>SJYV01048545.1:78635-134115 GCA_006410875.1 Neotragus pygmaeus | reverse complement strand
GACAGGGAGGGCTGGCATGCTGCAGTTCATGGGGTCACAGTGTCAGACACGATTGAGCAACTGACTGAAAAATCTCACTGCAGATGGTGACTATAGCCATGAAATTAAAAGACACTTGCTCCTTGGAAGAAAAGCTGTGACCAACCTGAGTGAGTGAGTGAGTGAGTGAAGTCGCTCAGTCGTGTCTGACTCTTTGCGACCCCATGGACTGTAGCCTACCAGGCTCCTCTGTCCATGGGATTTTCCTGGCAATAGTACTGAAGTGGATTGCCATTTCCTTCTCCGCCGGATCTTCCCAACCCAGGGATCGAACCCAGGTCTCCCGCATTGACACGAGGGAAGACAATCTAGACAGCATATTTAAAAGCAGGGACAATACTTTGCTAACAAAATTCCATCTAGTCAAAGCTATGGTTTTTCCAGTAGTCAAGTATGGATGTGAGAGTTGGACCAGAAAGAAAACTGAGCACCAAAGAACCGATGCTTTTCAACTGTGGTGTTGGAGAAGACTCTTGAGGGTCCTTTAGACTGCAAGGAGATCCAACCAGTCAATCCTAAAGGAAATCAGTCCTGAATACTCATTGGAAGGACTGATGCTGAAGTTGAAACTCCAATACTCTGGCCACCTGATGCAAAGAACTGACTCATTTGAAAAGACCCTGATGCTGGGAAAGATTGAAGGCAGGAGGAGAAGGTGATGACAGAGGATGAGATGATTGGGTGGCATCACCAACTCGATGGACATTAGTTTGAGTGAGCTCCAGGAGTTGGTGATGGACAGGAAAGCCTGGCATGCTGCAGTCCTTGGGGTCACAGAATCGGACATGACTGGGCAACTGAACAGAGCTTAACTGAAAGCTCCACTTATTTACCATTAGAAGTTGGCATCAGACACCATTTCTGCAGGACAGCTTTTTGAAATACAAGCCTAAGAGTGAGATAAATTTTAATATTTTAAATGTGGTTTTGTCACTTACCAGCACATGAGAAAACAAAACCAAATACCTTCTTCTGGCCTTAAAAATGAATAGAAAAAAAATCACTGGAAAGAAAATTCTGAGCAGAGATAAAAAATAATTTATACTGTCAGCTGTTGTGTTAATAAGTAAGTAGAGAATAAAATGTATATGCAGGTATCACTGGAAAAATCTCAACCCATCCAATTAATCCATTTCTATGGATGAAGATGAAATTTAATAGCATCTTTGATAATGTGCGGAGAAGGCAATGGCATCTCACTCCAGTGTTCTTGCCAGGAGAATCTCAGGGATGAGGGAGCCTGGTGGGCTGCCGTACATGGGGTCGCACAGAGTCGGACACGACTGAAGCGACTTAGCAGCAGTTGATAATGTGAGAGGGTAGATACACAGAGAATTCTATATGTAGGTTCAATAATACATGAAAATGTGACCTACTGAGATCTCCCTGTTATTATATAATTGCTTGGTAGTTTATGCCCAGGTTAGAAAATAAATTTCTACTGTTAATCACTGTAGTTAAATGAAAAAAGAACAAATTTATAGTATACAGGCACTCGTAATTTTGGAATTTTAAAATCAGCATCAATACAGTTGACATTATTGCATTTCATGTACAGTGGATATTCACGGTGATAATTTCATGCAATGATAAATAATTTGCAGAAATAACATTAAATAATATTTTAAAGAAAGACATAATTTTGTTTTTAGCAGAGTAGATGACATTAAGTTTGACAGCTATGCAATTTTCTTTGGTAAAAATATTTACCATCAATTAGACATTATGAGGATGTAACAGAAAAATTAATTCAAAATTGAGACAGTTTGGAATTTATTAAAATCTAGTATATAAAATTTCAGTTATCATAATAACAGATAAATATAATTTTCAATTGGTGATCCTTAATATGCTCTTACAAATGACGTTATGTTGAATATTTATTGAACAATTTTAGATCATTTCTTATATTTTATTAAAATATGCATAAAAGAGAAAGCCACATTTAGCTATTTTATTTGAATTTTTCATTTGAGTAGTTAGAAAAGCGTCACTTGAATTGTTTTAACAAATATGTGAACAAAATCATGAGGATTTTTCCTAATGAATTCTGCAGTGGCAAATTGTTACCTTTTATGTTCATAAAGATAAAGAGTATGGTTAATAGGCTTATAACTCTTGGGAGATTCTAGATGGACTTTAATAACCCCAATCCTAATATTCAATTTAAAAATGTATAATCAGATAAGCTGCTCTGAACACATAAGGATGAATGAAAAATTTTTTCAAACGTATTTAAGCAATGTCTATTTTTACATGACTATTACTATCTTGAATGCATAAGAATCTATAAAAATCAAAGGAAAAGCAAACAGCTAAGATTGCTTTTTTGAAATTAAAAAATATAGTAGAAACAATAATCCTGGCTTAATTATGTTATGATTCATCAGCAGATAAAACATCTGAATAATAGATAAAACATTATATAATGACTAAATTTTAGAAGTGATCTAGAATCAGGGAAGAAGCTTCAGTACCTCTCAAGTTTGCCAAAGAGCTAAGTTTTTGATAATTATCACATACAGGAAGTGGTACTCTGCTGTTGCTATGTAGTTGTTAAGTCTTTCAGTTCTTTTGTGACCCTATGGACTGTAGCCCGCTAGACTCCTCTGTCCATGGGATTTCCCAGGCAAGACTACTGGAGTAGGTTTCCTCCTCCAAGGGTCTTCTGATCCAAGAATTGAACCAGTCTCTCCTGGTTGGCAGGCATATTCTTTACCACTGAGCCACCTGAGAAGTCCGATACTGGTGCAAATGATTGTTTTGTACAGAGCATTTCCAAGCTAGCTTGAGAGTCACAAGGTGGACTTGGATGACAAGAACCTTGGGAGAAGATCCAGAACATCTCTGGAGTTCCTCTGATATGCTTTTCCAACTATTGCTGCTATCCCTCTGAGAAAATGCTGGGTGGATATAGAGGCTTTCAGTTATTAGAGTCAGTTCTTATTCCCTTTGCCTCACTTTCTATATTCTGTACAGTTTATTTGTAACATAATATCAAAATCTGACATACAAAAATGAAGACAAGTGATGCTTTATTTAAATATACTTCTGTATTTGAGTTTGGAAATACTCATGGTAAGAGCATTTTTATATTGTAATTAACTACCAAATAGTACATTGCTATTTTGTTTTCTTATTACTGTCCTTTGCTGCTGCTGCTGCTGCTGCTACATCACTTCAGTCATATCCGACTCTGTGCGACCCCATAGACGGCAGCCCACCAGGCTCCCCCGTCCCTGGGATTCTCCAGGCAAGAATACTGGAGTGGGTTGCCATTTCCTTCTCCAATGCATGAAAGTGAAAAGTGAAAGTGAAGTTGTTCAGTTGTGTCCGACTCTTAGCAACCTGGAAATGAAATTAATATTAATTAATTTGGACTGCAGCCTACCAGGCTCCTCTGTCCATGGGATTTTCCAGGCAAGAGTACTGGAATGGGTTGCCATTATGTATTTTTTCCCTTGGAAAAGCTAATTGTTTATGTATGGAAGGCTGAATGTTTTCACTCAGCCCTTGAATTTCAATACTAATGTTGTTGCAACATTTAAATGTACCAGCCAAAGTGCTAATTTAGCATACTACACTTTCCCTCTTAAGTTATTTTCAAGAGTTATTATTTCCTTTCTTTACAAAATAACTAATAATTTGTTCCTTTAAATGCAGGACACAGCATTTTGCTTCTTGCTATTTTCATATGCAAAAGTCAACATTTCTGCTTGCTTTCTTTGCATTATAGAAATGTCTAAAGAGGCACATTTAAAATTCCCTGAATGTAATTTCCATCATTTGCAGTCTTGTGAAGTGTGGATTGAAAATTTCAGGCTAGATTTTTACAATTTACCTATGAAAATATTTTTTGGATTAAAATATAATCTCATTACAAAAAATTTGTCAGTGATGAATTAACCTTTTGACACAGCTCACCAAAGGTAGAGCATTAGCACTATAAATCCCAAGATGAATTCTTATGATTTTCTGTATTCTTGAATGGAAACTCACTAACTCTTATCATTTTGAGGACTTTTGCACAATCTGAAAATTGTTAATCACCACTTATCTTTTCTTCCAAGGCCTAATAATTGTGTTTTCCCTTAACATCAATGGACTTATAGTTTTCAAATGAAAATCAAACTTTCTGAGTTGCTTAACAGAGTGTTTTTCAATTTTGGATGTCAAATCATCATTATTTGCTTTCTATAAATCATACCATTGGTTAGCTAAATTTTTACTACTTCATGTTCTACTTCAATACCAGTGACTTTTTCAGTGTTGCCAGATACTGGTTAATATAAATGAAATAGCAATGACATCTATTAATATTATTGAGCCTTTAATACCTGCTGAGCAATGTTTTAATTAACTTATGTTATTGCAATTTTCTCTACAACATTTGTGGGCTTCCCAAGTTCAGGGCTAAAAAAAGCTGCCTGCCAATGCAGGAGACGTGGGTTTGATCCCTGGGTCAGAAAGATCCCTTGGAGGAGGAAATGACTACCCGCTTATCAGAATTGTCTCATGGACAATGGAGACTTGTGGGCTACGGTCCATGGGGTCACAAACAGTCAGACACAACTGAAATGACAGCTTGCACAACCATTTGCAGTTGAGGTTAAGTAGCTCTCCTCAAGGTCACACAGCTACTAAGCAGAGAATCTAGGCTTAAACCCCACGCGGTGTGCCCTCAGAGCCCCTAATTTTCTCTGTGGCCTCTCTAAATGATTCACTCTGAGAATATGACTTTATTTTTCACATTATTAACTTAAAAACTTCATAGGAAGCAAATTGAACTTAGCTGATATTTAACCTTATTATCAAAATATTCAACTAGTCCTTATTATGCTGACATCGGTCTCCTAAAATAAAATAGTTCTGACCTTATAAGGTTTGAATGCTTCATTGTAATATGACATTTCAGAATCCTGGGAATAATTGCTCTGCTATTTTATTTTAATTGCCATGCATAACATACAATGGAATGGGGAATTCTTCCATCAAACTTGAACTATTAGATACTCCTCTGATAATAAATCTCAGAATTTTAAGTATTTGGTTCTGTTTCTTTGGTGATTGATGATGTTCATGCTGTGTGTGTGTGTTAGCACAGCTGACATTAACAACAGAATGATATCACACGTTATTTTTGTATTTTCAATTTATGTATTGTGGTGAAAAGTAGGGGATACCAATGAAACTAGTTTTAATGTCTTAAAAAATTCTACAATATGGCAGAGCCCTCCAAACATAACATTAAAGAAGTCCATAAGTAACTTTAGTCCCCAGAACATGTAGCAAGGGCTCGCATTGTCTGTAAAAGCCTCTTGTTATTCATTTGCAGCCCTTTAGAACTATGTAACTATTTGACTGGAACTCTTCACTGCCTGTTGTTCTTGTTCAATCACTCAGCAGTGTCTGACTCTTTGCAACCCATGGAGTGCAGCATGGCAGGCTTCCCTGTCTCCTGGAGTTTGCTCAGATGCACGTCCATTGAGTCGGTGATGCCATCCAACCATCTCATCCTCTATCATTCTCTTCTCTTCCTGCCCTCAATCTTTCCCAGCAACAGAGTCTTTTTCAGTGAGTCAACTGTTTGTATCAGGTGGCCAAAGTACTGGAGTTAAACTTCAACATCAGTCCTTCCAATGAATATTCAGGGTTGATTTCCTTTAGGATTGATTGGTTTGATCTTCTTGCGATCCAAGGGACTCTCAAGACTCTTCTAGTACCACAGTTTGAAAGTATCAATTCTTGGGCACTCAGCCTTCTTTGTGGTCCAACTCTCACATTCAGACATGGCTATTGGAAAAACATAGCTTTGACTACATGGACCTTTGTAGGCAAAGTGATGTCTCTGCTTTTTAATACACTGCCTAGGTTTGTCAGAGACTGTTAATTCTATCATACTGCAAACTCATGGAATGTTCCAGTGAACATTGTATCTTTTTTTAGTGTTCTCTTGGTCTTACCCAAGTTTCCTGCCTTTTGTTAACCATAAATTGCCCCTGCCAACTCTATACTATGCATGGCCAGTTCCTCCATAGTAGAAAAAATAAATTGCACAATATTAATCAAAATTTAATGGTTGTACTATATAGTTCACTAGGTGATTACTCAGGGCTTTAGGAAATATAATATCTGTATAGATTTATCTGGTGTATTCAGAGATTCTTCAGTTGTGTAATGACATGGATTTAGAGTGGATTAGAAGGTTGTGAAATTAGAAGTGACTCTCTCTTTTACTTAAAAATATGAATGACTAGGCATATTATCTCAGAATTATCTGTAAACATCAGAAGCTACTTGAAATTTGGAATCTTCATTATAATGGTATGATCATTAAGAGAAGAACTGTGCCTATCAGAACTAGAGTCTCTACTTCTATTTATAAAAATAATGTAAATGCTCCCACCATGGGTAACTTACTAAAAGGTAGGATGCTTCTTAGCCCCTTGGAATGCTGTGGCATCCAGAACACTGTCTAAATGTATCTAGAGAGAAAAGCACAGAATAGAACCACAGTTCTTAGCCTGACTGCATGCATACGGACCTATGTGCAAGCTTATTTAGAAGTGCATATTCACAGATATCACTTCAGAAATTCTGGATCAGAACTCGGAGTTGGAGTAAGGTAGTAGTGAGAGTCTGTATTTCAACTGTCCATAAAGATACATTCTAGACCTCCAGTACTCTTGCCTTGAAAATCCCATGGACAGAGGAGCCTGGTAGGCTGCAGTCCATGAGGTCGCTAAGAGTCGGACACGGCTGAACACCTTCTCTTTCAATTTTCACTTTCATGCATTGGAGAAGGAAATGGCAACCCATTCCAGTGCTCTTGCCTGGAGAATCCCAGGGACAGCAGAGGCTGGTGGGCTGCCATCTATGGGGTCACACAGAGTTGGACACAACTGAAGCGACTTAGCAGTAGCAGCAGGAATTTTAGGTTCCTTCTGAACATCTCGGAAATCCCTGTTGTAAACCAGTGTTTGGAGTCAAACGTCCTGTTTTTGGATCCAACTTTACCATTCACTATCTTGTCAGCACTTCACTTCCCCCTTTGTAATGCATATTTGAGAACTGGTTGGGGAGCCTGGGACATATTACATGTTCACTGCCTTCCACATGACTTGATCCCAATTAAGGTTTCTATATTGAGGGCAATTACTGTTAAAGTTGTCATCGTCAGTTCCACTTGTGGGATAGGCATCACAGATAATACCTGTTGGGTCTGGGTATGAAGGCATTACACTCTTGGAAAAGAAAATGAATCCTCTGTAACCACTCTGGAAGTTGAGGCTTGATTCATAAATCTTGACTTCTCATTCTCACTGGAATATATACATATAGGTACATATCTAATTTATATCAAGACCATGAATGTTCATACATATATAGATTATTGTATGTAGATTCTTTACTGTATAAAAAATCTGTATGTAAATGTCATATACATATAAGTATTAGATAAAATAGCCCAGTCTTCCTAAAGCTAATGAGTGATGTAAAAGCTTATTTTTTTCACAGTGTTCTATTTGATATTCCACGGATACACTTGGCTCTATTCATTTAGGGCAAACCATTCCATTTTCCACTTTATTGTTTGGTTTTACTAACTTATTCTGCAGTGCTGCAAATAACTTATGACACCAACAACTTATCAGTTTTGTATCAGTATAAGCTTCTAGTGTGCTTGTAAAATGCCCTGTTTAGCCCTCAGTCATTTCTGTGAAAGGTCATCAATGCCTCAAATGAAAGAGGTGACACATGTCTATCTAGTTTTGCATGATAATCCTTCTGAAATACAAAAAGTGTATCTGTAGATGCAGGAGAGCACCACTTCTTGTTGTGGTCATGGCTATCTTTTAAAAATCTGGATGGATTTAAGATGGAGAAGTGGAAAAAAAGTAGGGTTTCTTTGGAGAAAGCTGAGAAAGGTGATGGGACGAGCACATGTATCTTTGTCAGGTTTTCATTTGCTGTTGTAGTCAGGCTTTCTTCTCAGTTCAATTTTTACTGTGCTTCACGCAACCTTCAACAACTTGTGAATTTCCACCATGATCCTTCTGGGTTTCTATATTGAGAGTAATGACATAGCCACACACATTCCCAGAAATGAGTCTGACAGCTCGTCTCTTTATATAGAATTAAGAGGCCCCCTGATCCTCGTCAATCAGATAAAAGGTACTATGCTATTAAATTTTTATTATATTTTATCTCCTTAGAGGAGAACAACCATGCAATTTGTATTCTACACATGGCTTTAGAATGATATCTTTTTAAAACATTAATTTAAATGGTTAAATAATTACCTTTTAGCTTTCTTTTCATAAAATCAAATATCAGTGCACTAAATTTTTTATTGACTAAATACTGGTGATTTTTTAATAGCTGACTTGTACCTTGTCAGTAACGTTTGATTATTCTGTTCTGTGATTTATATTTTATGTGTCTTGCCATTCATTTCTAAGCACGTTTGATTACCATTCAAGGGAAAGTCTATGCAACAGTTTTCAAGAAGGGTGAGACTTATTTTTGTTTTGTTTTGTTTTTTTCCTTTTGTTGTCTGTTTGCCACAGCCACTCAGAGTTCCTAAGCTCCCTTCACCCTGTACTGAACTTTCCAAAGGTTGAACACTCAGGAGCCCACACTGCCTGGTGTGACATTCAGTCTTACCACTTACTAACCATGCAACCAGGAAGGAGGTTTTAGCTTCTCTCTGTCTTATTTTCTTTGTATATAAAATGCAGATAATAATATATAGTCAATAGAAATGCTTGATAAATATTATCATTATTAACCTCAGCTCTTTAATTCACACTAACAGGTTCATTACTGATTCAGATTCCTTGTGATAAAAATATTTCAAAATCCTGGTGAGTTTGCATAACTTTTCAAAAAACCAAACTCCCCCACCCCATCCAGGAAAGACAGCACTTGATGAATCAGCTGGAGGATCCCAGGGACTGAGGAGCCTGGTGGGCTACAGCCGATGGGGTCACAAAGAGTCAGACACAACTGAGCGACTAACACGAGAGGCAGGGGGAGGTGGGGAGATGGGGCTTGGTGTTCCCAGTCTTTGAAATCTTATCTTAGAAAGGTGATGATGTGGCTCATCCTTCCATTGGCAATCCACTCTCCATCTTGTCAAATTGCATGTCAACTTATTTCTGAAATTATTTCACCTGAAACTCAGAGAACCATTTTCTTCCCTTTATCTTTGATCTTGAACTTGAACCCTAAGAAGCCAACGGCTCTGCTGTCACTGAGCCAGTCCTGCTGCGTCACTCAGTCCTTTCAGTCCCTCTTGCCAGGACCTCAGTTTGGGTCTTCATTTATTCTCCCCTGTGATGCAGAAACAGCCTTCAAACATCCATTCCTGGTTGGCTTTACCCTCATGTATGGGTTTGCTAGAGTTGTCATAACAAAATCCTGGAGACTGGTGGATTAATCAGCAGAAATTTATTTTCTCATGGTTCTGGAGTCTGGAAGTCCAAGATCAGGGTGTCATTGGCTTCCTCTAGACCTCGCTTATTGGTATGCAATGCCCATCTTCTCGCTGCCTCTTTAAACGGTCTTCCTTTTGTGCGCGTGCCCTTAGAGGCACTCTGTATGTCCAAATTTTCCCTTGTGAGGACTCACATCAAATGGAATTAGATAAGACCCTATGACTTCATTTAACTTTAATTATCCCTTTAAATGCTTTATTTTCAAATGTAGTCACATTTTGAAGTACTAGGGCTCTCGGCTTCAGTATATAAAATCAGGGTGGGACAGAGGCATTCAGCCCGTACCACCTTATTCTACTGTTGTATAGCCTCTGGATGCTCAGTCGTTCAGCCGTATTGGACTCTTTTGAGACTCCATGGACTGTAGCCCACCAAGCTCCTCCGTCCATGGGATTCTCCAGGTAAGAATACTGGAGTGGGTTTCCATTTCCTTTTTGTTAAGGCAGCCCAAATAGACTAAGATGGCCAAAGGCAGGAGTGTGCCAAACTAGTGCATAGAGCAAATTTGCAAGCACTCATCCAGCCTCCACCTGCTACTCCAAGCTCTTTCTCAGCATTTCCCCCTCTCTCTGACCTGTATAAGCACATGAGCACCCTCTGTGTCATTGTCTATTGCCTTTCCTTCTTTGTGTCCAAGCTCAGTCACTCAGTCATGTCTACTCTTTGTGACCCCATGGACTGTATGTAACCCACAAGGCTCCTCTGTCCATGGCATTTTCCAGACAAGAATACTGGAGTGGGTTGCTATTCCCTCCTCCAGGGAATCTTCCAGACCCAGGGTTTGAACCTGCATCTCCTATGTCTCCTGCTTTGGAGGCAGATTCTTTACCACCTTGTCACCTCTCCTTGATGAGGAGTGCTTTCTGTTCTCCTAATTTTTTCTCACTTTCGAATTTCAACTCACATTTCACCTTTTCCAGGTAGCTTTGATGGTTTCTTTTTCCTCACTGTGGCCTCCTATGTGCAGGACTTAGCATCTATCTCAGCTAGTATTAGCATGCATTCTGGCTATTAGCTAGCTTATTTATTGGTATCTCCAAGAATGGATTAATGTTATTCCATTCAACCAAGATGTTTCATATTTAAGCCAAATTTTATGCGTTTGGTAAGTGATGGTTTCAGCTCTCTCCTATGTGTGGTTACATGGTAATATTTGTACTTTGTTTTCTGTGACAAAAAATAAAAACAATCAGAAGCAGTAAAACATTAGGTAAATTATTAGGTAAATTACTGTTGTCCACCAAATGTATCAGTCAACCATCACACAGACTAAAAATATGGCAGATAATAATAAATATTCAAGTGTGGGTAAGACCATTCAAGTGACATCCAACCCAAATATACCCAATATTACAGATGTGGCTAATTTCCTGCTAATAATCCTATAGTGGAACATAAATTCAATAAGTTATTTGAGTTCTGTCATGAACCACTTTGGCTCAATAGCCAATATTAAAAGCTATGATAATGTGGATACATTTAGAGTAGTTTTTGGCATAATTTAAAAAACAATCATCATATTATAGACTTGTGTTGAATCTGAGCAAAAAAGCACATTCAACATGCTGCTGCAACCAAATCCATTTTTTAATAAAAGAATTGCAAATAAGGCAAGACTCTGATATTAATAATTGCCCTCAGATAGAGATTTATGGGCATCCCTGGTGACTCAGACAGTAAAGAATCTCCTGCCTGCAATTCAGGAGACCTGGGTTTAATACCTGGGTTGGGAAGATCCCCTGGAGGGGAGACCATAGCAACCTACTCCAGTATTCTTGCCTAAAGAATCCCCATGGACAGAGGAGCCTGGTGGGCTACAGTCCATTGGGTCACAAAGAGTCAGACATGATACCCAGAGATTTATACCTAGTGTCATTCCTGGTTGCTGCTATTGAGATTTGTAATCATAAATTAAAGTAAAGCCACGAGAGAAGTCAAGATGAGTCTTCCATTCTGACTGGCAAGCAGGATTGATCCTTAATGAAAAAGTTAACTCCTTAATGAATTTAATTGGAATTTATATGCCAACGCACTAAATGCAAGTAATTAATGATGCCATGCTATCTATCATCATCTTTGCTATTAAAAGCATGCTGCTTAGGTACTGAATACATGTATAATCATATCATTTTCTCACTGGAAAGCTTATAAACTATAACCCAGTTTATTCAGACATTACTTTCTACCAAGGAATATTTGCATTTTTCACGAGAAAGATGCTCTCAGTTCAGTTCAGTCGCTCAATCGTGTCTGACTCTTTGTGACCCCATGAGTTGCAGCACGCCAGGCCTCCCTGTTCATTACCATCTCTCGGAGTTCACTCAGTCTCAGATCCATCAAGTCCGTGATACCATCCAGCCATCTCATCCTCGGGCGTCCCCTTCTCCTCCTGCCCCCAATCCCTCCCAGCATCAGAGTGTTTTCCAATGAAGCAACTCTTCTCATGAGGTGGCCAAAGTACTGGAGTTTCAGCTTTAGCATCATTCCTTCCAAAGAAATCCCAGGGTTGATCTCCTTCAGAATGGACTGGTNTCCTCCTGCTGCTGCTAAGTCGAGTCAGTCTTGTCCGACTCTGTGTGACCCCATAGATGGCAGCCCACCAGGCTCCCCTGTCCCTGGGATTCTCCAGGCAAGAACACTAGAGTGGGTTGCCATTTCCTTTTCCAATACATGAAAGTGAAAAGTGAAAGTGAAGTCGCTCTTTCATGTCAGACTCTTAGCGACCCCATCGACTGCGACCTCCCAGGCTCCTCCGTCCATGGAATTTTCCAGGCAACAGTACTGGAGTGGGTTGCCAGTGCCTTCTCTGTTTCCCACTTGGATGTATCCCAAAATTAACCTTTTAGCAACTGATGCTCTCTAGATAGCTCTTCATCTCCTGGGACTTTCTAACAGTTAATGCCATAATAATAGCATTCTTTCTACCACGTNTACTGGAGTGGGTTGCCAGTGCCTTCTCTGTTTCCCACTTGGATGTATCCCAAAATTAACCTTTTAGCAACTGATGCTCTCTAGATAGCTCTTCATCTCCTGGGACTTTCTAACAGTTAATGCCATAATAATAGCATTCTTTCTACCACGTGAAACAGACCTGGAACCATCTTAGAAAATTCCTTATCTTTGTCCTCATCCCTTATGCCTGACACTTTGCAGCTCCGTGGACCGTAGCCTGCCAGGCTTCTCTATTCATGAGATTCTCCAGGCAAGAATACTACAGTGGGTTGCCATGCCCTCCTCCAGGGGATCTTCCCATCACAGGGATCAAACCCACATCTCTTGCATTGGCAGGTGGATTCTTACCACTAGCACCACCTGGGAAGCCGTCTCATCCCCTATGAATCATCTCCAAAAGCCGCTTCTTAGTTCTTTCCCGCCCCCTCTCTTCCTCCCTCTCAATTCTGTCACCGTCTTTGATCAGGTGGTCAGCACCCGGCTTGTGCACCATTGCAGCCTTCCCTTCGTAGTTGACTGTCTGTCTGTTGCCTCTGAAACTTGTCATCCATCCTCCATGAAGAGGCCGAGATGAACTTTCTAAAGCATAGAGAGACAGGGGCATTGCTTAGTTGCTCAGTCGTATCCAACTCTGTGTGACCCTTTTGGACTGTGGCCCACCAGGCTTCTACAGGTACACCAGACAGCTGGCTCCGATCAAACCTGACATTCAGATTCTCCATCCAGATGTCTCTCATGGGCCATTATTTACCCCAATGCCTAGAATGCCCCTTTCTTACCCATTTCAGGTCTTTGTTCAAATTATGCTTTCTCACTGAGCGTTTTTCCAGCTATTCTCTATAAAATTGTGACCATATATCCTCTTTGGTCCAAATATTTCTCATACTTTTTTTTTTCCTTTATTTTTCTTCATAGCACTCCTCACCATCCTGGGAATATTTGCTTATTTATGTCTGTCTCCATATGACTGGAGTATAAGCTCCATTATTTTCATGTGTTATTTCCACCAAAGATTTCCATCTATTATTTTGCTGCTAAATCATCATTCCTAGAATAGTGTTTGGCTTGTGCACACATAGTTAATGGTTAATAAATATTTGTTGAGTGTATGAACAGGTGACTGAAAGATGAAAATGAGAATTTTTGCAAAGGTAGGAAATGAACAAAGGACCTGTGGTAGAAGAGACCTACCACTTAACGAATAATGAACATGAGGTCAGTGTGAGATTAGGCTAGAATGGCAGGTACATATCAGATCATGAAAAATCTCATAATATGGGTATTTAATCTAAACACAAAGGAAAAATCTTAAATGTATAAGTGGGACATGTGACAGCCAGCTTTTTAAAAGAGGATTAGTTCCCTCTTCTAGTTTATTTACTTTAATATTTATTTAGCTACATTAGGTCCTAGTTAGGTATGTGAGATCTTCTATCTCCATTGCACCATGTGGGATTTTTTTAGCTATTGCATATGGAATCCAGTTCCCTGACCAGGGATCGAACCTAAGGCCTCTGAGTTGGGAGTATGGAGTCCCAGACATTGGACCACCAAGGAGTTCCCTTGATCAGCTTTGAATTTTGTGAGACTGTTGACAACATATCAATCAGGGTTTGTAATAATATTTTGAGGAAGAGGGCAGTTAGGAGGAAGCAGATGAATTCAAGAGTCTTTTTTAATAAGATTTAAGAGTAAATTGGACATAGAAGACAGGTATGGAATAGATTTTAAGTTTTCTTGCAGCACTCTAAGGAGCTCTAGAAGAAGGCCAGATTTGAGGGGGCAGAAATTCATGAGTTAGCTGTGGCTATATTGGGCCGAAGTGCTTTGGTGACACCCAAGGAAAGTACCTTTTGCCAACAAAGGTCCGTATAGTCAAAGCTTTGGTTTTTCGAATAGTCGTGTATGGATGTTAGAGTTGGACTATAAACAAAGCTGAGTGCTGAAGAATTGATGCTTTTGAAGAGAAGACTCTTGAGAGTCACTTAGACAGCAAGGAGATCCAACCAGTCCCTCCTAAAAGAAATCAGTCCTGAATATTCATTGGAAGGACGGATGCTGAAGCTGAAACTCCAAAACTTTGGCCACCTGATAAGAACTGACTCACTGGAAAAGACCCTGATGCTGGGGCGGATTGGAGGNCATCCAGAATAATGTTTGACCAAATGTCTGGACACCATGGCCTAGGGAGGTGGACACATAAAATTAACCATCACAACAGGATCCTGTCAGCTAGTAGATTAAATATTATGCATTTGCATCAGCTCAAGTTCACTATTTGGGGAAGATAAGCCAAGGAAAGGGTATAATGAATATATGTCAAAATCTTTAAAATAGTATATAAAAGGAAATCAGTCTTGAATAGTCATTGGAAGGACGGATGCTGAAGCTGAAACTCCAAAACTTTGGCCACCTGATGAGAAGAACTGACTCACTGGAAAAGACCCTGATGCTGGGGCGGATTGGAGGCAGGAGGAGAAGGGGACGAGAGAGGATGAGATGGCTGGATGGTATCACTGACGCGTCAGGGTCTTTTCCAATGAGTCAGTTCTTCTCATCAGGTGGCCAAAGTGTTGGAGTTTCAGCTTCAGCATCAGTCCTTCCAATGAATATTCAGGACTGATTTCTTTTAGGAGGGACTGGTTGGATCTCCTTGCTGTCCAAGTGACTCTCAAGAGTCTTCTCTTCAAAAGCATCAATTCTTCAGCACTCAGCTTTGTTTACAGTCCAACTCGATGGACATGAGTTTGAGTAAACTCCATGTGTTGGTGATGGACAGCAAGGCCTGGCGTGCTGTGATTCATGGGGTCACAAAGAGTCGGACACAACTAAGCAACCGAACTGAACTGTGTGTATGTGTTTTACATTCATTAAGGTTTTTAATGGTCTTCTGTATTTTCCAAGTTGAAAAGTGAGACTATGTGGACAATGTTAGAGCAAAGAATTATGTTTGAATATAACCCACTTTCAGCTTCCTAGATGCCCTTAAATCATATGCTGAGTTGGGTGGGGAGTTCCAAAGTCCTTTGAGATTTAAATAAATTTGGGTCACACTTCTAATTACCTCTGTATCTCAAGAGACTGTTTATATGAGGCGGTGGGTGCAGGCTATTCTTTGAGGTTACTTCTTGCTCTGAATCTCACTAAATTTTCAGTTTATACTCTGATCTTCCACACCAAGCATGGTGCTCTGTTTTTGTAAGGCACATTGTGTTAATTGCTGTGGCCTTGATCTCTTTAGAGTACCAAAAGAGATGACTATGTTGAGAGCAACATTTGACTGAAGATTTTAGAGCTGAGAGGTGAGGGTGTTGGTCATCAGTAAATAAAAAATGAAATGGCTTAATGGTAAAATATAGATGACTATGTTATTGATGGATCTTCCCCAGTGGGTTAGTGGTTAAGAATCTGCCTGCAATGCAGAAGATGAGGGAGAGGTGGGTTTGATCCTGGGGTCAGGAAGATTCCCTGCAGGAGGGCATGGTGACCCACTCCAGTATTCTTGTCTGGAGAATCCCATGGGCAGAGGAGCCTGGCAGGCTACAGTCCATAGGGTCACAAAAAGTTGGACACGACTGAAGTGACTGACCATGCACATATATGTTATTGATAGTGCCTCAATGATTCCTACCTCCAGGGACTTCCCACCTGTTATCCTTCTACATAGAAGGAACCAAATCCCACATCATGGTACTTTACTCAACCCTCTGCCACTCAGCCTCCAACTCTTTTTTCTTTAGCTGTTTATCCAGAAGTCCAGATTACCTTATTTTTGTAATACACATGGTTGTTTTTTTCGAACAAGCAGAGGGCATGGAAACAATGAAATTCTAATTTTTTCCCCTTTTTTTCTATTTCTACTTGACTAAAGACCTCATGCAAAGCGTTGACTCATTGGAAAAGACTTTAATGCTGGGAGGGATTGGGGGCAAGAGGAGAAGGGGACAACAGAGGATGAGATGGCTGGATGACATCACTGACTCGATGGACATTGAGTGAACTCCGGGAGTTGGTGATGGACAGGGAGGCCTGGCGTGCTGCGATTCATGGTGTCACAAAGAGTCGGACACGACTGAGCGACTGAACCGAACTGAACTGAAGGATTGCTCACTTCTACCAATGACAGAAAATATAACCTTGACAGTGGAGGGTTACTAGGTTATTCTGGATTGATATGTATTCCATTTAAGGTTTTCTTCCTAGAGATCACGATTTTCATGGGATCCATGCTTTCTTAGTGAACAGAATTGTTGAGGTCTCTTCTGCTCTGTGGACTCTGCCTACTCAATTCCATACTTCTCCTGAGAGGCAAGAAACCTGTCTTTTTCCTACACCCTATTGGGAAGCACAGGACCCTGATGTAGGCCCCCTTGGTATTGTCCTTTCACGTAGCTTCCTCAGTTATTGTGAAAGTACCACTCAAAAGCCATTTTGGATTTGCATTCCCTACTAATTTTACAGTATGTCAAGTTATCATTTTTTATTCAAGCTACAGATCTTCTAGGTCAGGAATCTCCTAAATTTAACTAGATTTCCATTGCTCTGACCACTACCCTTGAAACTAACCCAGGAAGTTTGGAATAAACCCAGGGAGTTTTACTCTCCTACCTACTTGCAGAGTATAAACCCTGTGCCCTGAGTTCTTAATAAAAATCCATGCTCAGAGAGTCCCATGAGAGATTTTTTTTTTTTCCCTTAAGAGCCTGAAATAACGAAATTATTTTTTGAAACTCAAATTGAACAAATTTTATTTCTTTTAGCCTTCATGATCACCTTTCCCACCAATGACATTGATTCAATTAGCAGAGGGCCACATGGCAACTTTGCATATCCAGGAATAAATAAAGATTAAAAACTTATCTGGTCATATTCCCAAAATATTTTTCCTCTCCATTTCTTAAGAAAAAAAAATAAGAGCCACACATTTATTTCTTAACCCAAAGTGTGCTATTTTCACAGTGAAATATTTCTATTGATGTGTGTTTTTATACTTATAGTTCATGTTTTGGCACTATGGTCAACTATTAAAATAACAAATTTTGTTTTATTTTGTCATACTGCATTGAAAATGTTAAAATATAATGAACACAGATTCATCAGCTACATTAAAACTATANTGAAATATTTCTATTGATGTGTGTTTTTATACTTATAGTTCATGTTTTGGCACTATGGTCAACTATTAAAATAACAAATTTTGTTTTATTTTGTCATACTGCATTGAAAATGTTAAAATATAATGAACACAGATTCACCAGCTACATTAAAACTATAAGAAGATTTGAATTGCATTCAATTCTGAATCACAGAAGAAAACTATTTTTGATCTGTATTTAGGTTAATAATGAATCTTATAGGAAAATCAAGCTTTTCACGATGACTAGTATAAATATAGCTTTCCACAGGAACTCTAAGAGCATGGAAGCTGTCAGCAGTATGTAATCACGTATTACCTACAGAAAGCATATCATATCATATCATGTGGAATATGGTGACTTCGTTAGCAAGGCCGTCTTTTATTCTTAGGATGTTTTTAGAGGATGGTATATTTAACTTAAAATTCATATGTAGTTGATTTTTACTAATATTACTAGATAAGCTAGTTATATTCTTCAGATACCACAGAGTCTGTATTTTTTAAGGAATGAGATGTTTTCATGTATCTCCAAAATGATACACTGAAAATCACTGGAGTGTGTTCTGTATACATACAAATTTTCAAGTTGGGAACTCTCAAAGATGGGAATGTGTGTGTCAGCCCTTGTATGCCAGCTGATGTAATTTACTACTGCACTTTTCAAGGTACTATACTGTAAGATTTAAAAGTTTCCTTATTTTGTTTTTGTTTTTTATACATGTGAAAAGTATTATAAGCCTATCACAGTAAAGTACTCTATAGTTGATTGTGTTAGTTGGGTACCTACGCTAACTTTGCTGTACTTACAAATAAATTGGAATTAAGAATGCACTCTCAGAACATAATTGATTCATATGTAGGGGACTTACTTTATTTTATACCAAAAAAAAAAAATAGTGGTATGTGGGGGGTCTCTTGGGTAACACCATAAAAATTAAGATGGAAAGCTCATATGAAAAGTTAAATAGAACCATAATTACTTTCTTAGTGATTATTGTAATTAAATTCACTCTGTGTTTTACTTGTGAATTACTTGACTTTGAGATGACACTGACAAAATTTCTGCTGCTCTGAAAGTTTGGAAGCAAATTAATTTTTCAAAACACTACTGGCAATTTAATACACAAATTAATTGATATTTAACTTTATGCAGTGAAATCGTTCCCTGAAAAATTAATTACCTTATTCTCTATTTGGGTTAATTATGAAGCAATACAACTTCAAATTAAAAGTGTAAATGGTTTTGACTTAATTACATTTTGATCATTAAAAATGTAGGTATGTTTCTTCCATTTAAGATAGCTATGGTCAAATGATATTCTCCACAAATATTCTTGGAGTATTTTTGCTATATTTTGGAGAGAGATGCCTGGGTATGTAAGTGAGATGAAAATGGATTAATAAGTGAAGTTACCAGTGAGATTTCTATACAAAGTTAAGAGTTAAAAAAATAACAGCCATTAACATATCTGTTAAATGCAATGAGTACAACATTTTGTAGCAGGAACATGTTCAGATTACCCCGTGCATGCCAATTATTGGCAGAAATGTTGAAAAATTCTTCTATAAAATATATCACATACTATAAGTGGGATATGTAAAGGCCACATTATTTTTCTGTCTGTAACAGAGGTGTTCTGATATTTGAAGTCATTTCATTTCTTCTTTCAATATTTCATTTCTTGGGGAAATTTAGTTTTGAAATTTTCAGTATTTTGAGTCAATTCCACAGTACATCTTCTTTTAAAACGTATACTTTATTCTTCTCTATAAGGAAAAATCCTTGCTTTTTAGCTGATCATCTGTAAGTACCTGGAGAAATAACTTAAGAAATCATAGAAACACTGTAATTCACAGCTTTCTAACCAAGATACTTTTGATAATTTTTCTTCTTTAATGTATTATCTGTGTGGAACAGAAGACTTAAACTTGACCTACAGACATTAAGACATAATATTTAAAACTCACTTAAACTCATTTTAGGAAAATTATTACATTATGAATTTTCAATTTAAGTGTATCAATCTACAATTTATAGTCTCATATTTTAGTATTTTCCACAATTATGTTTTTTAAAACCTCTAATACGTTATCTTGTACTGGACCATGATAACAGAATTTTAATTCATGATCCCACATTTAGAATAATATGAGAATTTATGAAAAACTCAAATAGACTACTTAGACTTTTATTATTAAATTGGTAGGTCATGAAAATTTGCCTTGGGCTTCTGCAGCTTAATCTTACATGGTGAAGAATCAGGTCAGACAGAGTGTTTAGCATTTAACATCTTTTCTCCAGCTAGATTTCAGGGTGACATTTTCTAAGATAAAATTAAAAAGTTGCATAAAATTTAAAAACTTTAGATGATATGGCACCTAGCCTAAATGTGTAATTGGAAAATATAGAAAATTAATCAGTAAATCACTATTCCAAATTTTTACATATTCAGCAAGAAAATTTAATTTANCTTTTCTCCAGCTAGATTTCAGGGTGACATTTTCTAAGATAAAATTAAAAAGTTGCATAAAATTTAAAAACTTTAGATGATATGGCACCTAGCCTAAATGTGTAATTGGAAAATATAGAAAATTAATCAGTAAATCACTATTCCAAATTTTTACATATTCAGCAGGAAAATTTAATTTACCTAGGATCAAATAATTAATCAAGAGCATATCACTTAAGATTTGCTCAGTTCCTGCTAACAATTTGAAGTAACAGTTTCAAAGTAATTTACTTAGTCAATGTTGACAGTACTGGGTGTTTTCACTAATAGCCTCTCATTTAACAACTGTGTTTTTATAGATATTTGGAGTAAATGACACAATAAAATATATTTTCTGCAATTTACTAAAAGAATGTCAACAATACTTATATTTGTCAATTCACTATATTTAATACTTATTGATTTGCCACAGTTTGCTAATAGGGAATTAGTAAATTGTCCATAATTCTAATTTTTTTATTTAATGCAAGTGTTTTCTAATTCAATAACACCACATCTACTTGTTTCAGTATTTTATCGTAAGTGGAACACCCACCAAAGACCAAACATCTGAAAGTTTTTACTTCTTTTCTACTACATTTATTTCCTTTGAAAACAAGACATTTGCTATTTGACTTGGGACTTTATTGTCCTACAAAATTCTAGTCCTAAAATAATAATAATAGTTCTGAATATTCAAGAAGTAAATAGTTTCACTGGTATTTCTTGAGATTGTTTTTCAGCTACCTGTTCTTTCAGATATAGCCTGCTTTGTTTTCTGATATCTAAATGGACAACTGGGATGTCCTCTGCCTGTGCCCACCCTTGAATCACTCCTGGATGCTTTGACGTGTACACAATAGAACAATTCATTTCTGGCCATGAACTGAATAGAATGCATTAAACACACATCCTGCATTCTGAACTGCTTTCTGTTTACTTTGAATTGTGATTCAAGGCACTGAGGTCAAGCTCTAAATCTCTGGACATTTTAGCCTATAATTTTCTCATAAATTTTTAGCCCCATTTGCTATGTCCTACGGCAGAAAATGGCCTGAGATAAGATAACTTCATGTTGTGTTATTTGGGTGTAGGAAAAGGAACAATACTGTCCTTTCTCCCTTCCTAGAGAGGCCTGGCAGTGTGCCTTGTCACACATCAAACAGGGTGTGAGAGCATGCCAAAGCCTGTTTCTTACCCAAAAACGCCAAATAAAGAGAAATGATGGGGGAAAAGTCTGTAGCTTAAAGGAGAATTAAGATATACTAAAAATAATCTTTAAATGTGGACTTTGGCTTAAAACAAACATTTAAAAAAAATCTTAGGGAAATGCAAATACTGGTGATTTGCTTATACAATGCAGTTTTAACTGTTTTATGGATGATAATGGAATTGTATTTGTGTTTTGTCAAAGTGCCATTATTTCATACTGAAATGGTTACAGACCAAATGCTACGTTCTCTGGAAATTGCTTCAGAATAATTTAAGAGGACTGGATGTATGGATGATACAAAATTGGCCATGAGTTCATGAGTTGACAATTATATGTAAGGGGTCCATTATACTCTTCTCTCTGTTTATGAATATGATGGGATTTTCCATTGTAGAATAGTTTTTGAAGATAACTTTTTATGAGAATACCATCGACATTGAACTAAATATTCAAATAGCACTCCATTCTGGTAGACCTTTATAATGTTCAGTACTGGTGTGGCATAGGTCTGAAAACCTGAGATAATCAGAGTTTGTGGTACATGTATAATAATATATAATTTTATATAGTTGAATATATAAAGAAATAGAAGAGTATAAACATATAATAGATATGGATTATACTTCAGGATATATTATATAAAAATCAAAAATGCAAATGAAACTATTTGCAAAATAGGAACAGACTCACATAGAAAATAAATATATGTTTTACAACGGGCAAAGGGAAGAAGGGAGGGATAAATTAGGAGTTTGCAATTAACATACACAGACTACTATATATAAAATAATCAACAAGAACCTACTGCATAGCACAGAAAACTCATTTCAGTATTCTGTAATAACCTAATGGGAAAAGAGTCTAAAAAATGAATGAATACATGTACAGTATGTATATAAGTGAATAACTTTACTGCACATCTGAAACTGACACAGTTTTGTAAATCAACTATACTCCAACAAAAAATAAAGCAGAACACTGTTAAGATATAATATGTGCTTGCTAAGTCATTTCAGTCGTGTCAGACTCTTTGCGACCCCATGGACTGTAGCCTCCCAGGCTCCTCCGTCCATGGGATTCTTCAGGCAAGAATATTGGAGTGGGTTGCCATGCCCTCCTCCAGGGTAAGATATAATGGATATGGAGTATACTTTGAGATATAATAAATATGGAGTATACTTTGTGATTTATTTTGGTTTCCTAAAATACAGGTGATGATGGAAAAACCAGGGTCTGATGCTTTCATATGCTACTTGTCTAATTATGGAAGTCATTGAGCCTTCCAAGCTCAGATTTCCTCTTCTATAAAAATGATAATATGTGCCCACCTCCAAGGAGTATTATAGAATTTAATACATTGTGAAAGCTCCTAATATAATGGAATAACCTCTGTTACTTTCATAATAGGCTTCCCAGGTGGCACTAGTGTTAAAGAACCCACCTGCCAATTCAGGAGACACAGAGATGCAGGTTTGATCCCTAGGTTGGGAAGATACTCATGGCAACCCACTCCAGTATTTTTCCCTGGAGAATCCCATGCACAGAGGAGCCTGGTGGGCTACAGTCAGTCCATAGAGTCACAAAGAGTTGAACATGACTGAAATGACTTAGCATGTACATACACTCTTACATAGCTCTTACTATGCTGTAAATTTATTATTAGTGTATATTAACCCATTTAATCCTCACAACAACACAGTAAACTAAGTATTTTCATCATGAAGTTTTACAGAAAAGGAAATAAAGGTGAAGAATCAAAGGAATCATTCAGATACAAATAGCTAGTAGGTGACTGCATTGGGAAACAGACTTCGTCATCTCACTCCAGAAACTCCATAACTAGATATATGACACAAAGTAGGACAACACATAGTAGATGCTTAATAAATATTTAAAGGTTGACTGGAAGTTTTTGCTTTCTGTGGTAGGACATTCATGAAGGAAGTTAATTTTTATACTGTTTTTATTAGCATCACCCCTTTCCAAAGTCTTATTTTGAATTTGAAAAATAAAGATACGAATTTCTGTAATTTAGTTTCTCTATTGCAAAGTGTTGTTCCATGTCCAGTTCTAAAGGTTGCTTCCTGACCTGCATACAGATTTCTCAAGAGGCAGGTCAGGTGGTCTGGTATTCCCATCTCTCAGAATTTTCCACAGTTTGTTGTGATCCACACAGTCAAAGGCTTTGGCATAGTCAATAAAGCAGTAATAGATGTTTTTCTGGAACTCTCTTGGTTTTTCCATGATCCAGCAAATGCTGGCAATTTGATCTCTGGTTCCTCTGACTTTTCTGAAACCAGCTTGAAAATCAGGAAGTTCATGGTTCACATATCGCTAAAGCCTGGCTTGGAGAATTTTGAGCATTACTTTACTAGTGTGTGAGATAAGTGTAATTGTGCAGTAGTTTGAGCATTCTTTGGCNCTGGAGAATCCCAGGGACGGGGGAGCCTGGTGGGCTGCCATCTATGGGGTCGCACAGAGTCAGACATGATGAAGCAACACAGCAACAGCAGCAGCAGCAGCAGAGGGAGACTGGGGAGCTGCTTCCAGTTTCTGAGAGTGACCATGGAAGAAGTGAAAGTGTTAGTTGCTCAGTCTTGTCCCACTCTCTCAACCCCATGGACTGTAGCCCACCAGGCTCCTCTGTCCATGGGATTTCCCAGGCAAGGATGGGTAGCCATTCTACTGGAATGGGTTGCTATTCCCTTCTCCAGGGGATCTTCCCAACCCAGGGATGGAACCTGGGTCTCCCACATTGCAGGCAGATTCTTTACCGTCTGAGCCACCAGGGAAGCCCCACGACCATACTGTAATTCATCCTAGCAGCAACTGCTGGTTTCAGTAGCAGCAGTTGCTTCCAACATTTCCAGAACCAACATACCACCACCTCCTCTCCCTGTTCAGAGACACCAGCATTGATTGGCCAGCATGCCCTCAGCAGAGGTGGGAGTGCCAGCTCCACAGTCTCCCATTTAAGCTTTTGAAGAAGCAGGACCAACAAAGCAGGACCTCCTCCAGCCCAGAGGTCTCAGTCAGGGCGCAGCACCAAGCTTCTAGGTTTCAAAAATCCCAGCCTCTTCCTTGTATTAACCCAACACTAGGGGTGATCGCTATTTCCTATAATTCTTACCTCTATGGCACCTATGTCCTGTCTTTGCCTTTTTCTTTCCTAATACCTGGCTAACTTTTTAATATAAAGTTTACTACTAAAGCTCAGATGGTAAAGCATCTGCCTGCAATGCGGGAGACCTGGGTTTGATCCCTGGGTCGGGAAGATCCCNATGTCCTGTCTTTGCCTTTTTCTTTCCTAATACCTGGCTAACTTTTTAATATAAAGTTTACTACTAAAGCTCAGATGGTAAAGCATCTGCCTGCAATGCGGGAGACCTGGGTTTGATCCCTGGGTCGGGAAGATCCCCTGGAGAAGGGAATGGCAACCCACTCCAGTAGAATGGCTACCCATCCTTGCCTGGGAAATCTCATGGACAGAGGAGCCTGGTAGGCTACAATCCATGGGGTTGCAGAGTCGGACAGGACTGAGTGACTTCTTTCTTTCTCACTTTCACTACTAAAATATCTGCTGTGGTTTCTATCTCCTGATGGACTCTGATGTATGTGCTCAGTCACTTCAGTCATGTCCAACTCTTTGTGACCCCATGGACTGTAGCCCACCAGGCTCCTCTGTCCATAGAACTTTCCAGGCAAGAATACTGGAGTAGGTCACCATTTCCTACTCCAGGGGATCTTCTCAAACCAGGGATCAAACCCCCATTTCTTTGATCTCTTGCCCTGGCAGGCAGATTCTTTACCACTGTGCCACCTGGAAAGCCTGATGGGCTCTGATACAAGTCCAGTAAAGGAACTCATTCAGTCTGATTTCATGTCAACATTTCTTTAAGAACACAAATGCTGGTTGCTGTCTTCCAAGAGGTCCTTATTTATCTCCGTTAATTCTTGCTCCTTCAAGGCCAGGGACTGGCCCTCAGCTTGAAAGAATCAGTACTACATCAGAAAATAAAAGCAAATCAGTCCCTTTTATCACTTCCATGGGGAAAAGGACATCTGAGCCAGCATGACCACAAGTTAGCCTGGCCAGGTTTCATGGGTGCCAGAAGCCCTCAAACTCCTGGATTGGAGAGAAAANAGTTTATGCTCACAGCAGGCAAATGGGGTAGGAGATAGTGTCTTTATTGAACAGAGGAGCAAGAGAAGTTAGAAGATAGTGAAACTTGCCTGACAACATCCAGCTTGCAAATGATGGACTCTTTATACATGAAAGGTAGTATAGTTGACTCCAAAGACATTTGGATAATTTTATTACCCAGATATCTCAAGAAGGCATGAGAAACAAGCAACTGATCTGCACCTATTGCACCCTCCACATTTTAACAATAATATTACACGATACTGTCAATTGTAATCTTCTGAGAAAGGTGCCATTTTATTTTTCTGTATGATGAGACTGAGGCTCAGTGAACTTCAACAACTGGTTTAAAATCACACAACCAGTAAAATGTGAAGGAGATATTTAAGCCCAACCTGACCTTCTTTCCTCAAGGAAATCAATCCTGAATATTCATTGGAAGGACTGATGCTGAAGCTGAAATTCCAATACTTTGGCCACCTCATGCAAAGAACTGACTCTTTGGAAAAGACCCTGATGCTGGGAAAGATTGAAGGCAGGAGGAGAAGGGGATGACAGAGGATGAGATGATTGGATGGCATCACCAACTCGATGGACATGAGTTGGAGCAAGCTCCGGGAGTTGGTGATGAACAGGGAAGCCTGGCGTGCTGCAATCCATGGGGTCACAAAGAGTCAGACACGACTGAGTGACTGTATTGAACTGAACTGACCTACCTTCAAAGTAGATGCACTTGGCAGTGTATCAAAAATGATGGTTTTGGCCTTCAGTCACAAGACAATAATCATCAGCTCTCGTGTCTGTCAAAACATGATTCATTTCAGGCTTTGTATTTTCATCTGATGCCCCTCCCTTCTGAGATGCTGAAATGCTTTTTTTTTTTTCCCCTTGACTAGAGAATATACTTGATATGTTTTTTGTATTTCCACTTATAATTAAAATAAGTGGTAGGGGTACTTCCCTGGTGATCCACTGGTTGAGACTTTGCCTTCCAATGCAAGGGACTGCAGATTTGATCCCTGGTCAGGGAACTAACATCCCACATTGTCTTGCAGCAAAAAGTAAAACAAGAAGCAGAAGCAACATTGTAATAAATCCAATAAAGACTTTAATAATGGTCTACATTAAAAATCTTTAAAAAAATGAGTGATAGGTCTTATTCACTAAGGCTTCTAAGTACAGCTTATTACTAATACTTGTAATACTTTTTTCTCCTATGTTTACTTATGCATATGCTGTTCATAGAATCATGTGTATTGCCTGTAGTAAATTGGAACTTTCAAGGTTTTGGATCATCTGAACAAAAACTCACCAGGCTGTCAGTTGGGATAGAATAATGCATAAAAGGATATTATTCCAATCGAGTTTGTAATGCATTGCTTGAAGAGTTAAGGCAATTTAATGCTGAGGATTATCCTTAAGAAGGCATATGCCCACCCTTCTTGTTTTTTCACATAGGAAGCCTACAGAATTCACTCCGTTTATTTTAGTAGGTGCCAAATTTTTACCAACTGAGTTTTTTTCCTCTGTGAGTCATGGGAGAGGGTATGAAAGAAATCTAAATTGTGCTCCTTTCATTCTGACAGCATTCTAATACAGATGGAAAGATAAAAATAAAGGTATTAAAATGTATTCTGATGAAAATGAGAAGTATGCAAGATTAAAAAGCCAATTAATTGAGGGCTAATTTAATTGGGCAAGATTTAGTAGAAGAGTTGGGGTTTGAATTGAGTGGCTAAGAGGTAATCTCAGTAGTAATGAGATATGATGAGATCATGTTGGAAGGGCTTTCAGCAAAAGGCTAAGAGGTGATAATTTGTTCCAAAGCACATAAGAATTGATAGTGGTTATGAGCAAGGAAACGATTTTGTATAAGCCCCATGTGAGTAAGATTTAGTATGGCAGTCTTACGTGTAGTGAATTGTGTCAAGGAGAGTTTATGAGCAACGGGGATGCTATTATAGCTATCCACGATGTCAAGGAATGAGGTGTGGTGGGGAGGAGGTGTAGAATTTTGCAGGAAAACAGACTAAGGATGAGAGAATGTATAGAGAATGCGTGCATGGATGATGATAGATGGATAAATTGATATTTCAATGCTAATTAAAGAAAACATACAGATCTTATAATAAAAATTAAACCCTCAAAATATAGTGGCATAGAGGTAGGAGAACATGTCTGGTTTTATGTCAATATTCTGGGCTTCCCAGGCTCTCTAATCAATGAGTAGTAGTTTCCTTTCTACTTTTTACTCTGCTTTCCTCTGCTATTCTTCATATTCACATGGGCAGATTTGATGCACTCACTTTCCTTAATGTGGGAGAAAGAGCACAACCACACCACGGAATTTCCTTTACAGCCAGTGAGACAGTGTCCTATAACACATGCGCCAGAGTCCGCAGGAAAGGATGCTGTCACTGGGCCATGCTGAGCTGTCAGAAAGACCAAGCCTTGCTTGGCCTCTGGGCACTTACTGATTTCCATGATTATATTTCTCTGAATGTTGATTTCGCTGTTGGTAACTTTATTCAAACTCATGTCCATTGAGTCAGTGATGCCATCCAACCATCTCATCCTCTGCCATTCCCTTCTCCTTCTGCCTTCAATCTTTCCCAGCATCAGGGTCTTTTCCACTGAGTCAGTTCTTTGCATCAGGTGGCCAAAGTATTGGAGTCTCAGCTTCAACACCAGTCCTTCAAATGAGTAATCAGGACTAATTTCCTTTAAGGTGGACTGGCTGGATCTCCTTGCAGTCCAAGGGACTGTCAAGAGTCTTCTCCAACACCACAGCTCAAAAGCATCAATTCTCCGGCACTCAGCTCTCTTTATAGTTCAACTCTCACATCCACACATGACTACTGGAAAAACCATAGCCTTAACTATATGGACCTTTGTTGGTAAAGTAATGTCTCTGCTTTTTAATATGCTATTTATTGGTGATGGATAGGGAGGCCGTGCGTGCTACAGTCCATGGAGTCACATAGAGTCAGACACAACTGAATGAACTGAACNGACTACTGGAAAAACCATAGCCTTAACTATATGGACCTTTGTTGGTAAAGTAATGTCTCTGCTTTTTAATATGCTATTTATTGGTGATGGATAGGGAGGCCGTGCGTGCTACAGTCCATGGAGTCACATAGAGTCAGACACAACTGAATGAACTGAACTGAACTGAACATATTTCTTGAGTTTGTTATGAGGGATATTTAAGATAATTATTTCAAAGATGATTTTTAAAATTTTATTTTTTTAATGTTTATTTTTATTTTCCAACGAGGCATGTGGGTTCCTAGTTCCCTAAGCAGGAATTAAACCCACAACCCCCTGCACTGGAAGCATGGAGTCTTAACTATTGGATAATCAGGGAATCCCCATAATTGTTATAATTTTAAAACATTGTACAAATATATTAGTATTCAACACAGTGAGATAAAAAAATAAAATAACAGATTAGTGGAAATGGAAAAGGCAAAACTAACAGTTGAACCACTTTTTTTTTTCCTTTTTTTCATTTTAAGGATGATCCATTAGCACCTACCCAAAGCTATCACTTTTTATTCATATCCTAATAATCAGCCCAGCACGTTTAGGAAAAAGTCAATGAAGAATTTATTCAGTGTAGATGTTAGTTGATTTGAAAGCCATGGATTTGAACTGTAGGGACTGATATTGATAATGGTGCCTTTGATTGAAGCATACTTAGCAAACATCTAAAAGGGAGTCTATGCCCAAGGTTTGCCTCATTCACTTTTTTAAGTGAAATTTTCTCAGGGGAAATAATGAGGTAAGCAGTTAACATAAGAGCAACACTGAACAACTGTAGTAGAAGAGACATAAAAAGGCACATCCCTTTGAAATTCCCAAGGGATTATATAAGCATTTGGCATGTTTCTTTCCCATCTTTGTAGATTATTTAATTTTTAATGGCTACAGATTTTCTGGATCCTTGCTTCTGAATTATAGATACAAATAATTGAATATAAATACTTTGAAAATGAAAGGTAAAAATTATGAAATATTTATCAATTGGAATTAAATGTGTGCACATGTGTGTATTTGTATGTGTTATGGTCATACACACTTACTATTGTTATGGCAAGAATAAATCCTTGTTGAAATTCATTTTTGAGGTCACCAAGATCAACACCTTTGATTATATCTCAAATTAGTGACTTCTTAGAATTTTCATCCTTTTGAATATTGTTCTGTACTTAAGCCTTATCTCTATAAGAAAATAATAAAGCCGTTGATAGCAGGAAATGGGTAATCAATTTATTGGTCTCTCTTTGTGTGAAGAAGAGTTGAGACAGCATTTGGAAAGATGGTAGAATTCATCTAAAGATAGCTGAGAAAGGGAAGCGTAAGTGCTAGAAATAGTATATTAACACTTAGGAGGAAAGCTTGTAGTGTAAAATAATCCCTAATTGTAAAGAAAAGTAAGAAAGGTTATAGTTTTTAAAAAATAATTATTACATATGTACTTATATGTATATGTACACATACATCACATATTTTTCCTGATTTTGAAAGCTGATAATTAGTTTATAATATGTTTAATATTTCTTGAAAAATGTAACTCAATAACTAGAAAGATTTTTGGTTTTCCAAGATTAGAAAGCTTCAAGCCTTAGGGCTGAACGTGGCCCCCTGTTTATGTACTTCAAGCAATTTTTTTTCCATATCTCCAAGTTTTGATTTTCCTATATTTTAAAAGCAAATGATAACATCTGTAAGTTTAAATGTCAGCCTTTACCATAAGCTAACATATAAAGTACTTTACCATGTGCCGGGCACACAGTAAGTTCTCAGTGGTAAAATTTAAGAAAATTGCATCATGATATGGATGAAAAAGGATGATGCTGCAGTTATGGAAAATTATAAAACGATATCGCTTAGATCTGGTGATAAAGTGAATATTCGTTAGCATATAAAGTAAATATTAAAGAGCTGTTCAGTGCTGAGGGTGAGAATTCCCTCATAAGTCATTCAGCAAATGTTTATTTAGCACTTCCTTTCTACCCAGTGCTGTTCTGTGTTCTGGTGACAGCAGTTAGCAAGGCACAGAGTTCCTCATCCTGAAAGAGATCTGGGGGCCTGGAGGTCGGGGCTTAGTTGTAAAGAAGACATAGCACACACTTCAGTAAATGAGTTAATAAACCATTAAAAAGAAATAACAGCTGCCCTTCATGAGTTCAGTCGAGCAGAACACGCTCACCTATGTTCTGCATCAGAGTATGTCTGAGAAACTTCTTTTAGATGAATGAATGATACCTGTGAAAAGAGGTTACAACAACAGCAGAATGCTCTCTATTTCCTCCAGGGAAAATACTTGTAGACTCATGTGTGATTTCGGTGTTATACCTGTTTGATGTGCATTGCTCACAGAGGGGTGACAACTACAAATAATTTTAGGTACTTCTAATTTTAAATGTCATATTATACTTCACCCAAATTTCAGAGCAAATTATTTCAAGATCATAGCACACTGCATATGATAGGTCAAGCGCTGAACTTAGCCTAGCTATACTTTTTTGATTCTTAGCACTCAGAGATGTATCATGCAAGTGGAAGCACTGCAAGTGTTCTATAATCCATGAGAGTTTTAGAGTAAGATTAATATTTATCTCAAGATTACAATGGGTAATGCTGGTATAAGCTTTTCATCCATCATGTTTTTACACCATATATCTATTGTAGTTCCTTCATTGATGCTTCAAGAATTTTCCTGCTAACTTGAGAGTAACACTGATATAAGTGAAAATGTGTTTTTGATCTTAGGTGGTAGTATCAGAAATTTCACAGCTAGAGGCAGTCATGTTGCAGGGGTTAGATGAATAAATATCTATAACTATATTTATAAGATATCATACGAAGGATAATATAAGGGAGCTTATGAAACACACACAATGTGTTAACAATATGAAATCAGGTATGGTAAAGGTCATGAAAGGCAGTAATATTATTTCAGAGGGAATGTTATATGTAAAATTTTGTACATCAAGACTTCTTGATTATGAAACAGGGAACACATTTGGTTCCGAAGTTCACGGTCAAACCACATAGAGAAAAAGTAGAATTACAAAAATTATAGTGTGGGTTATATGAAAACACCATCTCCTTTGGGAAAGCACAACATTTCCCTACCCCAGAAGTGGGGAGAAATAGCTCCTGTGGATTATTCTTGAAACATCCACTGAGTTCTGTATTAGATCACAAATTTACTACAAATGTTTCTTACAGCATGTCTCAATACAAGCTGAAAATCCTGTGTTAAAATATAATCCAGTGGAAACAATCCTACAGGGTAAAAACAAACAAAAAAGTTCAAAAAAATGTCACCCCTCCTCACTGAGAGAAGAACCTAGACTCCTTAGCATGGGAGCTTATATATGCATCAGATCATTGTCTATCTGTATTATTTGATGCATCTACACTTTTGATAAGAATTAAACCTGGATTTTCCCTCTAGGTTTGACTGATCAGTGCTGTACAATTCCTCTTTAAATGAGGCTGTGATCCTTTGGTATTGTCTCTTTTTGAACATTGCCATGACCTGGATCTTGGACACATAACAGAGATAGCCTGAAATCTTTCTCCTACTTCAGAAGGCTGGTTATTTCAAATGTCCTGTCACTGGGCCACCTAGATTGCTGAAGTCATGTCATTCATTCCCTCCTCACATTACCTCATTTTTCACCCCAGTGAATTTGCCAAAAGTAACTTTGTTTCCAAGTACTTTTTAAATTCTAGTATTATGGGCCACATGATGTATACCCCATTGAGTGGTTTTGACAATCAACATGGAATCATGCATGTAATGTACTGAGCACAGAGCCCAGTTCAGTGGTTCAGTGATTGTCTGCACTTTGGAAAACCTGAGATACCTTGAAAAACATTGAGGCTGCCTTTTACCTTGAGAGATTGTGAATTAATTGGTCTTGGGTGTGGTCTGACCTTTGGAATTTTTTAGAAGATCTGCAAGTACCAGACGGTGCAGTGATAAAGAATCCACCTGCCAATGCAGTAGACATAGCTTCAATCCCAGGGTTAGGAAAGTCCCCTGGAGGAGGAAACGGCAACCCACTCCAGTGATATTGCCTGGAAAATCCAACGGACAGAGGTGACTGCTGGGCTACAGTCCATGGGGGCCACAACGAGTCAGACATGACTGACTGAGTGTACACACATGTACACACACAATTCTATACCCTGAGAAAAAACACAGTTCAAAAAGACACATGTACCCCAATGTTCACTGCAGTAGTATTTACAGTTGCCAGGATATGGGGCAGAGAGGACAAACTAAGAGAACAGCATTAACATATATACACTACCATGTGTTAGACAGAAACTCGTGGGAAGCTGCTATATAACACAAGGAGCCCAGCCTGATACTCTGTGACAACCTATACAGATGGGGGTGTTGACAGGGTCAGGAGGGATATGCTATATATATAGAGTTATGATTGTTTCACAAAGTTGTATGGCAGAAGACAACACAACACTGTAAAGCAATTGTCTTAAAATTTTAACAATAATAAAGTAGACAGGAATATGGGAATCACTGACCTGGCACTGAATAATGCTCCTAAGGTTAACTTTCCCTACTTCAGGTGTGCTTTTGATGAAAGCTGTGGTAGCAAAGGCATCACATGCTAATTTTAATTTTCCTGATATGTTGTAATATTACATCGGATACCATATAAAAGAGCATTTCTGTTTAAGATGAGAACTTAAATTATAAACACTTTAAAAAATACCCATAAAAATGCATTGTGCAACTTAAACAATTAGTCACATCCCTTTCTACATTGAAATTAAAAAAAAACAAATCATGAGTCCGACAATTATAGGCCATTCAAGAGCTGACTTTGCACAATGTCAACAAGTAAAAAGATGTGCTGAAGCATTCAGTAATGATTTGCAAGTCAGCAGACAGTGATAGCAGCTGCTTTATAGGTAGAGGGAAATTGTACCTCATTTTCACCCTCAAGGAATATACGTGTTTAATTCATTTCCTGTTATAAATGTGAAAATGTTCATTAGATTTTAAAAAGTGTAGTCTCTTATGTACATAAAGCTGATGTAAATTAACTGATTAAAAGCAAGGATGCGCTGAGTTAGCCTAAATAACCGACAAGTCTCCAGCAAGAATAGAATCAAAGAGACTCTGAATTCAAAGACAAATTAATAGAACTCCTCATGAAATCCTCTCCTGTTGCAAAAGAGAAAATCCTTTATCAAAGTATTAGCAACTTTTTCAAGGTCAGAAGAAGATCTAGCAGGAGAATCCAGAGTTAATTCCATCTTCCAAACCATTGGGCTTTTATGATTATGTGATTGATGCTGACTTCCGGGAAAATGAGCTACATTGGCTGCCAAAGCTTAAAAGTCCAAGTCTAGATTCCTTTATATCAGAGAAGAAAGCACATTCATTAAGGTGATGCCAAAGCAAATATTGCATAGATGAAGTCAAACAGGCAAGAGACTTCATTCAAAGTAGTTGCAATAATGGAGAGAGATCAGAACTGAATCTAAGCTCAACTCTGCTAAAACAGAAGGTAGTGGTGGAGTGGGAGCGAATGGTGTGTGTGTGTGTGTGTGTGTGTGTGTGTGTGTGTGTCTGTGTGCACGTGCACTCACTTTTGCATGTATGCGCCCTCAGGTGAGAAGAACACAGCCCATCTTTGTTTGCTAATTGGCTTTACCCAGAAGGAAAGAATGGCGTAGGCAATGGCAACCCACTCCAGTATTCTTGCATGGAGAATCCCATGGACAGAGGTGCATGGGTGGGCTACAGTCTATGGGGTCAAAAAGATTTGGACATGACTGAGCACATGCGTGTACACGTGCACACACACACACACACACACACACAGAGGAAAAGTAAGCATTCTCTCATAGTTCTACAGCTACATGGTTAGGCTCTTATCTTCCCAGAGAGACTGGGAAACAGGAGCACTAACTCTCTGCAAGAGAGACTCTGATATAAAGGAATCTAGACTTGGACTTTTAAGCTTTGTTTCAGTGAGGTGTCTCCCAGGTCCTTGAGAAAGGTATTATATAACTAACAGGCCAGAGATTTTTTAAATGCTTTATAGCTCACAGGGGCAAAGAAAGAATGAATAAATGGTAAAATAATAATAATAATCTATTTAAATTATTTTTTTAATTTAAAATTTTAAAGATTAGGTTATATATTTACATTTCTAATATCTTTCTATTATCTTGAGTCTTGAATGAAACAAAAATTTTGCTATCATAACTAGAATAAAAATAATGGAGAATTACAAGTTTTCTAATGTAAATGCTTTAAGAATAGGCAGGTCAAGGGCTTAGAGTTAAGAAGCTTGTCTTCTTAAGTTTTGTCAAGCCAAGGCAAAGGTCACAGCTCTTTTAGTCAGAAAGAAATGTCCTGATTTAATTCTAGATGATGTCATATTTTTAAGCTATTTGTATATTAATAGTCACTTTATTTGATTTTTATAACAAATTATGAATGTGCAGCAAGCAAAGTGAAACTTTTTTAGTGAATTAGAGTATTGAATCACAAAGATATTAACAATCTGAGTAAATTGAAGAATTGATAGATAATAGAGTCAAGATCAATCATAATCCAATGACTGCAAGTCTTCAAAATAACTATAAAGAAAAGGTACATTCTGTACAATTCCAGTTATGTAAAACTAAAAAAATAAAATAAGTACACGTATTTGCAGTGTCTTAAAGTATATTGGAGGTTGATTGGAGACAAGGATTATTAAAAGAGAGAGGTATTACAAAGTGACAAAGGAAATATTTTAGAGTGATGAATATGATCATTGTCTATATATCTGTACTGTGATGATACTGTTATGATTGCTCACATATGTCAAAACTTGCCAAATTATGTACTCCAGATACTGTTTATGTCAATTACAGCTCAATGAAGTTTTAAATAATGCTGAAAGTTCTTGTTTCATCATGCTGTTGTGGGAGACAGGACAGGGTGTCAAAGTACTGCAGTGATCTAGAAATGTAATATCTCATAAAGATCCAAATTTGATAGTATGTCTTAATAACAAACATATGTTGGAAATTGTGGGAGAAACAGGTTTTTAAACTTTTTATTAATATTTTGTATTGGAGTATAGTTGATTAACAATGGTGTGTTCATTGCAGGTGTACAGGAAAGTGATTCAGTTACACATACACAAGTATCTATTTTTTTCAAATTATTTTCCCATTTGTGTTGTGACATAATATTGAGCAAAATTGTCTGTGCTATACAGTAGGTCCTTCTTGGTTATCCATTTCAAATATAGCAGTGTGTACATTTTCCTAAATCCCTTGCTATCTGCGCCCCCCCCGACCCCTCACCTCTGATAATAATAAGTTCCTTTTCTAAGTCTGTGAGTCTCTTTCTGTTTTGTAAATAGGTTGATTTGTACCATATTTTTTTTTAAGACTTCACATGTAAGTGGAATTTTATTGGATTTTAAACCACAAATACAAGCCAATGTCTCTATTCAAAAGAGGGCAAGAAATCTAATTTTAGTGGATGTAAGAGGGTTGTGTTAATTGGGTCATAGTTTCTCAATAGCTTTATTTCTTTCCTAGTCCAGTCACACTTGCCAAAAAATACAGTAGTATTAGAAGCAGGATGACTTAACTCTTTTCATAATGCTAAAGTAGGCTGTATTGTTGAAAGAAATATTATTCTGTACTTCACAATTCCATCTGTTATATGCACAGGAAAATATGAATTTCAAGAGAAACAAAATCCAAGTGAAAAGCCATCCGGGTCATTAAAAGGGTTTATTTGGAATGTCATAAAATTTGAAAGACTTAGCCTCTAATTATTACCAACAGTATATAGACAAATAAAATCATAAAATGTTTCCTCTGCCCAGATTGCCTTCCCAAACACCACAACCAAGAAGATATATTCTTCTAGCCCTTCAATACTCTTATTGAATCGTTTTCTCAAGGCAGCAGTATTTGGACCTTTTCCCCATATCAGTAGACCTTCCTTAACTGTTTATATTCCACTTTTCTTTGTGTTTGCACAACCATCTGTACAAACATCCTCTGTAGCTCTGAGCCCCTTGATTTTAGTTATCCATATCTCCTGCACTGCAGGCAGATTTTTTACCTTCTGAGCCACCAGGGGAGCATTGCCTATTAGACTTTTAATATCCTAAGAGGATGCAATGTAATATTTTGCAACATCTTAATCTAGAATATGCTATATGATAAAAAATAATAAAATGTTAACTAAACTGATCTGTTTGCAAGGTATATCCTTGGTTTGGAGAAAATCCTGATAGATCCCACATTTTCTACATTCTTCTTTTTCCACTCTATATGCTCTATAAATCTAAGTTAGTAAGCCTGCATAAAATGCTGAGGTTCTAAATGTTCCCAGCTGATCTATTCAAGTGATTTTAATCAATCTTCCACAAAAATCATAATAGTAACTGCAATGGTGTCGTATACTATATGTTTGATGGTATCAAGATGCGATACCACAAATTGCTTGAATAAATCAAATGGAAGAGCCATATGGAGTGTGAATTCTGATAGTAATTCAATCACTAAACTAGAGTCACGCATTCACTTTAACCAATCTGATGAGACACGAAAATTGTTACATTTTATTCTTATGCTTTTTATATAGCCATACCCAGATGGGGCTCAATAAATTCATGTTGAATTAAATTCTATACTGGGTACATAGCATCACCTGTTTACTTAATTCAAGCAAATGCTTACTGGACACTTCATATTTGAAAATAATTTCCAGGTGGAAAGCTTTATATTAGGAGTGACTGGTTGTGGTGTGGAACTGTGTTGCTACGCTAGGTCATGCAATTATCTGGTTGTATGTATGGAGATTTAGGAAGAGGTAACTTGAAACTAACATTTTATTCCAATTATTTCTTAAACATTTACTTTGTTCAAATGCTTTGCTAGTGCCTGGAAATAAATGACAAAATCAAGCACTGTTTTTTTTTTCCCCTATGGAGTTTATATATATTAGTCAAATAATCATATAAAGCAGAAGGAGAAACTCAGTTATAACTGTCCCAAATGAGAGAAAAACTACTGTTGTCATTGTTCAGTTGCTACGTCATGTCTGACTCTTTGCCACCCTGTGGACTGCAGCACACCAGGCTTCCCTATCCTTTACCATCACCCAGAGTTTGCTCAAACTCATGTCCATTGATTGAGATAATGATGCATTCCAACCATCTCATCCTCTGTCACCCTCTTCTCTCGCCCTCAATTTTCCCCAGCATTAGGGTCTTTTCCAGTGAGCCAGCTCTTTGTATCAGATGGCCAAAGCACTGGAGCTTCAGCTTCAGCANGTAATGTACAAATTTCTAACACAGGGATAGATTAATTTTCCTCACACTTCTGGTTCTGCACCATTTCTACCCAGAAATGTGATTATTGCAGCTGCTCAGAAAAAAAAAAATGAAGCTGTTCAAAATATAAAATAAAGATTATGTTCTTCAGTTGCTTGTGGTGGAGCTAAACAGAGAGTATATAAAAATTTGACTGCCAACAATTTCTTAGAATCATTGCAGCTTAGATGTCAGTCCCTGCTGTCAGAAGTTCTCCTTCAGTACAATCCCCAACATTATCAAAGAGAAATGGGGGAGGTAATTTGTGTTCCATGGTGCTTTAACCCATGATAGAAATATAAAAATCAAGCCACACAAACCATGGAATTTTTTTATAATTAATAAATTTCATTATAATTGTTTAGTAATAGCAACTGATCCATAGGTCATGTCCATGTTGTAGTGACTTATACAAAAAAAGTCCTGTCTTCTTCCCTCAAAAAGCTCTGGTAAAAATTGTCATTTACTGATATGTAAGTTGATATCTTAAAAAAAACATTGGAAAAACGTTCACCGTGTTTAGGTTTTGCACATGTGTTTTCTTCCTTACCTTTGTAATCTGAACAACCTCTTTACTCCTTTATTGGGTGTGTGATTGATTTGGCAGCAAAGTAAACTAAAAGCTGTTGAAATGGCTGTGTGACCTCTGTAATGAGAGGCTTTTGTAAAACTTTTGATTGGTTGCTTAATTCCACAGTAATGAGTTAAAACTGCCATTTCCTTCAGGGCATGCTGTAAGATATGGACAAGCTAATTACTTGCTTCCTGCATTTTTTCCTCTACTCTCCTTTTCTAAAAACAAGGTAGTGACTCTTTTTTTATTTGGAGTAAAGATTATTTTCAAATACAACCAGGTAGATTATAAAATAAATGAAACACCAACCAGTAGAATTAAAAAGTGAATGATCATGTAGATTTTTTAAAAGCCACTTAGGAAGAATTTGTTCTAAATGGACCCATGTTTTCCCCTTGAACATGTATATACAGTAATGAATTTAAGTGTTCAAGGAGAGTGCTTAGAGCTGCTGTGGTTAGATTTTAAACAAAACAGCCCAAAAGCCAAAATATGGATGTCAGATTTTTTTTTAAATAGGCATTTTACACTAGATATGGCTTAATTGTTTATTCATTTCTTTTGCATTCTTTTAAAAACAAGCAACATATATTATTAAGAGAAAGATTATGGTATATATATCACAGGCAACATTGGATTTACTTATTCATTTGGGGCAATACTTCAAGTTTGATCTCTCATTTTGAGCCTTTCTTTGAAAATTTGTCATCTGCTAATTTTGCTTCTTTTTTTCTGTCTCACTCCTAGTGCACCAAAATCAATACACTGATCAGCCAACCAAGCAAAGCAAACAACATTATCATCAGTTATAAAGGAATTATGAATGTGTAGCCTGCATTCAGTTGCATTTCCATTGTATCACTATCTATATAATGATTTCCCAATGAAATATCATGTCTATGGGCCTTTAAGTGAATAACATCGCATATCATTAGACCTCTAGAGCATTTATAACTTTTTGCTGTTACATTTTGGTTTTTTGTTGTGGAAAAACAGTCTTTGCAGACTCTTGCGCTGTACTTAGTCACTCAGTCAAGCCCGACTCTTTGCAACCCCATGGGGGGTCCGCCAGGCTCCTCTGTCCATGGGGATTCTCCAGGCAAGAATACTGGAGTGGGTTGCCATGCCCTCCTTCAGGGGATTTTCCCAACCCAGGGATCAAACCCAGGCTTCCTGCATTGCAGGAGGATTTTCCACCAGGGAAGCCCAAATGTTCAACTCCTCTTTTGAGTCAGAATCGAACCTAAGGATTGCTGCTGTGGAAAAAAGTCTTTGCAATCTATTGTATTTATACAGCAAGTTAGCATTAATTTTTGCAAACCGCAGTGAAGAAGAAAACATTTGTTCCACATACATAGTAGGAATGTTTGATATCCTTTTAATTTTGTTCACACATAATTAGAAAATTTTCAAGTCTATAGAAAGATTAAAAAGATTTTACAGTGAACCTATATATCTAACAACTACATTTTAAAATTAACACTTTGTTAGTGTCTTACACTCAAGTATCCATCTGCTCATCTTTCTATTCTTGCAAACAACTGTGGGATTTTTATGCATTTCATAATAAGCTGTAGAAATCAATGTGCTTCCTCCTATATATTTTGGCAGGTGCATAATAGAGTTCAATATTGTTTATATTTTATGCTTTTGAGATAAAATTTACATACAATAAAATGCACAAATCACAAGTGTAAATGTTCTGAGTTTATGCAAATACGCACAAACTCCAACTCAAATCACTATCAAGATATAAATCTAAGGGCCTAAAATGTTGTCTTATGTCTCTCCCCAGTCAGTGCTCATGGGCGATTACCATATTTTTTGTTTTTGTTTTTTCCCACTAATGGATTAGATTAGTCACTACTAGAACTTCATGTAAATGATATTGTACAGTGTATATTCTTGTGAAAGTCTTTATTCAGCTTTATGTTTTCTTACTTTATTCATATTACCTCCTATATCAATGTCATATCATTTTATTGCTAAATATACCATTGTATTGATTCACCAACAACAGTTGATTTGTCCCAGTTTTGGAGTATCATATATAAAGCTACTGTTAAGCTGCTTTTACCAGCAGTTTTTTATGGATATTTATTTCTATTTCTCTTGAGTGAAACCTAGGAGTAAAATTTTTGCTTCCTTGTCAAATTCTCCTTATAAAAATAAATAAAATAAATTACTGTTCCTTTTTTTTAAATATAAAAAGCAAAAGAACACAAGATGTCAAATAAAATAAACCAAAGGACTCCTACTGATTCTTATCATCATGATGCAAAATGAAAGTATTGTTTCATGAGTAATGAGCTAATGTATACCTGAGCATGTGATAAACTAAACTCAGTTTTATGACTTTTAGTGTGTTGTGTTTATTTCCTTTAAAGACTGTAGGATTCACTCAGTAGTTGAAAGTATTTTGGTAAATTTATTTCAGAATCTCAGATTCTCACATAAGATTTTCTATAAGGCTCTTTATCTATCATTGAATGAATACACATCACATGTGTCATCTTAGGCTTCCAGGTAGCAAAAACTAGCATTTGTTGAACTTTGTTTCACGTGCATTTCTACGTACCGCATCCAACACGAGTACTTGAATTTATAATATGTAAATTTATAATTATAATATGTAAATTTCCAATATGTATATACGTATCCAAAATATATTAAATTGAATTTATAAAGTTACCGTTAGAAATAAGGGACAAACAATTACTCTGAAGACTACAGATCCCTAAATAGCTTAAAAAATGTATCCAGATATCATGTACATAAGAAATTTTAACAGTGTCCTTCAAGTAAACTATAGAATCTAAGGTAGTTTTATCTCACTACAAATTATGTGAATAGTTTGCAAAATTCAGGTTTTGGTGCTAAACATGTATATTAAATATAAAAATGTTTCAATGCCAAAGTAAATCTGATTTTGAAAATCCACAGTAAAACCAAGTGATTAGAAATGGAAAGCTCAATATGTTTTCCACAGTTTCCATGAAAAATACATCTAAATAATGTACATAGATATAAATTTTCCACATACATACTGCAGCTATTCCAAATATGTTTACTTTACCACTAAAGTTTTATGTTAACCATTAAATTTAAAAAGAAGATGAAAATTTATGTTCATCAAATAAATTTGGATGCATCTAATAATACATATTCATTTTACTGAACAATATTACCATCTGTTTCCATATTTATATGGTTATTTGCATAAGAAAGATAAAATTATACATATTTACAAAATTTATTTAATGATAATTGTAATCAAGTTCAATTTTATGTGGAGATAAGTCTTCTTGGAGCTTAAGAAGTAATTTTTCCCAAGTGCTTCAAATTAATTTAACCATAAAAGCATAGTTTAATCATGAAACCATAGCATAGTGTGCCTTTACATTATATGAAGTTCAAGGTTTACTTTTTCTTCATGTTAGGGCACATATATATGCATGTGTTTGTCTGTGTATACACAGAACCAGTTTTATCTTTTTTTTGAAGAAAAATATGCTCTCAATTAAAAAGTAATGACAACTCACCAAAACTGACAAATGGTAAAATTCTTTACTCTTCCTAAGAGATAGAGCAATGAAATCTGAATTTAGTTGCATGATGACTTTTATATTAACCAATTATCTCTAATTTCATCAAACATAGTTTTATGCTATGCCTTTTGTTATAAATTTTTCTCTGTCTCAATTAGATACCCCATATGAAATATAAAAATTCTCATATTTATTTCTATTTGAGCCCTGGCCTAGAACTTTGCAATGTTGATTTCAGTTACAAGAGAAGCCCATGAATACTGGAATGGGTAGCCTATCCCTTCTCCAAGGGATATTCCCAGCCCAGGAGTCAGACCAGGGTCTCCTGCATTACGGCTGGATTCTTTACCAACTGAGCTATCAGGGAAGGTTGTATCTAAGTACCAATCTTTTCTCCATGAGGGTTTTGGGCATAGAGTAATATGTGTAGAACACTTTGTGTGAGATCTTTTCTCTAAAGAGTTTTGCTGGGAAGAATTTCCTGAGTAATACTAAGCACTTTGGAAATTCAGAGTTTAAGGAAAATTAGTATTCTTGTCATTTTTTGTACTTATTTAGAACCTCATTTTAATGAAACCAAAGTTATAGAAACTACCTCCCATGTGCTGCTAAAATATACTTCAACCTGGTCAGAGTTCTACGTTACTGTTTAGTTGCTAAGTTGTGTCTGACTCTTTTTACTAGCTAAACATTATTGCACATTCTATTAGTTGCTACAGAATGAAGACTAAAAAGTGAAAACAAATTAAAGTAAATTCATCAACACTATGCTAAAGCTGAAACTCCAGTACTTTGGCCACCTCATGCGAAGAGTTGACTCATTGGAAAAGACTCTGATGCTGGGAGGGATTGGAGACAGGAGGAGAAGGGGACAACAGAGGATGAGATGGCTGGATGGCATCACGGACTCGATGGACGTGAGTCTGAGTGAACTCCAGGAGTTGGTGATGGACAGGGAGGCCTGGCATGCTGCGATTCATGGGGTTGCAAAGAGTCGGACACGACTGAGCGACTGAACTGAACTGAACTGATACATATAACTTCAAAGTGCTTTTAAAATAAACAAAGCCAGAGTGATGATGCTTGACCCTTGAGCAAAACGGTGCCTGTACCTCTTATGATCTTGGTGAAATAATTGAAACTAGTTCAGATTGTGCTTAGTAGTAACTTCTATATAGAAAAACTAAAATGTTACTGTGTAAGTTTTAGAATGTTTATTCCTTGTATTTTAGATAAGATATGAATATGAAACATTATTTAACTCAAGATGTACAAAGCACATAAAGTAAAAAAAAAACCAATTAAAATATGTTAGTTAAATATATTAAATGAATATATCAATTAAATAGGCAAGTCCATCAGATGTTTAACAAGGTAAACAAAAGTTTACCACTAGGTAAACAAAAGTTGCTTATTTGAAATAAAAGTGGCTCTTTTTAGAACTAATTTGAAATGTTCATTTAAAAAAGAGGTATTAATAGATTCTCATTTGCTGTCCATGACAAAATTATGAATTTGACAACATACTAGTAACATAACTGAGAAGTTGTACTATACACATGTATACCAAATTTGAACACATATGGTATTCTTGAAATAAACTCTACATTTGGGGGGTTGCTATTTTTTAAAGCCTGTGACTATGTCTTTAATGACCATTCCAAATTGCATTTTATCACATAGTTGTAGAGTTTACAGTGATTAATTGTGATTTTTTATGTTAAATTGCTATAATGTCGACATAACAATATTAAAACTTCTTTAAATTCATTAGTATCAGATAAGACTTGTCATGTTAGGGCCATATTTACAAAATATCTTGTAGTAAATATATCTAATATCTTACCATATAATTTCACAGCAGTATTTAAGATTAGTTTATTATGGCCAGGGTGTAAAAAATATCCTTTTTTTTTTCTCTTTCTTAAGACAGTGAATTTGATATGCATCATAGGTATTTGAATTCACTTTCTAGAAGTCTTATTTATGTGATATAAGCTATTCAATAAAATATTTTTAAAGTGCCTAATATAATGCTAAATTTGTACAGATTATTCTTTTATTTTGTATGCATTCTACATAATATTAATAATTTATATATTTTATTTAGCAGAACAAATATGATTGAGGTATAACTATAAAAAGAAAATGGTTTAGTCCAACTTCTCTCATAGGTGTTTTCTTTAATTCTCAGACCATTGTTTAAATAATGTCCTCTCTAGTATAATAACACTCAGATTGAAAAACAAATTCAATCATTCATCTGATTTTCTCCAGAAAATTGATGCTAGAAGAAACAACGTTCATTTATATATGTACTATAATTTCTTACTCTCTAAATTTAACTTATCTTCATCTACTTTTGAACCTTTTGACTTTAGTCCAGAGTATTCATTAATATTTACCCTTCCCATTTAAATTTAAGAGTTTCATTTATTGTAATATCAACTATTTAATTTTTCTCTTGCCTCTTTATTAAAATACATCTCACTCAACTTTATTATATCATATTATTAATAGTACAGATTTAATTTTAAATTATTTCAGCTGCTGCTGCTAAGTCGCTTCAGTCATGTCCAACTCTATGTGACCTTATAGACGGCAGCCCACTAGGCTCCTCTGTCCCTGGGATTTCCCAGACAAGAACACTGGAGTGGGTTGCCATTTCCTTCTCCAATGCATGAAAGTAAAAGTGAAGCCACTCAGTCCTCCCCGACTCTTAGCGACCCCATGGGCTACAGCCTACCAGGCTCCTCCATCCATGGGATTTTCCAGGCAAGAGTACTGGAGTGGGTTGCCATTGCCTTCTCCATATTATTAACAGTAGAGATTTAATTTTAAATTATTTCAGCTACATATCCTCATGTGTCCAACTTTCATTTATTGCTTGTTTTATTATTGTTCATTTCTCAAATTATATTCCTCCTCGAACGTGTCTCTAGAAATTTTCACAGAATTATAGTTTTATTGCTGACAGCCTAACTAAAAATATTGTTCCGCTATCAAGTTGAAAACACAAACCCACTACACATCCAATGTTGTTTTCACCAAAGATGATTGCTAATCAAAAGATTATGCTAATAGTGGTTGTTACACGTTTAACTTTTGGCCTTTTTCTACTTCCGAAGAAAGGAGAGAAGAGAAAAGAGAGGAGAGGAGAGAGGGAGGGAGAAAAGAGATGGAAATCACATATATATTTTGCAATACAGAACTTTTTATTTTGGTCTGTTTCTATTTATCAATTTCTATAAAAAATATTCTGGCCCATTTTTCACCTTCTCTGCAGAATTCCAAGAGTGGTCATTCATTTATTGACTGTCCCAAAAGATGGAATTCATCTTGCAGAAGAGAATAGACTATTCCCAGAGAGAACACAGTTTCAGTATTTCAGGAATGGCTTAGAATCATCTAGATCCTGATTTACTGAAATCCGATTTGAAAGCTTTTAATAGGGAGCGAGGTACTATTTGAAAAGAACAGACTCTAAGGAAGAAATGGCTCAGTGGTTTCATTTACTGTTACACTAGAAGATAAAATATCTCACTTTTATTTACCTTAACAACAATGTTGGTTTTAAACATGAATTATTTTAATTTTCCATCTTTTGCCGAACTCTTTTATACTTCCTTCGGTTAAAATACTTTTTGTTCTAGAATTATTGCATTGACTATAAACCTTTATTACTTCATTTCTCATCTGCCTTGGTTTTATTGATCACAGTTATAGAGCAAAACAAAACTTTGAAATCAAATACAAAGTAGCACACATTGTTAAAACATTTCAGCAGAGATAACTTGAAGAGGTAATTTGTTTTCCTTTGTTTTAGACGGAAATGAAATGAAGTGTGTCAGCAAAATGACCTCCAGAGTCCCTAAAATATAAATTCCCCAATGCTCCAGTAAAATATTCCTGCCTTCAGTACTCAACTCATGCCAAGATTTAATGATCTCCAAAGTATTGATTTTATCTTTAGTCTCCTGAAATAATAACTTCTTATGATAATAAATCTTCATACTCTAGACAAATCATTCATGCGTAGGGAAATCAATCTTCTTTTTACACAATAATTTTGTGGTCTATATATTGAAGTCTTCTTTTTAAAGAAATAGGCACTTATTTCAACGCTAATGATCCATTCTTTCTTATTCAATTTGCATACTATCGTCTAAGGTTCAAAGTAAAGCAGTATTTCTCGCTGTTACTTTTCCCAGTAGAATCTAGACAGTAACTTCTTCCTTAAAAGTGAAAATATCTCATCACTGTTATTAATTTCATTTACAGTTATTATTTATTTATTGGGAGATTTACCTGGTGGCCTAGATCATAAAGACTTCTCCTGTAATGCAGGAGACTTGGGTTCTATCTCTGAGTTGGGAAGATACCATGGAGAAGGAAATGGCAACCCACTCTGGTATCCTTGTATGGAAAATTCCATGGACAGAGGATAAATGTTTTAAAAGTTATTTTGTGTACTGCCATCCTCTCACAGTTTAAAGATAAATGTGAAAATCTAGCTTCTATTCTGAAATATTTTTAAAATACATATACTAATTTTGTATTTTTTCAGGTTTATTTTGGGGTTCTGGTTGGAAACTTGAGAAATCAAACTCTGAGGCAATGCAGGTTTCTGTATAAATAAGTTGAATGTATTTTGGATGCAGTGAGTTGTCAGTATATGTAAGAGATGTTTGTGGATATCTCTGTACATAAGATCACCTGGGGAAAATAAGGAGAAAAGAGAACAAGAGAAACACAAATGAAGACAAAAGCTGAGAAATCCCAGTTTTGAAGGGTAGGTTGGAGAAAGGAAGACTGGACTGCGTGAAAGAATGAATGTGCAGAAAGAAGTAAAATAACTAAATGTGAGTAGAATGCAGTGAATGTGGAAGTCAGAAGAGAAAGGGGTTTTAGTGGGAGAGAAGGGCTGACTTAGTGAAGTGTTACAGATGATCGAACTAACCTGTGAATGCATCCATTGAGTTTGCAAACCAAGGAGCTGTTAATCATCTTGGTGGGAACAGTTTCATTAAAAAGGAAAAATGAAAATCATGTGAAGTAGGTTATGGAATAATTGAGATGTGAGAAAGTCAAGACTTCAAGTTCAGGGCTTGCTTTGAAAATGCTTGCATGTGAAGGGAAGGAGAGTAATAATAGCTGGGAATAGCACTTTTTTTTTTTCTTGTCTTTTTATTTTTAAAGATGAGAGGGATGAGCTTGAGGACTATCATCCCAAAATATCTTTCTATTAAAACAGATGTAATAATCTGTTCATTTCTTTCTTAATGCTATGAGTGAATTTTAGGAGTTAGGTGGCCTCTTTCATTTTAAATTTCTCTTCACCAGTTTATTAGGGAGGAAGAATAATAAATTGTCCTCATTTTTTTTTTTCAGAATGCACAGTCCTTTTACAGCTTCTATCTCAACCAACTAGGAAATATTAAATATGATAGTTTTGTACATTTTCTTCACTCAGCAATTTAATTCTTGATCCGTCCTAGGGTTATCCTTAATGAGAGAATAAATACAGCCATTTTTCTTCTAGAGATGGGGACAATGTCTGGGCTGTCCTCTGTAAACCTATAACCCCTGAATCTTATGACAGTGCCTTCCCCTCCCCTCAATGGAACAGTCTGAGAAGACTTGCTTTCTTCAAACAGCACAAAAATGCCTTTTAAAAAGCTGTTGCTAGGTACCTTGTATAAGTGGAGTCAAATAGTATTTGTCTGCACCTCCTGTATATTGGTGGAGTAGGAAATGGCAACCCACTCTAGTGTTCTTGTCTGGAAAGTCCCATGGACAAGGAGCCTGGTGGGCTACAGTCCATGGAGTCACAGAGTCTGATATGACAGAGCACACACACACACCTGTATATTGGAACATTTCTGAGGTTAATATACGTCCTACAAACAGATTGTATCTTCTTTTCGCCCTTCTATACTATACAATAGGTTATCATTTGTTATCTGTTTTATACATAGCAGTGTTTATATGTCAATCCTAGTCTCCCAATTTATTCCCCTTTCCCCCGCTCGTGTCTATGCATTTATTCTCCATGTGTGTGTATCTATTTTTGCTTTGCAGATAGGTTCATCTGTGCTATTTTTTCTAGATTCCGCATATATACATTAATGTCGGATATTTGTTTTTCTCTTCCTGACTTACTTCACTAGTGAACTCTAGTTCCACTTATATGAGGTATCTAGACTAGTTAAATTCATAGAGTCAGAAAGTACACTGATAGATGCCAGGGAACAGTGTGGGTCAGGGCGAGAAGGGGAATGGGAACTTAGTGTTTAATGGGGACAGAGTTTCAGTTTAGGAAAGTGAAAAATTCGGTAGATGGATGATGGTGAGTTGCACAGCCATGTGAATGTACTTAGCGCCACTGAACTGTAAAGTCGAATATGGTGAAATTAGTATGTTTTATATTATGTGATTTTTATCACAGTAAGAAAAATTTTAAAGAGCCTTTGCTACTGTGAATACAGGTTTAGTGGAGAGAGGTAGAAAAATAATTGGATCGATTCATGTCATCAGGTTTTAAAATACAATCTGATAAAGTTTGTAAAGAAATTCTTGTTCCTCCATAGCTACCTACAAGGCAAATCAAATGGTTTATTAAACTCGTGTTTATAGTCAGAGTTATGCTGAATGAGATGCCCCAATGCCTAATACATTAAAATTACAGGATCTTTGTGAGGTGACATTGTATTTAATGCTTTTCTTCCAAGTGACATCTATAATGGATTAAACACAGTGAATAAAATATCTCATGATATTTCCTCTTGCTCACCTCTCAAAACTGATTATTTGCATTGAAGAGGTGCTGTGCTTTTACTAACATAAGCGTAAATTTTTATATCCAGTCTAGTTATACAGAGCAATGTGGATTCATGCTGCCTCCCCCACCCTCCCATCATACTACTTTTACAGTAGAAAAGCACCTTTTTAACAGGATCAGAGATCTGAAGATTTTAAAATCTCCCAGGGGCTGTCCATGTCAAGACGAAGTACAGTTGTAAACGAACAAATAAATTCAAAAGGTCTAATCAGTGTGCTCTGGGGTATAGTAATGTGTGAATCAATCCCACTCTTCAGTTTCAATCTCTGGGGAAAGCTGTGCCATCCACCCAAATCCAGAGCTCTCCCTTACTAAGTGTTGGTTAATGGTCCATTAAGAAACTTGAACAGCTTCCAAGATATTTTACTTTTGTTCTTTCTCACATCCCTCTTCCTTGTGGTAGGAGCAATTTGTCTTTCCTCACACCTACCAACACTCTCAGATGGGAGTGTTCCTACTCAAAACTGGATTCAGCTTTGATGTAGCTGGGGTTAATTGTTTTGAGGTAGGAGGGATAAGGGGAAACAAAGGTTTTTGTTTTCTTTCATATTCTCAAAGTTCAGGTTATGTTTCTGAACTCAATATAGTAAGAGGCAGCAATTCATATTTTTAATAAACCCTCTGATTGAAGCACCAAGTGGGTCCAACCCTGCTATGCAATAATGTATTTGAACCCTGGATGTGTATACAAGCATGGTGTCAGACACCCAGCGGAGTACAAGAGATAAAGATTTGAGCCCTGCATGGCACATTCATAACTTAGATAGAGAGGCCAATTACACAGGTGGAAATGCTGGAGCACTAACATGAAAGGACACACTCATGTGCACAGAAAATATCCTGCTGAGATTGGCCGTGGAGCAGCTGGAAATGGAACACGAAGTATAATACCATTGTTAGCTGATGAATAGATGTGTTCATCCTTAGACTAGCAGCATCCGCTGGTTCTTAACTTCTCCAGCTTTCGAGTCTGCATTCTCTCCGGACTATTCTGACCACTGGGAGAAACTAGGGAGGCTTCAGAGACCCACATGTACTCACTGTGAAAGGGATATTGATGTGCTTTGCTCTGTTTGCTATTCATCCAATGGTAAAGCAATGTGAAAGTAATCTTGAACCAGCAGTGAACTGTCTTTATTGCTAGTCTTTGAAATGCAACCAACTCTGTGATATTTCTTAGAATGACTGCCAAGCACAGAGGGCTTAGAGTAATGGAATACACAACCTTATAATTATCACTGAATACCTACTATGAGTCCTGCATAGGATGTGAGAGAATTAATTAAGAAAAATTACCTTGTGGCAGAGGCTATAGAGGAAATAGGGAGATTATAATGCAAATTTGATCTGTTTATCTTTTTCTTGCATCAGAATATGTCTTGTTATAACTTGTCCTTCTCCAGCTTCCAAATGTACCAGAATGATTTCTCTGGCCACTGTCTACAATGCAAAATTTAAGTGTCAGCTCTTATTGTAACCGCCTCTTCGTCATGGGGTTTCCTTGTCCATATCTTACTCAAGTAGGTGCCTCTCTTTTGTCCAAATTTTCACAGGATATAAATGGGTTTATATGGTTCAGAAGATTGATGATTACGTCTTGTATGGATGATAACATGTACTGTGGGCTGCCTAACAGGAATTTTGAGTATGCAGCTCATGTAACTTGATTTTCATGCCTAAAAATATAATATGGATACACATAAGTGTATATATAATTTTATATATGCAAATACAAGGTTATATTTTTCATGTAATTTGGACAACCATTTACCCTTATTAACTAGTATAATCTATTGGACTATTGTTTTACTAGTAAACCAGGTTCTGTGGTATTTTATCTGCATCTTGTACCTGTTCTCTTTCATTAAGGTGATGTGACAACTGCCTAATGTTCATTTCCAGGGTAAATGAGCAAATAAAATATCTTAACATTTTTGAGTACACTTATATTTGAGTACAGTCCATTGTTATCAAAATAACACCCCTATTGGCAGACCGTTATATTTTTATTGTTCGGAAAATTGATCACAGTTTTATTTTTGTTTTGACTGCTTTGAATATGGGCTTCCCAGGTGGCACAGTGGTAAAGAATCCACCTGCCAATGCAGAAGACGCAGGAGATGTGGGTTCGATCCCTGGGTCAGGAAGATCCCCTAGAGTAGGAAATGGCAACCCACTTCAGTATTCTTGCCTGAAAATTCCATGGACAGAGGAGCCTGATGGGCTATAGTCCAAGGGGTTGCAAAGAGTATGATGTAACTGAACATATGACTGTTGTGAACAGAAAGGACAGTAGTTTCCTGTTCCCCGCTTCCTATTCATGACTAACTGGTGACACAGCATCATTGATTTGTGTAGTGATGTACTTTGTGACTTAGAGGACTCATAAGACTAATACACTTTGTTATATGGGAATTGATGCTTTTGAACTGTGGTGTTAGATNGGTTCTTAACTTCTCCAGCTTTCGAGTCTGCATTCTCTCCGGACTATTCTGACCACTGGGAGAAACTAGGGAGGCTTCAGAGACCCACATGTACTCACTGTGAAAGGGATATTGATGTGCTTTGCTCTGTTTGCCATTCATCCAATGGTAAAGCAATGTGAAAGTAATCTTGAACCAGCAGTGAACTGTCTTTATTGCTAGTCTTTGAAATGCAACCAACTCTGTGATATTTCTTAGAATGACTGCCAAGCACAGAGGGCTTAGAGTAATGGAATACACAACCTTATAATTATCACTGAATACCTACTATGAGTCCTGCATAGGATGTGAGAGAATTAATTAAGAAAAATTACCTTGTGGCAGAGGCTATAGAGGAAATAGGGAGATTATAATGCAAATTTGATCTGTTTATCTTTTTCTTGCATCAGAATATGTCTTGTTATAACTTGTCCTTCTCCAGCTTCCAAATGTACCAGAATGATTTCTCTGGCCACTGTCTACAATGCAAAATTTAAGTGTCAGCTCTTATTGTAACCGCCTCTTCGTCATGGGGTTTCCTTGTCCATATCTTACTCAAGTAGGTGCCTCTCTTTTGTCCAAATTTTCACAGGATATAAATGGGTTTATATGGTTCAGAAGATTGATGATTACGTCTTGTATGGATGATAACATGTACTGTGGGCTGCCTAACAGGAATTTTGAGTATGCAGCTCATGTAACTTGATTTTCATGCCTAAAAATATAATATGGATACACATAAGTGTATATATAATTTTATATATGCAAATACAAGGTTATATTTTTCATGTAATTTGGACAACCATTTACCCTTATTAACTAGTATAATCTATTGGACTATTGTTTTACTAGTAAACCAGGTTCTGTGGTATTTTATCTGCATCTTGTACCTGTTCTCTTTCATTAAGGTGATGTGACAACTGCCTAATGTTCATTTCCAGGGTAAATGAGCAAATAAAATATCTTAACATTTTTGAGTACACTTATATTTGAGTACAGTCCATTGTTATCAAAATAACACCCCTATTGGCAGACCGTTATATTTTTATTGTTCGGAAAATTGATCACAGTTTTATTTTTGTTTTGACTGTTTTGAATATGGGCTTCCCAGGTGGCACAGTGGTAAAGAATCCACCTGCCAATGCAGAAGACGCAGGAGATGTGGGTTCGATCCCTGGGTCAGGAAGATCCCCTAGAGTAGGAAATGGCAACCCATTTCAGTATTCTTGCCTGAAAATTCCATGGACAGAGGAGCCTGATGGGCTATAGTCCAAGGGGTTGCAAAGAGTATGATGTAACTGAACATATGACTGTTGTGAACAGAAAGGACAGTAGTTTCCTGTTCCCCGCTTCCTATTCATGACTAACTGGTGACACAGCATCATTGATTTGTGTAGTGATGTACTTTGTGACTTAGAGGACTCATAAGACTAATACACTTTGTTATATGGGAATTGATGCTTTTGAACTGTGGTGTTAGATAAGACTCTTGAGAGTCCCTTGGACTGCATGGAGATCCAACCAGTCTATCCTAAAGGAAATCAGTCCTGAATATTCATTGGAAGCACTGATGCTGAAGCTGAAATCTCAATACTTTGGCCACCTGATGCAAAGAACTGACTCATTTAAAAAGACCCTGATGCTGGGAAAGATTGAAGGCATGAGGAGAAGGGGATGGCGGAGAATGAGATGGCTGGATGGCATCACCAACTCAATGGACATGAGGAGTAAACTCTGGGAGTCAGTGATAGACAGGGAGGCCTGGAGTGCTGCAGTCCATGGGCTCGCAGAGTTAGACACGACTGAGCAACTGAACTGAATTGAATTGATATGGGAAAAGGGCTTATCTTATTAACACCAGATTGGCAACTAGGTTCTAAAGCAGAGGACTAAAATGTGCTTAAAAGAGCTGCCAAAACTGTGGCAGCATCCCCAACAACTTAAAAGAGGTGGGAGTCAGCTACATTCAACCTGAAGGCTCCATGTTTTCTAGTCTGAACTCTGGGAGATGGTGAAGGACAGGAAAGCCTGGATGCCATGGTACATGGGGTCACGAAGAGTCAGACACAACGGAGCAACTGAACAACCACAAATGATCAGAATGAAGAGGTGTGACAAGGGTTGCATCAGAATCTCAAGTTCTCGGTTTAGCAGGAATGCATTGGCTTTTCCTTTCCATTTGCAATGAGGAGAAAGAGGTTAAGAAAGGGCTAGTTAATTCTCGCTTGGACCCAGCAAGCTCCATGAAGTCAATATGCTTCCAAGGACTCAACAATTTGCTCATTCTAAGTGTCAGTGGCTTGACTTAGGCTGTGAGGTACTTAGTGGTGTTTTCTTGTTTGTTTTTTTTGTTTTTGTTTTTTAACCTTGTTTGACAGTTTAGGAGCAACAAATCCTGTTTCACTCCACATCCTGGTTGTTACATGTTTAAAATGGAAGAATAAACTAATTATATTTTGCTTCTTCAAAGAATATAGCCACATTTTAAGAATGTTGCTTGCTTCTTCCTTCAGAGGCTCTGTTTTATATCTTTGAAAATGGATCCTTTGCTGACACTTAAATAGTCTAGATTTAGTGAGTCAAGGGAACAGTGCAAGTATTTTGAATGCAATGTTGTGAATCACTTTTTGTATATTCTGTGAATACTAGTGAAATATTACTGCATTATAACGATTCTTCATTGTAAATAATGTTTTATTTTTCACAGTTAGAAGATATAAGGGCTGAATGTGTCTGAATAAGACTGGCATGATTCAGCAATCAATCTGAAAATATGGGTGCATATGTTAAGCAACACTCTCTGAAGAGTAGTAATATAGCCTATTGTCAGTATTTGGGGAACTGCAATAAAGTACCTTTAAGAACAGAAAAATGAGGAATGCAGGATGACTTTTCTTTTAACTGCAGGATAAATGCCCAATGAATCAATGTGTAGGTATGGAATCACCTAAAAGAGACAAAATTGTTTTACCATAGTGATACTGGGGCTATAATGGGAATAAATATATTAGTATATCCAAAGGGGAAAATGTAGTTGAGAAAGAGTTCGCTGACTGGGGAGACATGGGAAAAATGAGTATTTCAGAGGGAAAATTGGCTCATTCAAATGCTGCCAAACAGAAGGCACTTTCACCAATGGATGGTCTTACCTTGATAAATTGATTGCTTTTTTGCACTTTCAAAGTATTTTTTAAATCAATTTTAATTGTAGTATAGTTCTTTTACTATATTGTGTTAGTTTCTACTGTACAGCAAAGTGAATTAGTGTGTATATACATATATCCCCTCTTTTTTGGATTTCCTTTCCATTTAGGTCATTTAGTTGAGTTCCTGTTAGTTCTTGTTAGTTTCGAATTTTATACATGGTGGTGGTGGTTCAGTTGCTAAGTCAAGTCCAACTCTTGCAACCTTATGGACTTTAGCCCACCAGGCTTCTCTGTCTATGGGATTTCCCAAGCAAGAATGCTGGAGTGGGTTGCCGTTTCCTTCTCTAGGGAATCTTGGCAGCACAGGAATTGAACCCAGGTCTCCTGCATTGCAGGCTTTTTCTTTACCGACTGATCCGCTGGGGAAGCCTCAGTTTTATTTTATACATATTAGTGTATATATGTTAATCTGAATCACCCAATCATCCCACCCCCATCTCCCCCACCCTTTTCCAGTATCCGTATGTTTATTCTCTACATCTGTGTCTCTATTTATGCTTTGCAAATAAGTTCATGAAATATTTGGTAATTTAACTGGCCTTAAATATCTGAATACTTAGGTGTTGAGCAGTCTTTTGATTGTTCTTTGACTTCCCATTTATGTCAGCACAAATTTCAATTTCTCTAATCAATGTTACTGTTATTTCTCATGGTAAGTAAATACATTAGGGTTTGAATTTTATCCTGATTGGAACTATGTTTTAAATGAGTACATTGGCATTCTGATGTTATATATCTCTCTCAGCTGAACATGAGCTCTCCGATGAGAGAAGGGTCCTTGTCTCTACAGGGACAGAGTGGGGTTAAGGTATGCTCGAGGTACAGGATCAGACCTAGGAGCCAGACAGTCCTCATTAGCCTGAGAGGATTCTATGGAAATAGCCCAGCTTCAAGGTATGTCTCCTGCTGGAGATTTCTAATGATGTTCTGGACCCATTGCAAGGATTTCAACCAATTTTCATTTCAGTTCAGTTCAGTTCAGT
>SJYV01048545.1:45711-76589 GCA_006410875.1 Neotragus pygmaeus | reverse complement strand
CATGAGGTGGCCAGAGTACTGGAGTTTCAGCTTTAGCATCATTCCTTCCAAAGAAATCACAGGGCTGATCTTCAGAATGGACTGGTTGGATCTCCTTGCAGTCCAAGGGACTCTCAACAGTCTTCTCCAACACCACAATTCAAAAGCATCAATTCTTCGGTGCTCAGCCTTCTTCACAGTCCAATTCTCACATCCATACATGACCACTGGAAAAACCATAGCCTTGACTAGATGGACCTTAGTCGGCAACACCAATATTGTATGATAGCATATGTGTAGTGAAGTTATGTAACTATCCCATTGGGCTCATGCATTTTGAATTTTGCATTTTTTACTTTAAAAAATTTGAACTACTTTACCTTATATAGTCATTATATTTAGTATATACATAAGGTTTTGTTGTTGTTCAGTTGCCCAGTTGTGTCCGACTCTTTGTGAGCACAGACTGCAGCACACCCGGCCTCTCTCTCCATCACCATCTCCAAAAGTTTGCCCAAGTTCATGTCCATTGCATTGGTGATGCAACCCGGCCATCTCATCCTCTGATGCCCTCTTCTCCTTCAGCCATCAATGTTTCACACATTTGGGACTTTTCCAATGAGTCAGCTGTTTGCATCAGATAGCCAAAATACTGGAGTTTCAGCCTCAGCATCAGTCCTTACAGTGAGTGTTCAGGGTTGGTTTCCTTTAAGATTGACTGGTTTGATCTCCTTGCTGTCCAAGGGACTCTCAAGCGTCTTCTCCAGCACCGCAGTTCAAAGTCATCAATTCTTCAGCACTCTTCCTTCTTTACAGTCTAGCTCTCACAACAGTACATGACCACTGGGAAGACTATAACCTTGACTATACAGATCTTTGTTGGCAGAATAATGTCTTTGCTTTGCAACACACTGTCTAGGTTTGTCATAGCTTTCCGGCCAAGAAGTAAATGTCTTCTGATTTCATGGCTGCAGTCACCATTTGCAGTGATTTCAGAGCCCCCCCAAATAAAGTAAGTCTGTCACTATTTCCATTGCTTTCCCATCAATTTGCCATTAAGCATTGGGGCCAGATGCCCTGATCTTAGTTTTTTTAATATTTAGTTTTAAACCAACTCTTTCACTCTCCTCCTTCAACCTCATCAAGAGGCCGTTTAGTTCCTCTTTGCTTTCTGCCATTTAAGTGTTATCATCTGCATATCTGAGGTTGTTGATATTTCTCCTGCTTATCTAGATTCCAGCTTGTAACTCATCCAGCCCAACATTTCTCATGATGTGCTCAGAGTATAGATTAAATAAACAGGGTGACAGCAGATAGATTTATGAGCAACTAGAACATGCTTTATTCCATATCCCATAATTTCCTACACATTATGTTGGAATTTTAGTAGCTGTTAGAAAAGTATAAACATTGTACATGGTACTTTGCCAATGTATTTATTTTCCTGTTAATAAAGCAAATAAAATTTTAAAGAGCATTTTTAAAATATGTGCATACTATTTCATAGTGAGCTTGTGCCATTAATGCATTTCTTTGATTTTGTCTAGATAAATATTCAGATGGCTTTCTATTTTTGCCACCATAAGTGAAATTGTAATAAGTATCCTTAGATAGAGATGCTTTCACACTGTTTTTTCATATTTGTGAATAGCTTCCTAAAGATGGTATTGCTATGTAAAAATTTGCATTTTTTAAATATGTGAAAGCTATATCATATTTTATTTTCTAAAATGATACTAATATTTTACACTTCTGTGTGTTTAAAAGTGTTCAGTTTCTAGCTTCCTTACCAACTCTTGATGCTAACTCTCTTTGTAAATTTTGTTTATATGATGGGAAAAAAATGTATTTTTTTGTTATCTTAATTGGCATTTTGGGCTTCCCAGGTGGCAAAGTGATAAAAAATCCACCTGTCAGTGCAGGAGACACAGAAGGTGCTGGTTTAATCCCTGGGTTGGGAAGATCCCCTGGAGAAGAAAATAGCAACCCACTCCAGTATTGTTGCCTGGAAGATACCATGGACAGAGGAGCCTGGTAGGCTGTATCCATGGGGCTGCAGGGAGTCAGACATGACTGAGCAACTAAGCATGCATGAAATTTACATTTTACTAAATATTAAACAGATTATACATCTATTTATATGTTTTTTGAAGATTTTTATTCTCTTCCAAAAGATCTTTTTATATGTTTTTTTTTTTTTCTATCAGAATGTCTTTTTTCTTGTTAATTCGTAGGTGCCCCCTCCTTTTTTTTTTGCTAACACTGTAGTATCTTTTTTGTTCATATATGTTATAAGTCTCTCCCCCTACTCTGTGGTTCCTCTTCTGACTTCATTTTTGGTGACTTGGGTTTACTTATAAATACATACATTTCATTCATAAATAGTCCAATATACTCTGTTACTTTTGGCTTCAGGCTTCCTGCCTTATAGACCTCTCCCAACAGTTAACAGACTATTTTTATAAATTTATTATAATATTTTATCCTCTTATGTATATGTGTAAATCATTGTTGTTTTATCTCTTTCATACATGGTGGTGGAGGTTTCGTTGCTAAGTCGAGTCCAACTCTTATGATCCCATGGACTGTACCCCACCAGGCTCTTCTGTCTGTGGGATTTCCCAGGCAAGAATACTGGATGGGGATTGCCATTTCCTTCTCCAGGGGATCTTCCCAACACAAGGATCAAATCCTTCTCTCCTGGTTGGCAGAGGGATTCTTTCCTGCTGAGCCACCTGGGAAACCGTGTAAATCATTAGCCTACCCCAATTTAAATTACACGCTTTGACCTAGGAGTCCAAGTTTGTTTTCTTTTAGTACATATATTTTAGGTAGGAAAACTCAGAACATTACTAATGATATTAAGATATACATTCTTTTCTGCCTATTCATATATCTTTGAGAGCATAGAATAGAGCATCTAATCAAGAAATAAACTTATTGTATACGTAAGACTATTTAGACTGCTGATCTTCAAATCTGAGGACATGTTGATATTTTATGCGCTGCATGATACATTAGATAAGATGGCAAAGATTTCAAGTGGTCAAAAGATGAAAGTGTGTTATTTCATTGTCCCTATAGTGATATGTTACAGATTGCTACTTTCTCGTTTATGAAATCTTGGGATGTTTCTGGGATGTCAAAACCCAGCAGTGCACACTGGTGCCGGATTATGTTTTTAGAGACTGAGTTTTGGGTGAAGTAGAAAGAAATAGCTTTATTGCTTTGCCAGGCAAAAGGGGCCACAGCAGGCTAATGCCCTCAAGTCTGTGTGTCCTACCCTAGCAGGGATAGTGAAGAGTTTTACAGTGTTCCAGGAGCACGGTGTGATCAGCTCGTGGACATTCTTCTGATTGGTTGATGATTAAGCAGTTGGGAGTCAGTATCACCAACCTCCTGGTTCCAACCCCTCTGGGCTCTACATGCTTGTGGGGAGCATACAGTTAACTTCTTCCACCTACAGAGGGTTTCAGTATCTGCAAAACAGCTCAAAGGACATGGCTGAGGATATTATCTCTCGGCCTGGGGGAAGAACTAAAGATACTTGAATTTGTTGAATGGATAAAGTAGTAGTATTTTGTCTTTCTTGACCATTGTCCTTTCTGCATTTTCTGACTACTCTGATTAAATGTATTCTTTGACTAAAGCCTTCATACAGACAAAAGGCAGGCGGAAGACATGCATGGGTGTCTATCCTGGGAAGGCCTCATAAGATCCTGCTCAGTTGCAACTTCCAGGCTTTTTGGCTCGTCTAGGATGAATCCCAAGAGCCTGGGTGGCTATGCCACTCTGACTTTTTGGTTATCATAAGTATCGTATGGTAGAATTAATAGGTTAAAAGGGAAGGTTTTTCCCATTTAAAAATGGGCCTTAAGCACATATTCATATAAACATAAATAAAACCTGTGAACAGCTGGCTAATTGAATTCATTCCTTTGATTATATATTGTGCTGTTTCCCTAACCACTGAAATAAATGATTCAATAAAAGGATTACCCCATTTATAACTATTCTGTTAAACTAGGTAGGAGTAACAGTGAGGAATACTTAGTTGAAATCAATATGGTTTTAGTTCTTTTAATTGTGACAAAGTGGGATGGAAGGTAGAGTCGAGAGGAAACCAGGAGAGAAGCACACAAAGAGATTGAAGTCCTCGAAGCTGCTTCCCCTATTTGCATTAGTCTTACCTTGGATTTCCTTTGTTTTCATGTCAAATATATCTTCAGACTGTGGATGAATTTTCACCAGCTCTTAGCCAAATGAATGTTTACCTAGGGCAGTATTAATCTGCAGTCCAGTATTCTGAAATGATGTCATTCTCTTATTCTGTATTTGTTAGTACCATTCATTTTATGAAGCCATAGTGATCACTTTTATTGCTTGATTAGTTTTATTTAATTTTGTTTAACCATCCTTATATCATAAAAGTCTCCTCCATTTTATTAACTTACTAAATTTGTTTCAGGACATGGGTGTATGTGTGTGTCTTGGTCTGTGAGATTCATAACTTTGGAAATCACTGTTTCAGAAGGCATTATATGCTGAGGTATGTTAATCCCAACCATGTTTTAAAGAAGATCTTGACAGTCACGTAGGTACTTAGTAATTCTAGCCAGTTTAAAATTTTTACTTTTGTACATATCAGGCTTAGAGTTGGCTTTAGTGACTGTTAGAGTACAAATCAAGCCTTAGGTGCAGGATTCCAGTTGGTCATTATTCTGCCAAGGGTGCCCTGGACCTGGAGCAGGCATAACCTCTTTAGTCCTTAGTGTTTGCTGGAATAGGATCCTAACTGGAAAAGAGCATCCAACGTTGTGATAGAACTCAGGAATCCTGGAATGAAGTACCTGAAAAGGCTCTCGAGGTAGTGAATGAGTGCTCTGTGTGGGGTGGGAGCTCTGACTGTCTCTATTGCTTTGGTCCAGCTTTGCCAGGGCTGAAGCATAGCCTGAGAGGTACCAACCACAGCAGTGCTGGGCCTCCTGGGAGAGACTGCAGTGCATCCTTAGTAAAGTCTCCTCTGGCTCAGCTGGGAGGACTTGTGAACTATCCAGGTATTTGTCATACCTGTTTCAGTTCATTTTTTCTGAAACAGCTGNTTCTGACTGGTGTGACGTGGTACCTCATTGTGGTCTTGATTTACATTTCGCTAATAATGAGTGACGTTGAGCATCTTTTCATGTGTTTGTTAGCCATCCGTATGTCTCTGTCTCTTATACACATCTCATAATGGATACAGAAAAAAAATCAATATTTATTTTTTGTTAGCTAAAAGTTTAATTATTCAGTTAAATATTTCAGTTTTTAGAAATTAATAGAATTTTGTTTATAGAATTATGTGTGTTGAGAAGCAATAGAACTCTTAAACTAAAATATATTTTGAATCTTAATTTTCAAAAATTAAGTCAATTTTTGTAATGTGTATCAGTTTTTAATCATTGCTAGTATAAAAACATGAAGAAAATCAATTTTATTAGGCCATTTGAAATCAGAAAAGTATCAGTTGCTCTTGTTTCACTGTTTATAAAGAATATACTCAAAGTTCTATTAATTCTGACAAAACTTTGAAGTGAACTTCTAAGATAAATTCTAAAGATATATTTAATTAAATAAGCTGGTTCTTTAAAATGATGACTATATGTACACATATATAGTATTATATATAAATTTATATTACATATAGTATGTATGTGTGTTTTTTTACATATTCAAGTCATACATAGTGATTTGCAAAGTATATGTACTTTTGGAATCATAGTTTCTTCTAATTTGCATTTCTGGCTTCCTGTATCTAAAGCTGTTTCTGCTATAGTTACACTATCAAACCGGGTGAATCTACTTTCTTTTAACATGTAAAATCTACATTAGCTAATATGAAGCAGTGTAAAACNTTTGCAAAGTATATGTACTTTTGGAATCATAGTTTCTTCTAATTTGCATTTCTGGCTTCCTGTATCTAAAGCTGTTTCTGCTATAGTTACACTATCAAACCGGGTGAATCTACTTTCTTTTAACATGTAAAATCTACATTAGCCAATATGAAGCAGTGTAAAACACCTAAAAAACACATTTTATAAATAAAATATACACTGTTATGTATTTATGTGTTGCTGCTGCTGCTGCTGCTAAGTCGCTTCAGTCTTGTCCGACCCCATAGACGGCAGCCCACTAGGCTCCCCTGTCCCTGGGATTCTCCAGGCAAGAACACTGGAGTGGGTTGCCATTTCCTTCTCCAATGCATGAAAGTGAAAAGCGAAAGTGAAGTCGTTCAGTCGTGCCGGACTCTTAGCGACCCCATGGACTGCAGCCTACCAGGCTCCTCCGTCCATGGGATTTTCCAGGCAACAGTACTGGAGTGGGGTGCCATTGCCTTCTCCGATTTATGTGTTAATGTATATATTTTTTTCTAAGAGTGGATGTGTTACGTAGATGAATTTCCAATGTTTCAAGTATTTTCAGATTAAATATTTCTTTAGCTGACTTTGCAAAATGAAAATATATACTAAGCTCATAAATCCTGTCCTAGATTACTAGTCAAATATATTACTAATCCATTTATTATGAAATTTTAAAAATCTTTGCTTTTATTCTCTATAACATTTTTGATACTTCAGTATATGTATATATATTTTAAATTTGTATTTATTTCTTTATTTTGGCTGTGCTGGGCTTTCCTCTAGTTGCNGATTACTAGTCAAATATATTACTAATCCATTTATTATGAAATTTTAAAAATCTTTGCTTTTATTCTCTATAACATTTTTGATACTTCAGTATATGTATATATATTTTAAATTTGTATTTATTTCTTTATTTTGGCTGTGCTGGGCTTTGCTCTAGTTGCTGGGAGAAGGAGCTGTGCTTTCGTTGTGGAACGTGGGCTTCTCATTGCAGTGGTTTCTCTCGTTGTGGCACATGGTCTCTAGGGTACCACTTCAGTAGTTGCAGCACGTGGGCCTGGTAGTTGCCCTGCGGCATGTGGGATCTTCCCTGACCAGGGATCTCCTGCACTGACAGGCAGATTCTTTACCACTGAGCCACCAGGGAAGTTCCATATTTTTATTCATTACAATTTACACTCATCTTTGAGATAATTTATGGATGTTATATAACATTTTAAAATAAAATGGTCAGAATATTTACTTGATGAAAAGTGCCATTTTTAAGAAAAACAATTTGTAAAATAAATTTACAAAATAAATTATGGTAAACAAATATACAAAATATTGGCTATATCCCCTGTGTTGTACAATACATCCTCATAGCCCATCTTATACCCAATAATTTGTTCTTCTTTCTCCCTTAACCACTGTGTTTCCCATCCTCTCCTTCTCCTTATTGGTAACCACTGGTTTGTTCTCTGTATCTGAGAGTCTGCGTCTTTTTTGTTATACTCACTGGTTTGTTGTATTTTTTAGGTTTCACATATAAGTGATATCATACAATGTTTCTCTTTCTCTGTCAGGATTATTTCCCTTAGGGTAATTCTCCTCAAGTCTACCCATGTTACTGTAGATGGAAAGATTTTGTTCTTTTTTAACGAATGAGTAGTATCCCATGATATGTATATACCACACCTTCTTTAGCTGTTCATCTGTTGATGAACAGTTAGGTTGCTTCCAAGTCTTGGCAACTATAAATAGTGCTGTTGTGAACACTGGGGTGCATGTATCTTTTTAAATAAGTGTTTTTAAATATATACCCAGGAGTAAATTGCTGGGTCACATGGTGGTTCTATCTTTAACTATATTTTAAATAAGACATTGATATTGTTTTCTAAAAACACATCAGGTAAACATGATGATTTCTTCATACACTTTTCATGTTTGGCAGTTATCATTGTTTTGCTTTTATAAAAGTATCCTTTTTTTTCTTTCCTCCTTTGTCTTCCTCCTTAAAAGCTCCGTTTCCTGGATAAACAGTTCTGGGTTGACTGTTTTGTCTTTTACTGTGATGTTGTTATTCAATGACTTCAGGCTTTTGCTGTTCATATTTAAGAGACACCTGTCAGTTTAGCTGTTGTTCCTTTGTAAATAACTTATGATGTTTCTTGGGATGCAGTTGGGCATTTTCCTAGTCTTTGTGTTTTTAGTTTCACTTCAGTATGCCTGGCTAGGTCTGAGATTTCTTTAGACTTCTTTAAGTTGAAGATTTACCACTTTCATCAGTTTTTTAAGTTCTTCTTCAGTATTATTCCTTAACATATTGTTCCTATCTCATTCTTTCTTTATGTAGGAAGTTCTTAGTCTATCATCATGTATCTTAACCTCTCTTTCGTGTTTTTCTTTTCTTTAACTACGAGATGCTGCATCTTACTTCAGCTCTCTCTTCCAATTTGTGAACTCTTCATCTGTGCAAATTGCTGTTTAAACTACCTAATTGCTACTTTAAATTACTCTACTTTTTAATTACTAGAAGTTCCATTTGGGTCTTTTAAAAATACTCTTGGTCATTTTATAATGCCTTATTCCTTATTCACATATTCAGGCCTGACAGTTATGTATATCTTTAAATTTGTTAATTATCTATTTATATATGTGTGCATATAATAAACATAGATTATATATATATATATATATATATATATATGGTCCCCACCAGGGCAGATTCCAAATATGTATTCCATGCATGATATTCCCAGTATTCAGTATTTGCACAGATTTGATTTTGCTATCTACTATTTCTTGTAGTTTTAATGCAGATTTTCCTTGTTCCATCTCTTATTTTGTGTTTGGTGACCTTTGATTATGAATACATGTTCTTTAGAGCTTTACTGAAAGGATTATTTGAGACTATGCATCTCAATAAAGACTGTGTTTTTAGAAGCACTAATAACTTGGGAACATTTAAGATGAATTATTGGGTATTAGGTCTTAGAAAAACAATGATAGTGGTGAAATCATCTGGGATTCCCATTGTCCACAGACGTCTCCTCTCAGTTCTCTCTCCTAGGATGAGACCTAGGTTCTGCGTCCTCTTTCTGTGTCTAGCAGTGTTCAAAAGCCAGGTTCAAAGTTACAGGTTTTGGCATATGGCCTGGAAGTGAATCCTTGCTTGAATGCCCTCTCACCACTAGATACACACTTTTCAATGGACTTTTTTAACCTTTAACATCTTTGGTTTTATTTTAAGCTCTGCAATGAATTTAGAAATTTTTCTTTTTAATCCAGAAATTTTAGTTATTTTGGTGTAAGAAGTTTGTTTAGGTTGTTATTTCCTTTAATTACATACATTTTTGAAAGTAATGTGTATTTTCTGTTGGAGACACAGTTCTACACTACTAGCTCTTTCTGCTCACTTCTTTGTTTTGCCTTATTTAGCTGGTATATAATGTCAGGATCATTGTTCTTTAGGTAAAATTGTCATGTCAACAGCTAAGGTGAAACATTGAGTCTGTAAGTGCCCTTTTCTTCTCTCCAAATTAAGTAAGTGAAAATTTGGAAGGCCAAATTCTTTATACAGAATGAATGTACCAATTTTAGTTTATAGAGCATGAAGTATGACTCAGTTTTATTGCATTCCTTGCATCATGATGGAAGATATTTTGCAATTCATCAGTTATATAAAGAGGACAAACAATTTCTGTTTTCTGAGATGAATAAGCAAAATTGTTATTAGAGTTTGCCAGAAGCCACTTAGGTATAAATTGAGAATTTTTATAACCAGTGGTTTTATGTTATTTTGAAACTTTAAAAATGTAAGCATTCTAACTTTCATAATACATTAATATTAATTTAATTTTATTAGTGCAGACATAATTTTTAACTATCACAAGCAAAATGTACACTATATAATTTTCCTTATTAAAGGGAATTTAAAGCAAATTTCAAAAAATAAAATTTACAGAGGTCAGATTCTGTTGCCAGGGGGACAGTGATAATGATGAACTAATCATAGCTAAAAATATTTAGGAAATAATTAATATAGTTTATATTTACAAAATGTATATTTAATGATAAAAATATGACATTAGGATATGACTTTAATATTATATAAGCTACCTCCACAGAGACACACTTACAAAACATATTATCAGTAATTCTTCACGATAGTATTTCAAGCATGGATCACAGCAGTGTCAAGGTTTAAACAAAAGTTGTTTTTGAATAAAAAACAAACATTGAAACTAAGAGTTTATTGAACAAAATGACATAATATTGTTGAGAGTGATTTACTCAAAAATTCCCATTAAATGTTTATCTCTAAAAATAGCCTTAATAGCAGAAGAAAGAGTGTTTGATCTACTTTATTAATTTTGTAATTGTAAATAATTTACCTATGCAATATAATATTTTCAGTATAATCATCTTAAAATTATGTATTCAGTATAATAATCTTAAATTATGTTTCACTTTGAAAGATGGAATCATCATCAGATCTCTTGCAAACAAAGACCAGGTTGCTAAAACATATTAAGATCTTTTGGGAGGTGGGCTGCTAGGTGTGTTTTCATTCTTTGGAAGACTAAGGATAGGTTAAGGAAATCGCTTTCTTTAGATTTGTTTGACTCAGACCTCCTGAGACCTAGGGCTTCCCAGGTAGCTCAGTTTGTAAAGAGTCTGCCTGTAATGCAGGAGACTCAGTTTCGATCCCTGGGTCAGGAAGATCCCCTGGAGGAGGACATGGCAACCCACTCTAGTATTCTTGGGGTCAGACATGACTGAAGCAACTGAGTGCAGCACAGCACACAGCCCTGAGGCTCATGGGCAATGATCAGTGTGTTGGACTGCCTCAACCTCCTGAGTGCTTGCTAAGTCGCCTCAGTCATGTCTGACGCTTTGTGACCCTATTGACCGTAGCTCAGTAGGCTCCTCTGTCCATGGGATTCTCCAGGCAAGAATACTGGAGTGAGTTGCCATGCCCTCATTCTGGAGCTCTTTCCCACCCAGGGACCGAACCTGCATCTCTTATGTCTCCTGCTTTGGTAGGCAGGTACTTTACTACTTGTGCCATCATCCTGCTAACATTTACAGTGTTTATTTTGCTCTAAGTATCCTGTAAGACACTTTCATCACTATGTGTCAGGATGAGAGTATAAGCTTGGCATTTAAACTTTCAGAACATAATGACACTTTGGTCTCCCCTTCATATTCAAAGCCCACACCTCTTACTTGATACAGCAGCACAGAGTATCTATATTAGGGCACTTTTAAATGCAATCAGGAATTAAATATAATCAAGCTATCAAAGAAAGGCATTTGATATTTGAAAAAAATTTGATATTTGAGAGATGATCTAATGGGCATGGTAGACATCCACTTCTCTATATTAAAATAACACATTAGTGTCTACATACAGTTTGATTTCCAAGAAGGAAAATACATAGACTAAGTTGTCACAAGCCCTACATGTAGGAATATCTTCAAAGTTGTTATGCCTTTAGCATTTATAGCAATTTTATATTTTAAAATGTCAACTTGTGTAACAATTCTGTCTTTAATAAGTCTGCAGTGAAATATTTTCTGCCAGTGAGGACCCAAACAATGTAATTTTCTCCCATAATTTAATAAAATGGGAGCTGTGTAAACTACTTACTTCACTTTTTAAAAATATTAACTAGCAGCACACCTAAAGCCAAATTCAAAGACAAAATTATAAGAATCTGCCTCTTATTTTTTTTAATTTTTAATTTTTACTTTATTTTACTTTAAAATACTGTATNCCTTAGAAGAAAAGTTATGACCAACCTAGATAGCATATTCAAAAGCAGAGAGATTACTTTGCCAACTAAGGTCCATCTAGTCAAGGCTATGGTTTTTCCAGTGGTCATGTATGGATGTGAGAGTTGGACTGTGAAGAAGGCTGAGCGCCAAAGAATTGATGCTTTTGAACTGTGGTGTTGGAGAAGACTCTTGAGAGTCCTTTGGACTGCAAGGAGATCCAACTAGTACATTCTGAAAGAGATCAACCCTGGGATTTCTTTGGAAGGAATGTTGCTTAAGCTGAAACTCCAGTACTTTGGCCACCTCATGTGAAGAGTTGAATCATTGGAAAAGACTCTGATGCTGGGAGGGATTGAGGGCAGGAGGAGAAGGGGACAACAGAAGATGAGATGGCTGGATGGCATCACTGACTCAATGGACGTGAGTCTGAGTGAACTCTGGGAGTTGGTGATGCACAGGGAGGCCTGGCGTGTTGCGATTCATGGGGTCACAAAGAGTCGGACACGATTGAGCGACTGAACTGAACTGAACTGAACTGAACAGACCAAAACTCTAGGTTGAGCTACTAAGAAAAATATTTTTGTTCACTTCAGTTGTTCAGTCATGTCCAACTCTATGCGACCCCAGGGACTACAGCACACCAGCCTTCCCTGTCCATCACCAACTCCTTCAGCTAGCTCAGACTCATATCTTTTGAGTCTGTGGTGGCATTCAACCATCTCATCCTCTGTTGTCCCCTTCTCCTCTTGCCTTCAATCTTTCCAAACATCAGGGTCTTTTCCAGTGAGTCAGTTTTTCCCATCAGATGGCCAAATTATTGGAGCTTCAGCTTCAGCATCAGTCTTTTCAATTAATATTCAGGACTGATTTCCTTTAGGATTGACTGGTTTAAACTCCTTGCAGTCAGGGGATTCTCAAGAGTCTTCTCCAGCACAACAGTTCAAAAGCATCAATTCTTCGGCCCTCAGCTTTCTTTATGGTTCAGCTCTCACATCCATACATGACCACTGAAAAACCATAGATTTGACTATACAGAACTTTGTCTGTAGTTCTATGTCTCTGCTTTTTAATATGCTGTCTAGGTTGGTCATGACTTTTCCTCTAAGGAGCAAGCATCTTTTAATTTCATGGCTGCACTCACCATCTGCAGTGATTTTGGAGGCCCCCCCCCCAGATAAAATCTGTCACTGTTTACACTGTTTCCCCATCTATTTGCCATGAAGAGATGGAACCAGCTGCCAAGATCTTCATTTTTTGAATGTTGAGTTTTAAGCCAGCTTTTTCACTCTCCTCTTTCACTTTCATCAAGAGGCTCTTCAGTTCCTCTTCACTTTCTGCCATAATGGTGGTGTCATCTGTATATCTGAGGTTATACATATTTTTTCCTGCAATTTTGATTATATCTTATGTTTCATCCATACAGCATTTTGCATGATGTTCTCTGTATATAAGTTAAATAAGCAACGTGGCAATATACAGCCTTGACATACTCCTTTCCCAATTTTTAACCAGACTGTTGTTCCATGTCCAGTTCTAACTGTTGTGTCTTGACCTGCATACAGGTTTCTTATGAGGCAGATAAGGTATTCTGGTATTCCCATCTCTTTAAGAATTTTCCAGTTTGTTGTGATCCACACAATCAAAGGCTTTAGTGTAGTCAATGAAGCAGAAGTTTTCTGAAATTATCTTGCTCTTGTCTATGATCCAACAAATGTTGGATATTTGATCTCTGGTTCTTCTGCCTTTTCTAAATCCAACTTGAACATCTGGAAGTTCTTGGTTCACATACTGTTGAAGCCTGGCTTGGAGAATTTTGAGCATTAATTTGCTAGCCTGTGAGATGAATGCAATTATGTGGTAGTTTGAGCATTCTTTGGCATTAGCTTTCTTTGCGATTGGAATGAAAACTCATCTTTTCCAGTCCTGTGGCCATTGCTGAGTTTTTCCAATTTGCTGGCATATTGACAGCAGTGCTTTCACTGCATCATCTTTTTGGATTGGAAATAGCTCAGCTTGAATCCCATCACCTGCACTAGCTTTGTTTATAGTGTTGCTTCCTAAAGCCCACTTGACTTCACATTCCATGATGTCTGGCTCTAGGTGAGTGATCACACCATCCTTGTTATCTGGGAAGATCTTTTTTGTATAGTTCTTCTGTGTAGTCTTGCCATCACTTCTTAGTATCTTCTGCTTCTGTTAGGCCTATACCATTTCTGTCTTTTATTGTGCACATCTTTGCATGAAATGTTCCCTTGGTATTTATAATTTTCTTGAAGAGATCGCTAGTCTTTCCCATTCTATTGTTTGCCTCTATTTTTTTGCACTGATCACTGAGGAAGCATTTTTTATCTCTCCTTTCTATTCTTTGGAACTCTGCATTCAGATGGATATATCTTTCTTTTTCTCCTTTGCCTTTTGCTTCTCTTGTTTTCTCAACTGTATGTAAGGTCTCCTCAGACAACCATTTTGCCTTTTTGCATTTCTTCTTGGAGATGGATTGATCACCACTTCCTGTAGAACGTTACGAACCTCCTTCCATAGTTCTTTAGGCACTCTATCAGATCTAATCCCTTGAATGTATTTGTCACTTCCACTGTATATTCAACCATAAGGGATTTTATTTAGGTCACACCTGAATGTTCTAGTGGTTTTCCCTACTTTCTTCAATTTAATTCTAGATTTTGCAATAAGAATTTCACCATCTCAACCAAAGTCAGACCCTGGTCTTTTTTTTTGCTGACTGTATAGAGTTTCTCCATCTTTGGCTGCAAATATAATCAATCTGACTTCAGTACTGATCATCTGGTGATGTTCATATGTAATGTCATCTCTTCTGTTGTTGGAAGAGGGTGTTGGCTTTGGTGCATTCTCTTGGCCAAACTCTGTTAGCCTTTTCCCTGCTTCATTTTGTACTCCAAGGGTAAACTTGCCTGTTACTCCAAGTGTCTCTTGACATCCTACTTTTTCATTCCAATCTCCATGATGAAAGGACATTGGTGTTTGTTCTAGAAGTTCTTGTAGGTCTTCATAGAACCATGGAACTTAACCTTCTTCAGCATTATTTATTGGGAGAACATTATTTATTTAATGATAATATTAGTAAATGTCATGTTCATGTACACTTTAAAAAGTTAGCTACAAGTTTATAAATTAAAATAAGTTTTGAGGAAATGCCACAAATAGTCAATCAATTGACAAGTTGTTTCCTGATATTCTTTATGTGTAAAATGGTGATACAAGGAATGTATAATTGAGTTTAACTAGCTGAATGAATTTATCTCAGTATATGTTGATGAAAATTATTGCTAATTGAACAGATCCTATTTTAACAAATTGAGAATTACCTTATTAATTTTTATTGTTGTGAAATTGATGATATAAAAACTACATCACTGGTTTTGATGATACACACTTGAAGACTAGGGTCATAAGTGTAATAGACTGCCATAACTTAAATGAAATGAAAAGTAATTATAATAAATATAACATTTTATATTCAGATAAGACAGCTTCTGGTTAAAGCACAGAGAGGGGATATCATTGATGTAGTAGAAGTTCATGTGCTAAGTCTCTTCCGTTGTGTACAGCTCTGTGTAACCCTATGGACTGTAGCCTGCCACACTACTCTCTCCATGGGATCCTCCAGGCAAGAATACTGGAGTAGGTTGCTGTGCCCTCCTCCAGGGGATCTTCCCTACCTTGGGTTCAAATCTGTGTCTCTTAGATCTAATCTGCATTGGAAGGTGGGTCCTTTACCTCTAGCACCACCTGGGAAACCCCAAAGTCCATGTATTATATGACAAATAGAGGAATTATTGGAGTGTAAACTCTGAAAGCACTAACAGGTACTAAAAACATGATTCAGTTTTTGGCTGTACATGTAATGTTTACTATGTATCTACCCTATTCAAAGAATACTTGGAGAATTGCTGATTTCTAGGTGACAGAATTAAGAGATGTTTTTAAACACTATATATATAGACCAGCCAGAGTTCCTAGAGTGGAGTGATCAGGCTGACTCAGTAGTTAAAAATATGCCTTATAATTAAATCATCATATTTTCCCAACTGAATATCTGACATATTGGCCAACAAAGAATTCTCCAAATATAAGTATTTATGTGAAAAGTTTTCACTTAGCCTAATACCCTCAAGGTCCATTCTTGTTATCCCAAATGGCAAAATGTCATCCTTTTTATGACTGAGTAGTATTCCTCTGTGTGTGTGCACATAACTCACAAGTTTCTTTATTCATTCATCCATCATTTTACATGTTATTTCTTTATCTTAACTATGTAAATAATCTGCAGGGAACATAGGTGTGCATATATCTTTCAAACTAGTGCTTTTGCTTTCTTTAGATAAATAGACAGTAGTGGAATTGCCAGATCATATAGTAGCGCTAGTTTTAATTTTTTGAGGAAACTCCATACTGTTTTCCATAGTGATTGTACCAATTTAGATTTCTATCAACTATTGATGAGGGTTTCCTCTTTCCTACATCATCCCCAGTATTTGTCATTTATTGTTTTGATAATAGTCATTCTTACAGGCATTGGTACGAGGTGATATCTCTTGGTGGTTTTGATTTGCATTTTTCCTTATGTTTGGTGATGTTGAGCATCTTTTTACTCATATGTGTGTCTTCTTTGGAAAAATGTCTATTCAGATCCTCTGCCCATTTTTAAATCAGAGTGGGTTTTTTGTTACTGAATTACGTGAGTTTTATGTACTTTGCATGCTTGCGTGCATGCTGTCACTTCAGTCGTGTCTGACTCTTTGCAATCCTCTGGACCTAAAGGCGCCAGGCTCCCCTGTCCATGGGATTCTCCAGGCAAGAATACTGGAGTGGGTTGCCATGCCCTCCTCCAGGGAATCTTCCCGACCCAGGGATTGAACCCATGTCTTTTACATTTCCGGCACTGGGAAGAGGATTCTTTGCCACTAGTGCCACCTGGCAAGCCCATATTTTGAATAGTAACCCTTTCTGTATATATGCTTTACAAATATCTTCTGCCATTCTGTAGGTTGCCTTTTGGTTTGGTTGATAGTTTCCTTGGCTGTGCAAAAGCTTTTTGATTTGACATAGTCCCATTTATTTATTTTTGCTTTTGTAACTCTTGCCTTTGAAGTCAGATCCCCCAAAATACTATATTATTTCACTTACATTTGGATTTAGAAAACAGAATAAGCAAACAAAACCAAAACCCAAACTGATAGATACAGAGAATAGCTTGGCGGTTGCCAGAGGAGAGAATGGAGGAAATGGATGAAGTATGGAGTATGGAGGAAATGGATGAAGGAGATTAATAAGGACAGATTTCCAGTAATAAAGAAGTCATGGAGATATAATGTACAGCAGGGAGAATATAGTCAATAATATTGCATTAGCTTTTTATGGTGATAGATGATCACTGGACTTACTGTGGTGATCATCTTCCATATATACAGTTGTCATATCGCTATGTTATACACCTGAAACTAATATGATATTGTGTGACAATTATACTGCAAAAAAAGTTCTTAATAAGTACAGTGTGTTAATTTTATATAGTGCCCATTCTATTTGAACTTGATTTTACTTACACTTATCTTTTTGGCAGATAAGGGGTATACTTGCGCCTTCTTAATTAAAACTGTTACAGACCAAAAAGGAATAAAGTCTTAAAAGTCTAATAATTCAATTGTATTTATTTACAAAATTTTCGAAAAGTAATGTTACATGATGTTAAGACTTTGAATATTGACATAGATAAACCAGATGTGAGGTAGTTAAGGTAATTTCTTCAGATTTTGAAAGGAAGGAAAAACAAGCAAAAATTGAGATGTATTTCTATTCAAAAGAAGGCAGACATTACGAAATTAAAACATAGAATTACTTTGCTAAATAAAGAACTGAAAATGAAAATAAATATTTTTAAAGAAATTATCTAAAAATGATTTATTTGGAGAAGTAGAAAATTGTATTAAAACACTGGTTGAGAATCTACCAGAATTTTTGCTTTGACACCAGGTAAATCCTTACTTAATTTGGGCTTTGCTAATCGAAAATTATAGTAATGACATAAGGAGTGGGCTGGAAGGTAAGGTAAAATGATTAACTGAATGGATTAATAGTGTAAACAAGATGAAATACTTAATCAAGTTGATACAAGTAATTTGCAAATCTATCCTTAATAATTTTGGAAAAATTGATCCATGACACCCAAGTCCCTGTTTTATGCCAAGCATTGTCCCGGGTGTTTGAGAGAGATAATGACATCTTATATGTGGCCCATATCATTAGATTCTTACAGAATAATTAGGGAGATAAGTTTAATATGAAAGAAAAAAATTAGGGGACACCAAACACTGAAGTAGGAAATTAAGTAACCAATTATTGGCGTCATATTAGTATAATAAGAATCTAGGAATTCAGAATATCAGAAAGTTTATTGCATTGACTTATAATTTGCTGACAAGTTGAATGAAGTTTTCTGAACCTTCATGAAAAGTTGTGACTTGCCTATTCATAGGTTTCTTTGCTTATCACATCGCTAACTGGTTGTGACCTCATGGGGAGTTTCCCGTGTTCTCAGTTAGTACACATTATACAATGGCCACTAGTTAAATACATGTTGAATAAATAAATCTTTCCTCCCTCTTGTTTTCAAAATAAGTATCACACCTATCTTTCCAAACTTACTGAATATTTTGAGTACCCATCGTAATAAACTAGATAAAAATAATTTGAAATCATCATGTTACATAAATACATTGTATAATTGTTATAAATTATTCCTATCAACTTATCAGAGATATGAAAAAGTCTATCAAAAATTCTATCAACTGCAAACACAATATACAGCAACACATAACAAACCAAAACTTTTCTAATGGCCACTCTTTGTTTGGTTTTGACCTGAAAAAACAGTACAGAGATTTAACATGATGCAAGCTAATATATAACTTTTCCTAGTACAAATTCTCTTTTCCAGAAAGCATTAATTAATTATATTAACACTGTACCTGCACTCAAAATTGTTATTTTCCCTTGGTTATATATATCATGAGTATCAGTTTAAATATTATTTAATATTTTTTATAATAGAAGGTAGAATAAGTGTAATTCGCCATCTTACTCCAGAAATATTACTAAATTGTGTTTTTGTCTATGCATATAGCTTACGCCCACCTCAGTGAAGAGAAAGAGATGGAGACATAACTAATGATGGCAAGAAGTTTTTTATTGTTCATTAAGAAAAAAAAATTGCTAACACATACAAGCTAGTTACTGAAGACATCTATCATAAGTGAAGCAGTACTTTTTGATAATTAATTGGAAGCAAAAAAAAAAAAACTTGGGGAATATCACACCCTATTTTTGGAGGTGCTTGCATAAGGAAAATTACCATTATTTTATATACAAATGATTTACATTTCAGTGATGCACTCACATGTATAAAACTAGTATCATGTTTGCAGGCAGAATAAAATTAATGTTTATGGTAACAGTTTGAGTTGTTTATGAGACATAATTTAAAGTTATTGAATTGTTTATAACAATTTCTGAGAGTAGCAGAAATATTACTGGTATTTTTATATATTTGAAAGTACTCTGACTTCACAATGACAGCATAGTTTAATGTATTACCTTTAGTTACTCTATTTGTGACACGTACGACTCACAAAGAAATGATTTTTTTTATAAGGACCCAAGCGAGGCAAAAGATAACATTCTAAAGCTAAACAGAACTACACAAACCTCAGGGATGGTCTTCAGCTTACTTCACAAAAGTGGGTGCTCACACAATGTTCTGTGGTTTACCTTTCATTCTTATCAATCCTTGCTCATTGATTTCAGTGTGGTTGAGGGACATAAGGTGTCTGTGGATTAAGGAGAAGTACTCAACTGAGTAGTTCTTTTCTAGAATAACTTTCAAATGTTTTAGAAGCCAGAGTCTTTTAGTGGCAATGTACATTTTCATCGTTTGATAAAAACAAACAAAATTCTGCTTGTGGCTGAAATGATGCATCTTCAGAGTGGTGAGTTTAACAAGCATGGTTTAAGAGCGATTGGCTTTGTGGACACCTAGTACTCTTGCCTGGAGAATGCCATGGCTGGAGGAGCCTGGTAGGCTGCCAATCTATGGGGTCACAAAGAGTGGGACACAACTGAGCAACTTCACTTTCACTTTTCACTTTCATGCATTGGAGAAGGAAATTGTAAGCCACTCCAGTGTTCTTGCCTGGAGAATCCCAAGGATGGCAGAGCCTAGTGGGCTGCCATCTATAGGGTTGCAGAGTTGGACACAACTGAAGTGACTTAGCAGCAGCAGCAGTGTCTTTCTGAAGTTTTACTTTAAGGTTTGTAGGCATTTATGTAAAAATATTATGTTTCTAAAAATCGTCCAGAAGTATTTATTAAACATTCAGATAGTCTTGAGTATTATTTGAATATGCACATTTGTTATGATCCTCAAAGCTTTCACAAGAAGTTAATTATATAAAGCATAAGGGACATCTTAAAACTAAGAAATTGTAGCTGTTGCAGTAAGAGAAACAAAGTGCTGATAATCAATATATTATTGGCCTTTTTTATTTCTTTCATTTTCCTTTTTGTGTTTCAAACACACAGCATTTTGTTTATCTCAGTGCACGGTATACAGCNAGGGACATCTTAAAACTAAGAAATTGTAGCTGTTGCAGTAAGAGAAACAAAGTGCTGATAATCAATATATTATTGGCCTTTTTTATTTCTTTCATTTTCCTTTTTGTGTTTCAAACACACAGCATTTTGTTTATCTCAGTGAACGGTATACAGCATCAGTTCGATCACTCAGCCATGTCCAACTCTTTGTGACCCCATAGCCTGCAGAACACCAGGCCTGCCCGTTCATCACCACCTCCCAGAATTTACTCAGATTCATGTCCATTGAGTCGGTGATGCCATCCAACCATCTCATCCTCTGTTGTCCCCTTTTCCTCTTGCCTTTAATCTTTCTCAGCATCAGAGTCTTTTCAAATGAGTCAGTTCTTCACATCAGGTGGCCAGAGTTTTGGAGTTTCAGCTTCAGCATCAGTGCTTCCAATGAATATTCAGGACTGATTTCCTTTAGGGCTGACTGGTTTGATCTCCTTGCTGTCCAAGGGACTCTCAAGAGTCTTCTCCAACACCACAGGTCAGAAGCATCAATTCTTCAGTGCTCAGCTTTCTTTATAGTCCAGCTCTCACATCCATACATGACTACTAGAAAAACCATAGCTTTGACTAGATAGACCTTTGTTGGCAAAGTAATGTCTCTGCTTTTTAATATGCTGTCTAGGTTGGTCATAAGTCTTCTTCCAAGGAGCAAACATCTTTTAATTTCATGGCTGCAGTCACCATCTGCAGTGATTTAGGATACCCCCAAAATAAGGTCTGTCACTTTGTTTCCATTGTTTCTCCATCTAATACCCATGAAGTGTTGGGACCAGATGGCATGATCTTAGTTTTTTGAATGTTGAGTTTTAAGCCAACTTTTTCACTCTCCTCTTTCACTTTCATCAATAGGATTTTATTTCTTCTTTGCTTTCTGCCGTAAGAGTAGTGTCATCTGATTATCTGAGTTTATTGATATTTATCCCAGTAATCTTGTTTCCAGCTTGTGCTTCATCCAGCCTGGTATTTCACATGATGTGCTCTGCATATAAGTTAGATAAGCAGGGTGATGCACTCCTTTCCCAGTCTGGAACCAGTCTGTTGTTCCATGTCCAGTTCTAATGTTGCTTCTCTTGACTTGCATACAGATTTATATAATTTTACAATTAAATTTGTAAACAGTTCTGGTGAAATTATTTTTAATGAGTTTAGTATATAAATAAAAGGTAAAATTTCGCTTCACGTTCACAGAAAAAGAAGTATGCATATTATATGATAGTTTGTATGACATTTTGGACCATATCTAATCTTTTTTGAAAAGGATTAACAATGTTATTTGGGAATAACATTGACCTTTATATCAAAACAATTATTCTATATTCTGTGAACTTGGAAGCAGTATTGTTTTTTTTGAAGACATAAGGGATTGACAGATCAACTGTATTCAAAGAAACAAAGTCACGGGAAAGAATTGCAAGAAAATCTGAGGACAGCAACTGAAGAATCATTTTTCCTTATGTCCAGCTTAACCTGCTTTAAGATAAACACTCTTTATAGAACACTTTAAGGTAAATAACAGTGTAAGATTATAAACTGAGAAAGAATATGACTATTGTTACACAAAAATTAATAAGCTATTTCCTTTAATTTTTTAATTAGTCCAGGCTGTAAATGGCCATTCCATCACCTTATAATATTGAATAAATGACTTGGAGTTCCTGACATATAGTATTACTAATTAAGAGGAAGGGTATAATTAGGCTTTATGTTTTAACCCTCTTGAGATACACTTCCTATAGGTCTCTTCCTTCTTTTCTGCTATTTCTTCTAAGTTCTAATTGTTTAACCAAGTCCAGGAGTGTATCTCCTTTCTTTCTAATATTCTTGAATTTTTTTCATGGTCTGTTGGAATAATCATAGTACTTGGTCTACTATATAATATACCTCAACTGGCCCATGTGGCTACATGTAGCTCCCATACCAGCTGTCTTTCCAAATTCTGAGATTCAAGTCAGAAAAGTTTTCCTAAATTTTTTTAGAACTGACTGAAACTTTTCTTGGAGAAGGAAATGGCAACCCACTCCAGTGTTCTTACCTGGAGAATCCCAGGGATGGGGGAGGCTGGTGGGCTGCCATCTATGGGGTTGCACAGAGTCGGACACGACTGAAGCGACTTAGCAGAAACTTTTCTAATTTTTTATCTATCATAGTGGCTAATATCTATCTAATCATCTAAAAATTGTCTATTCTTCAACTCAAATACACCTTAAGTTACTTTAATAATCATCCTATTAGCATACACTTGTTTGGTTTATACCTTTATTTGGAGGTATCAGGATTTTAAGATTTTTGTCTGTTGCACATTAACCCTGGAGAAGGGCCTGGCAACCCACTCCAGTATTCTCGCCTGGAGAATCCCTGGACAGAGGAACCTGGTGGACTATGGCCTGTATGGTCGCAAAGAGTCAGACACATCTGAGCGACTAAGTGCAACACAGCTTTATTGTTAGAGCTCCACCGGAGGTGCAGTGGTAAAGAATCCGCTTGCCAATACCAGAAACACTGGTGTGATCCCTGGTTTGGGAAGATCCCTTGGAGAAGGAAATGGCAACCCATTTCAGTTTTCTTGCCTGAAAAATACCATGGATAGAGGGACCTAAGTGTGCTACAGTCCATGGGATCACAAAAGACTCAGACTTTGTGAGTTCAACAACAACAACAGATATCTCTATTAGATATGATGGCAGGTCTTAGAAAGGGTTTGGTACACATATTATCATATATTTTCCAGTTGTTGTGTGAACATGCTAAAATCTGTTGCTTAATGAAACTTCCGTTCTCTGTTCTTTTAGTTGCTCTGATAATGTGTCATTAATACATAAAAGGATCATTGAGACAAGTGCTATAGTATCTAGAGGCAGAGTTTAATTAAACTTATTGTGGGCATAGGCATCTACTGAACAAAATTCTTTAAAATAAGTTAGATGCCTCTGTTAATATTGACATTGATTTATATATTTAAATGATGAGTTGTAATTACTGATGTGTTAGTTCAGTCGCTTCAGTTGTGCCTGACACTGCGACCCTCTGGCTCTTCTGTCTGTGGTGGGATTCCCTAGACAAGAATAATGGAGTGGGTTGCTGTGCCCTTCTTCCAGGGGATCTTCCCAATCCAGGGATTGAAACTGTGTCTCCTGTGTCTTCTGCACTGCAGGCAGATTTTTTACTGCTGAGCCATATTACCAATTTATGAATGATTTTGTCCCCTCCACTGAAAGACTGACTGTCAGCATTTAGTCCTGGTAGTAGATGTAAACAAAAATCATTTTTCCATAACTTGTTTCATGTCTTATTTTCACTAATTTTAGACAGAACACTTCCTTCTCCTGCACATTTGTTTTTCATTAATGTGACATTTCTTGCACATGAAAAAAGAAAAGTATATATATATAATTTGTAATTTGTACAATCTGTTGTTTAACTCCCATTTGTATAAATGCATGATATGTTTCTTGGGACAGTTTTATGAATTTTTTCCTCAAGTAACTGCAGTCCTACTTATGTCATATATACACAATCTTTAAATAAAATTTTGATGTCACAATTTTTTTCAATCTGATAACAAGCAAACTTTTCATGGTAACTAAATATGTTCTACTATCACAGGGAAAAATTTTATACCCTTAAATTTCATTTTCTTAAAGTCCTTGTCTTCTTATCAGCACAGGGCAATGACCTTGCGTGTGTGACTCACTAGGCCTGTTTGTGAGGCATCTCCCTGGATAATGGAGAGTTTTCTTTTTGTTCCTTCAAGTCATCATAAAATTGCTGCCACCAGTGAGTCCTCACAGGAGGATTTTATTGGCCAATTACTTCCTAAGCATGCTTATCTATTTTAGGATTACATTGAGGATGACAGAAGAGTCTTCCAACTAGAAGTTGTAACTTGGTCCAAGATTTTATAGTTCATGTGTATAATTGAACTAATATTTATGTGCCAAGTTTAAGAATGTGCCAAGTTTAAGAGTAACAAGAATTAAAACTCTCTTCCTTTGAGTAAGCATTCTTTCAGAAAATAAATTACAGNGAAGTTGTAACTTGGTCCAAGATTTTATAGTTCATGTGTATAATTGAACTAATATTTATGTGCCAAGTTTAAGAATGTGCCAAGTTTAAGAGTAACAAGAATTAAAACTCTCTTCCTTTGAGTAAGCATTCTTTCACAAAATAAATTACAGCTTATTAAGCAAAATCTTATTGTTCAAATTATAGTCTCAAAACCTGAGCTATTCAAGCAGTCTGAAGGGAAGAATAGTATTTGGTAGACCAAGTTTTCAATTTATAGTATAATCTTATGAATCGGCAAGTGCAAATTAATCAAAACATTTTCATTTCAACATTACATTCCTACAATGTGTTTATAAGGAAAGTACCTGTTTTTAAGAGATGATGAATTTTGGCATATGTTACTTTTGTAAGTGTGGCTACACGTCAGTGATACTCATGAATAATAATTTGATTGCATTTTGTCTTTATTTGACTTTAGTGATCAAATATCTTTCAGATTTCTTGTTGTAGTCTAAAAATGAGATTCAACATGAGTTTCATTGATGTCTGAATCAAAATCAAATCTAATATTTAGTTTAGTATGACAAGTCTTAATGATTTCAGCATTGATGGCTTAACTGATTTTTATATTAACATATGGACTGATAGATACAATCAGGGCTTTCATTCAGCTAGTACACAGCAATAGAGTCAAATTGTTTTTTCAGGAAACAGAATCCTTTGTGCTGTTGATGTGTTGATTTGGATGGTTTGGTTTCTGTGCCGTGCAGGTTGCTGAGTGTCACTGTTAGGTATAAGCTTTGTGTTCAATGTTATTGACTGCAGTATCCCTTTTGGCATGATTCACTCTCCAGATGAATGAAGAAATCGTAGAAACTTCACTGGAGATTTATCAAATCATTATTTAGGGAGAGTAAATAACTTTATTTTTAAATAATATTTTCCCTACATAAATAATTCCTCCTAAAATATACTCAGTGTTTATAGTTATCAATGTTCTCTATTTTGATTTTTTAAAAAGCTACTGCCTAGATTGAAATAGATATCATTTCTACAGATACATTTTTTATGGAAAATGTATCAAAAATTACTGTGATAGCTTCGAAGAGTTTATGGTATTTATAAAATATCCAACTTCCAGAGGGTGACTGGAGGAAAACTGGGTTCACTGAAAGGTCTCTCAGAGAATAAGGAAGATCTCCCAAAACATCCGTTTGTCACCAGTTAGGTGCCCTGTGCTATAATAACTCACAGGTATCCATGCTTCATCTCTTTGCTCCTGTTGCAGCATTTAAACATTTATCTCTTCTCATCCTCTTTCTCGTCTCTTCTCCCCTTTTTCCTTCCTTCCCTCCCTCCTTTGCCTTCTTTCTTCCTTCTCCCTCCCTCCATCTTTTCCTCCTCTCCTTCCCTCCTTCTTTCTAGGATATAGGCTTGGATGCCTGGGTGCTCAGTCATGTCCAACTCTTTGTGACCCCATGGACTGTAGCCCACCAGGCTCTTCTCTCCATGGGATTTCCCAGGCAAGAATACTGGAGTGGGTTGATATGCCCTCTTCCAGGGGATCTTCCCGACCCAAGGATCGAACCCACATCTCCTGCCTTGGCAAGCAGCTCTTTACCACTGAGCCACCAGGGAAGCCCTGTAGGCTTGTATAGCTGTTGCCTTAATTTTCTACCCACTTCTCTCCTATTCAACCTCCCAGGTGGAATAAAAAAAGAGAGAGAGAGAGAGATTTTTTTATTGAGTCCTTCAGTTCAGATGCTGACATAGCATAGCGATTTACTGCAGGGAACCTCAGAACCCATGGCTGTTTTTCTTTGCAGAGGTAAGTGAAAGGAAAGCTTACTCCAGCTTGTCCCATGCACTTCTTTTGTCAGTGGAGGAAATGGCTACTTATTTTCAAAGTAGCTTCTATTTTCAAAGATAGCATCTCTATAGAGTCTTCTCTGAGTCATAGTCAATCCTCCTTTATTATAGCAATTTACACATCTCTTGGACTATAAAGTCTTTAGAGGAAGGAAGTTCTTATACTCATTTTATACATCTTAGAAGTGCAGTACTTTTTATATAAATATTTGATGGATGGATGGGAGGAAGGGAGGGAGAGAGGTGGAAAGGAAGATCTATAGGCAGAAAATACTTAAACTGCAAGTTGCTATAGTGATTATGAGAATTATCAAACTTTTTAACCCATAATTTCTCTTAAAATATATGTTCATTGCACCCAGGTGGAACTGTGTAAGGATTTTTGATAAATGATGATAAAGACAGCTGTTATGTCACTAACCTTTACTCCAGGAAAACATTGACAATTCTTTTTTTAATAAAATGTTTCTTTTCAAAAAAAATAACTAAAACTAAATATGGTAACAAGTCTATTATTCAAATAGACACAGTTGTCTTGGCAACCTCTTATTGCTGTATATTCTCTTTGTTCTTATACATTTACTGACTGATAAACCTAAATCTCCTTTATTTATTTTCCTTACGAATTTCTTCTCCACCTTCAAGGCTCAATTATTCAGCTGCCTACAGAACTTTCTCACTTGGATGCCTGTGATATATAGTCATCTTCAACAGAATGTGTCACATACCGAATTATTCTTCTATGCCCACACCTAGTCCCAAACAAGTATTTTCTATCTTGCAAATTAGCATCGCTATTCATCCCGTCAACCCAAACAGCAGGGTATTATTCTTAAACCATTCTCTCACCTCTCATATATAATCCTTTATCAAATCCCTTTGGTTCCACTCATACACATTATAAAATCCTTTCACTTCTACTCCTCTCATCCAAGCCCCCAAATCATCTTTCATAATACTGTTGCTTTTTAAAATCTTCTTTTCAATACTGAAACCCAAAGAATAAGAATACAAACTTAATCATATCACTCCCCTGCTCAATTGCTTCTCATTGATTCAAGAATAAAGTGTCAAATCCTTAGTTGAACCTACATGCTCATGTAAAGTCCAGCCTTCCAGACCTCTCTAGTTCTTGGTACCACATTTGCTGTTGCTTTCTGAGATTCAGCTGCCATCTCATCTGTTGTTCCCTTCTGTCACCATACCTTGACAGAGGCTCTTCTTTTCACACAGGTATTTCTTTCCATCGCTCTGGGCCTGTATCATTTCTGCTCTTTGTTGACACTCATCTTAAAAGTTACCTCCCCAGAGTACCTTATTGGATGACCCAATCTATACACTATAAGAACATCTGTTCTATTTCACTTAATCAAAGTGCTAATTCAATTATTTTATCTTCGCATTAATTTTAAAATACAATATAAATTTCATGAGTACAAGGAGTATGTCTCTTTTGTTGACAGATGTACATCTGACACTTTCAAACTTAATGATATGTATACTCAAACCAAAAAGCTTTTGGAGAGGATGCTGATGATCTTTAGTTGATAAGATAAAGTTGTAGGAAAACAAAAAGTTTAGTTTGTGGCTCTGTGGTCTATGCAGATATATGTATATTATGTCTTATAATCTTCATTATAATATATACCTGGTGATTAGTTAGTGGTTAGAAATATCACTGAACTCTAATTCAACTTGTACCATACATGACTATGTTGAAGGCACTGTTTGGGAGACTGTCTCACCATCTACATGTTGAGGAGGGAAGGAACTCTGAGAATAGAGGAAACAGATCGTCATTACCTGTAGGGTATATCTGCAAGGAAACACTGCAGAAAGCTTAAGGGAGAGGGCAAAATGTTACAAACTGTTCTTACAGAAGAACGGTATAACAGATTGTCTTTAACTGTCATTTATTAAGCTCTGCTTTTGCTGTTTGCCTATTATCAGACAAGAACTTCCTACAGAACACCACATACTAATTTTGTCATCAATGGCTCATTATGTATATTGTTATGTGTGACCTTCACTGACCATTTACTTTGTGTTAGGCACATTAGTTAAAATATTTATATTATTGTCTCATTTGTTTCTTTGAACACTATCAAGCTAGAACTATTATCCCCTTTTATGATAATAATATTCAGGACTGATTTCCTTTAGGTCTAGAGAAGCTAAGAAGGTTTCCCATGATTAGTCAACATGAAATGTAGAATCACTATTTATCCCCAATAACCATGCCTGACATCAGAACTGATGTGCTGATCATTATGCTACATGAGGGGATAGGAGACAGGAGCCCAGGAACCAGGCACTCTCCTTCACCCGGACATCCTTAATTTAGGGGGACAGGAAACAACTGAAGAGGTGCATTAGCTTGTTTGAAAGTCAGCATCCCAGGGGAGGAAAAAGAGAACCTACAACATGACCAAAATAAAAGCAAATTAACCAAAATTTGACTCAGTTATCTATAGTAAGTCCTCTACTTCTTATTTTGGGAGGTTAATAAAGATGGAATTTTGTTTTTATTGCAAGAGCTACTAGAGGCAGGAGATGTAAAACTTACCTTCTGACTCCTGAGCACACTTTCTCAGCCAGATCCTACACTTTGCTGCTGTTGTTCAGTTACTCAGTTGGGTCCAACTCTTTGTGACCCCATGGACTGCAGCAGACTTCCCTGTCCTTCACCATCTCCCAGAGCTTGCTCAAACTCATGTCCACTGAGTCAGCGATGCCATCCAACCATCTCATCCTCTGTTGTCCCCTTCTCTTCCTGCCTTCAATCTTTCTCAACATCAGGGTCTTTTCCAATGAGTCAGTTCTTTGCATCAGGTGGCCAAAATATTGGAGCTTCAGCCTCAGCATCAGTCCCTCCAATGAATATTCAGGACTGATTTCCTTCAGGTCTGACTGGTTGGATCTCCTTGCAGTCCAAGGGACTCTCAAGAGTCTTCTCCAACACCACAGTTCAAAGGCATCAATTCCTCAGTGTTCAGTCTTTTTTATTTTCCAACTCTCATATCCGTACATGACCACTGGAAAAACCACAGCTTTGACTATACGGATCTTGTACTTGGAGTTTTAATTTATTTGTTAGCAAAAACTGGTCCAAAAACATAAGTGAGTGCTGGATTGGGAGGAGGATTTGTCTTTCCTGTCTGCCTTTACCCTGTGTATATAAAGACAGATAGATGGATAGATACATAAAGCACGTTAATGAAGTGATCCTCAACCCCTTATACATATTATAAGAACCAGAGGAGCTTCTAATAAATATAAAGGCCCAATTTCTACACTAAATATATTACCTAGACTCTCCAGGAGTACAACTCAGGCTTTGATGTTTTAAAAGACTGACCTGGGGATGCCAGTGTGCAGTCTGGGCTGGGATTTACTGTCATCTGCTGCTTTGTTTACTGTTTGAGACTAATTAATATTACCTGTTCAAAAACTCATAGCAACGTGCCCAGCATGTAGTAGAAGTTAATAATTATTCAGTTCAGTTCAGTTCAGTCACTCAGTCGTGTCCGACTTTTTGTGACCCCATAAATCGCAGCATGCCAGACCTCCCTGTCCGTCACCAGCTCAAAGAGTTCACTCAGACTCACATCCATCGAGTCCGTGATGCCATCCAGCCATCTCATCCTCTGTTATCCCCTTCTCCTCCTGCCCCCAATCCCTCCTGGCATCAATTAATGTTATGTTAAACCCTTTTCTCTTGGTAATTTTTTCTGGTACAAAGATGCAGTACTCAGAATCTTTGGTCTTCCTCNCATCCTCTGTTGTCCCCTTCTCCTCCTGCCCCCAATCCCTCCTGGCATCAATTAATGTTATGTTAAACCCTTTTCTCTTGGTAATTTTTTCTGGTACAAAGATGCAGTACTCAGAATCTTTGGTCTTCCTCCAGATCTTTGGTCTCCCTGTGCCCCAGATCTTTGGTCTTCCCAATTCAACATAAAATTCTCCAGTAGCCATTACTGATGATATATAGAGGCCGCATGCTCAGCCACGTTTGACTCTTTTTGACCCCATGGACTGTAGCCCAGCAGACTCCTCTGACCATAAGATTATCCCAGCAAGAATACTGGAGTTGCCATTTCCTTCTCCAGGGAATCTTCCCAACCCAAGGATCAAGTTTATTGGTGAGTGCACTAAGAACCTGGAAGATTTCAGTAGTTTACACAAGATTATAGGGCAGATGTAAGATTTGAACCCAGGTATTATCCTTTTGGAGTTCCTGTCTGTAACTATCACATCAAATGGCAGAACTTTTTCTAAAGATATGTTACCAGTAAAAGCAAAATTATTAGTAATATTAATTAATAATAGTTTTATTATAATAATACTTTATTAATCAAAATTCTTTGTGTAGCAAATTCTATCAAAATTCAAATTATTAATTACTTTGCCGACTAAGGTCCATTTAGTCAAGGCTATGGTTTTTCCTGTGGTCATGTATGGATGTGAGAGTTGGACTGTGAAGAAGGCTGAGCACCAAAGAATTGATGCTTTTGAACTGTGGTGTTGGAGAAGACTCTTGAGAGTCCCTTGGACTGCAAGGAGATCTAACCAGTCCATTCTGAAGGAGATCAGCCCTGGGATTTCTTTGGAAGGAATGATGCTAAAGCTGAAACTCCAGTATTTTGGCCACCTCATGCGAAGAGTTGACTCATTGGA
>SJYV01048545.1:17530-33917 GCA_006410875.1 Neotragus pygmaeus | reverse complement strand
AGTTGCTTCATTTGCTATTGTTTTCTCCCATTCAGAAGGCTGTCTTTTCACCTTACTTATAGTTTCCTTTGTTGTGCAGAAGCTTTTAATTTCAATTAATCCACACACCTATGGACACCTTATCTTCGAAAAAGGAGGCAAGAATATACAATGGAGTCAAGACAATCTGTTTAATAAGTGGTGCTGGGAAAACTGGTCAACCACTTGTAAAAAAATGAAACTAGATCACTTTCTAACACCACACACAAAAATAAACTCAAAATGGATTAAAGACCTAAATGTAAGATCAGAAACTATAAAACTCCTAGAGGAGAACATAGGCAAAACACTCTCCGACATAAATCACAGCAGGATCCTCAATGATCCACCTCCCAGAATACTGGAAATAAAAGCAAAAATAAACAAATGGGATCTAATTATAAAATGGTATTCTATGGCTGCATAGATACATAGCACGTGTCTGTAGATTCTGCTATTTTGGATAAAATTGTGTTTCCATTTTAGTTTCTAATTTAAGAATGTATTCATCAAATAATGCCAAAGGAAAGCACAAAACTATATGTGGTATGTCATTTTTGTTCTTTAAATTACCATATCCAAGATGATAATGCAGACAGAAAACTTAAACTGTCACAGTTTTGGGGAAATAAGTTATATGAATTAATTAGGAAACTCTTCTATCCCATGGATAGTTATGAAAATTATATGATAAAAAAATCTAATAAAGTTCTATGCATGATAATGTTCTATTTTAAGTATAATCTCTATGCTGAGTACACCTAAATATATATCTCCATTAAGGACTTTGAATTCCAAATTCATGCATTCAACTGACTGCTTGACATCTCCACTTAGATACCAAATTTGAGGATGTGGAAAACGGGCATGACCTTGACTCTAACCTGTCCCTACAGACATCTGCTTCATCTCACTAAATGGCCTCTCCTTTCTTCCCACTTCTCAAGCCTAAAAACTGACATCATACTTGACCCCTTTAAATCTCTCATACTCCACATCCAATCTAATAATCAATTCCACAATTAACTACCCCATCTCACCTCCATCACCACTGGCCATGTCATTTCATTTGGAAATTATTTCACTCATTGATTTCATTTCAGTAGCTTCTCAGTTGTCTTTCCTGTCTCTCACTTTTCCCTTTTAGTCAATTCCTTCCCAGAAGCAGAATGGTCTTCTTCAAAAGCCACTTGTATCAGGCTGCTCCAGTGATGTCTCAGCTCGTTTAGAGTAAAAGCCAAGCTTAAGAGGCTAAAAACTTAGTCCTCCTGGGATAGCTCTGATTTTTATCTCTTATTGCCCGCTTCTTTTTTACTTTTAATACACTGAAGGTCTGCTGAAAATGCTTGGAATTTTGAGTAGTTAAGAACTAAAGTTCCTGTGTTTTAGAACTTTCAATCAGACTGAAGAATAGGGTAGGCTTTATTAATCAGAGGATCAGAGGTTAAAGCGTCTGCCTGCAATGCATGAGACCTGGGTTCGATCCCTGGGTTGGGAAGATCCTCTGGAGAAGAAAATGGCAACCCACTCCATTATTCTTGCCTGGAGAGTCCCATGGACGGAGGAGCTTGGTGGGCTATAGTCCATGGGGTCACAAAGAGTCGGACATGACTGAGCGACTTCACTTTCACTTTCACCCAGTGTGAGCTTCTGCTTCTCCTTACACATGCTGAGCATGCTCTTTCTCAGGCCTTGCTGATAACATTTCCCTGAAATTGGACTTTCTACCTTTTCCAACTCCTCACCATATCAAGGTGATTTTGTTCCTTCATCTCCTGGAGGTTTTCACCCAAATTTCTTCTCCGTGAGACCTTCTCTGGCCACCCCAAAACATCCAAATGTGTGGATTTTTGTGGCCACCCTCTGATATTTTCTCTTACACTTCCTTACCGTATTTTTTTCCCCCTCAGCATTCATTTCTATCCACTGGATTACATGTTATTTATTTTCTTCATCTAGTATGTAAGTTCCATGAGGGCAGGGATGTTTTTTGTCAGTTTCTTCTATGCTATATCACAGCCTGCTATACAGAAAGCCCTCAGTAATTATTCATTGAAATAATACAAAATTATTTACAGTTTTGAAAAATTATTAACAGTCTTCAACAAAAAGCATTCAATTACTAAAGAACAAGCTTAAAAAATGAGCATTTATGAGGTAGAATATGATGTAGTTGAAAATTTTATAGTGATAGAAAATAATATGCTATTATAGTAAATAAAAATCTAACCATAAAATAATTTGTATGATATAAGTTTATCTTTGGTTGAAGAAGACAGATTGGATGGAAATGCACTAAAATTCTAACCTAAACTAATTTCCATTGTCCAGATAATTTTAATTCTGTTTCTTTATATAATTTTCTGTTCTTTCTAAAATTTTCCAAATACAATGAGTCACACTATTTTTTTAAATCAGAAAAGTATAAAAACAATAATAGAAATAACAAAAATCTACACATTCTGCACAAATTTTGAAAGAACTGATTTTAAAAGATCTGACATCAGCTTGGCCTTTGCTTACTAATGTACCAGCTCAGCTCTATAATTGCTTCACCTCTTCTGTGTGCCAGGCACTGTGGGAAAGATTGAAAAAGACCCTCTCCTATCTTCAAGACCTAAATTAAGAAAGCAAGGACACAGTCCATCAACCACAAGGGATTGTAATGCAGGCTGTGACGAAGGTCCATACAAGTGTTAGACAGGACAGGGGGAACAGTGATCCCATCTTGCTGAGCTATTGAAAATGAAATCACTCTGATTTTGAAAAATTTTCAACCAGAGAAGGGTCCAACAAAATTAATGCTGTCATTTTGCATGACAGCATGTATTTAATGTAGCATACTCAATAATCACACTATAGAGCCCTTAAAATGACAAGTAAAAGTAGTACTAGTACATAGACTTAACAAGTAGGTAAGATGCTGCTCTACATGCAACCACTGGGGCATCCATTAATCCCACAACACCAGGTACCAGTGTCAATCAAGCACTGTGCTGGTGCCAGTGATACAATGCTGGGCAAGACTCAGTCCTTTTCTTCAAGGGGATAACTGAACCAGTTTGGAAACACATAGGTACATGGGAATGTTAAACAGCAAATGGTATGGAGCACAAAGGAGGAATATCTGGGGAGATTTTGATTATGAAAATCCACTGGAGCAATATTGAACACAGTCTAGGATGAGATTTTTCAGTAAAGAAGTCATGGAAGCCTTTCCAGAGAAGGTGATATGTGTATTTTATTTTCATATTTATTTACTTGGCTGCATTGAATCTAACTGTGGTGCTTAGACTTGTCTCTAAATATGGAATGGGGGCTTAGTCACCCCACAGAATGTGGGAATCTTAGGTCTCTGGCCAGGGATCAAACTCCCTGCATTGGAAGGGGTATTCTTAACTGCTGGACCACCAAGGAAGTCCCAAGAAGGTGATACATGAATGGAGAAATAAATATAACTAGGAATTTTTGAAGACAAAGGAGAAGTCATAACAATGGGTGGGGAATGCTGTAGACTTTGTGAAAGAAGAAAGATTATGCACAGGCATAGCTGAGACAGAGAAGGCGGTGGGGGAGTGAGAGACAGGGAATGAGAGTGAGTGCTGGAGCTAGTGAGACAGACAGACAGAAACAGAGAGAGCACAAAGACCTGGGAACAAATAAAACCACAGTGACTTCAGTATCATTGAAACCAAGGAGACTGGAGGATTGAAAAAAGGAAGGACAAATAGGAAGAAATGACTCTGGGGTCTTATTTTAACATTAGGTATATTGTAATGATCATTTTCAACATAGTATACAACGTGAAAATGTGTATTAAAATTGGTTACTTTCTTATGCAATATATTAAATATCTAATTATCTTTTTTTAAGTGATGGAATGGTAAATGTTTATCCTGCTGGTACTATATACACTTGGGAAGCCCCCAAAACTTTTTTCAGGAAGCAGGAAAGCCTTTAAAAATCATGAACATAATACAGTTTCTAATTTTGATGGAGATTTATTTTGCAGAAAACTTTAATTTATGCCAAATGGTGAATCTGAAATAGAGACTGAGTACATGTTAGTTCTTTACCATCCACCCACCAAGAAGAAAAGTACATAAGAATAAAAATCCCATTTGTTTATGGTTGATTACATAAGGAAATATTTCACTTATGTTAATATGAAAATAGTTACTTGTGAACACTATTAATACAGATTATATATGACATTGTTCTTAACTCAGTGTCTTTATTAAACTTACAATCGACTTAGCCCAGTAAAATGTGTCAAAAATAGAACTGGTTTGGAAAGCTTTTTGGCATTAAGGAAAAGATGTGCATTGGATTTATCCAGTGCAGTGCATTCTAAACAAGACATTTATTTATATTTAGAATTAATCAGACTCTTAGAGAAACATAGTGATTGTTTATTCAACCCAATGCTTCAAATTACCTCTTTCCATAGTATTTGAAACCAATCTGTCAAATAATCATCAAGAGTAATTAGTTTATGCTAAACTCTCCATATGAAATTTAAGGATGACAAAACAAATGGTTGGCTCCATTACAATTCATTTTGTTAATACTTGATTGCTATTCTAAATATATAGTAAGAAGATAATGCTTCCATCAGCATATCTATCCCAAGCTGCCTACAAGTACTTACTTCCCTTAACAGAAAAGAGAATCTGTAATGTTGTTGTCAAAGGCCTATGGCATTTAAGAGTAGAAGAGAAACCAAACAAGAAAAGACTACTGTTACAAAAAAAAAACAAAAAACAAAAAACCAAAGCCAATCAGGGAGAATAGCTATGAGGAATAGCTGGGAGTTTCAGCCCAGGTGAAAGCCACAGTCTTCCTTAGTAGGAGCTGGAGTCTAGAAACTGGGCCTGGTTATGATTCGGGACACAGCCAATAGCTGTTAATAATACACCGTGACTAGAGTAAAAGGTGAAGTTAGAGAGTCTCATTGGATCTTGGACAAGTGAATCCCATGCTGGGGCTGTTTTTTGGTTTTGTTTTTTAATATTTATTTCTTTATTTGACTGTACTGAGTCTTAGTTACAGCATGCAGGATTTTTTGCTGCAGCATGGGAACTCTTGGTTGCAGCATGTAGGATCCAGTTCCCTGACCAGGGATCACACCTGGGCCCCTTGCATTGGGAGTGTGGAATCTTAGCCATTGGACCACCAGGGAAGTCCTTGGGACTGTGTATTTTAACATTAAGTGAGGTAAGGCTTAGATCAGTAATTTTCAGCTCTCTGTCTCTGTCTCTTTCTCTTTTAGCAGGGAAACATTTTTTTAAAACTAAATATTATAAGAATTTAATGTATTATATTTAATGTAATGGAAGCATAAACCCAGGTGAGCCCAGAGTCCTGCCATTTAGCAGCCTCTCACCCTGCAATGGTCCCTGAATCCTTACTAACCCAGGAGTCTAAGCAACACAGCCGAGGAACCTCAGCAGAGCTTCCTTTTGGTTCTTACCTTGTGCTCTGTTTAAAGACAGGCCAACGTTGAGGTGAGGCGGGTTCATAGATTTCCCTGTTCTTGTCAGTAGTTGCAGTAGTTTGAAAGATAATGTATAAAATCGGAAGGGGTTTGCCTCTGAATTGAGAAAACAGAAACAAGAACATGAGAGTAGGGAAGCATTAACCTTTTTGCATTGTCCTACCAAGGATGATATATGTGATTTATTTCAAAAAATCTTTATTTCGTGATCCCATTCATTAAAAAAATTATGTGTAATTTACATAGATATAAAAGCTGATGCAATCCATTAAATTAGAAATGCTCAGACATTAAAAATCAACAATATTGTATACTTGTTCCATTTCATATATTTTTGTTACCTTTTGTGGGAAAACATTTATAAAGTTGGACCTGACTCTAAAATGATGCTGATACTGCAGGGGCGAAGCCAGGGAGGAAAGGAGAAAATGCCAAAATAGAGTGGAACTGGAGATACAAAACAGGAGGTGAATTGCAGGTTATTGGAAGATGTCATGCTACTGTCAGGAACCACACTGCTCTAGTCAAACAGTGGGACTAAGGGAAAAACATAGTGAGAAATATGCAAAGTAAGCTGGAGTGGCAGAATTGCTGTTCTGAGTGATTGGTTAATTGATTCAAAACCTAACCACTGTGTGTGCAACAAACTAATCTATTTCATTATAATAGTATCTCTTCTACCCAGCAATGACAAATGTGTTGGGATTTTGTCTACTGATACAGCACTAGCAATGTTCATTCTATTACATAGAAGGAAATATAGAAAATAATTTTATATTAGCCCGATCTATGGCTATGAACATGGATAAATCTGACAGACATACACTAAAGGTAAACTAGAAATAGATCAAAATATTGTACACACTGCCATATATATACTTAAATGCATAGAATTTGGAGCCTGTGATAAATAGTATGATAGTGTCTGCATATCCTCTCAAGGAAGGATGAATTGCTCCAACTTCTGGGAATATTGTGAGGCCTAGTCTCCAGGCACTTATTAATCTCTTTAAGGATTTCCTAGAGCCAGACATTCTGGAGTGTGAAGTCAAGTGGGCCTTAGGAAGTTTTACTACAAGCAAAGCTAGTGGAGGTAATTCCAGTTGATCTGTTTAAAATCTTAAAAGATGATGCTGTTAAAGTGCCACACTCAATACATGTGCGTGCATGCTCAGTCCTGTCCGCCTCTTTGCGAACCCATGGACTATAGCTCGCTAGGCTCCTCTGTCCATGGAATTTTCCAGGCAAGAATACTGGAGCAGGTTGCCATTTCCTACTCCAGGGGATCTTCCCGACCCAGGGATCACACTTGAGTCTGTTATGTCGCCTGCATTAGCAAGCGGGTTCTTTACCACTAGCTCCACCTAGGAAGCCCTTCCATGAGATACTCCCTAATAAACATCCCATCTATTACATTCTATCTCAGCGTCTGCTTCCTGGAAAATTCAACCAATGACAGGGTATATGGAGGAGAGACAGAAGGGGGTTGGGGATAAAACAAAGGGAACAAAAAGTAATGTCTTTCTGAACTAAATACAAATAAAGTTGTTATGCACTTATTAATAATTCTATGCCACAAAATAATGATTATGATTAATCTATTTAAAGGCTTCTAAAAGAAATTGCATTATATAAGCATAATATTATCAAGGAAATTGTATTTTCATTTCAGTTTTCTTATGTAAAATAAGTGGAAAGGCTATCAGCTGTAAAGAGGATACTGAGGTAAAAGAGGTTAAGTGATACGCCAAGTCACACAGCTAGTACATAACAGAACTTGAACTAAGACTCTGATTTCAGATTTTGTGCTCTTATCTAAATTGTGCACGAGATAGTCCCATATTGATAAGTAGGGCAGGAACACATACAAGTGCAATTTAGTTGCTAAGTCTGTTGTTCAGTCGCTGTCATGTTTGACTCTTTGTGACCCCATGGACGGCAGCACGCCAGGTTTCCCTGTCCTTCACCATCTCCTGGAGCTTGCTCAGACTCATGTCCATTGAGTCAGTGATGCCATCCAGCCATCTCATCTTCTGCCTTCCCAATCCTAAGAAACTGACTAGAGGCCAGACAAGAAATTCCTGCAAGGCTTTATTGAGGCCCCTGTTACAGCAGGAGAAAGGAGAGCGAACAATAGGTTCCCTTGCTTGCTGACTCCCCAAGGAGGGGATGGGCATGAGCTTGTTTGTTATATGGGCTGAGGGTAGGGGTATGTCCAAGGGTCAGGCTGAAGAGATGGCTTTCATGTTTTGCCCACCCCTTAGGTGCAGGTGTGTGCAGGGGACATAGGCAGTATCCTGCTTCTGCTCCAGGCTCTTCAAAAGTGGCAGCTGTGTGTATTGGTTTCTTTGTATCTTTTGCCCAGAATTTGTCCCAACTGCCCATGCACACAGTTGTATTTAGTTCTGTAGAATTTCTTTCTATTTTGTTGCTGGAGGAGAGGTGTGTCCAGGTCCAAACATTGCAGAATTGCAGCAAAGGATTCTGGGTCTCAGCCTGTCTCAAGTCCAATGCAGTTTTTGGAATCTATATCAATATATCCACAAGCTTAAGTCAGAATCTAACTACTGATCAGCAGGGAAGAATACCCCATGTGTGCTATACACTGAGTGCTATAGTAGCAGCTAAGGAAACTGGAGGTTGTTCATCAGAGTACTACCGACAAAACAACTAGAAACTGTTTAAATAGTAGTATTATTTATGCATATTATTGAGTTAGCACCTACCAGTGTGTTATATTTAAGAAACTTTTAGACCAAACCAATAAACTATATGAGCAAAGGCCTCTCAAAGGTATGTCTCTCTTCTTGGAATATGAAAGAGCATAGCCAAATATATACATATTGACAATGATCTCCATTATTCATAGTTTTCTAATTCTCTGATTAAACAATACATTAACATTTGGCCTGGGAATGCTCTAACTTCTAAATATGCTGCTGCTGCTGTTGCTAGGTCTTGTCAGTCGTGTCCGACTCTGTGCAGCCCCATAAACGGCAGCCCACCAGGCTCCCCTTTCCCTGGGATCCTCCAGGCAAGAACACTGGAGTGGGTTGCCATTTCCTTCTCCAATGCATGAAAGTGAAAAGTGAAAGTGAAGTCGCTCAGTTGTGTCCAATTCTTCGTGACCCCAGGGACTGTAGCTTATCAGACTCCTCCTTCCGTGGGATTTTCCAAGCAAGAGTAGTGGAGTGGGTTGCCATTGCCTTCTCCAACTTCTTGATATAGGTATGAGTAATTAAAAATCCAACCTTTATGGAAGTAACAAAAAAAAAGAGTTCGTCTTTCCATAGTACTGCTTTCACTAATGTGTTCATTTTAGCTATCCAACTGTTTCTTGAAACTGTTTTCCTTTTCACAGAAGTAGAAATCACACTCCTTTTTCCTGTTACCACTGTTTTTTCCTTACTCTGTGGTGATTGGTGCTTCATTGCCTCTGCCATTCTTTATTTAGCGTTTGCCTCTTAGACACCACAGGAGTCATTCTCATTATAGCCTGCCTTTGCCCAGTTCCTCTTATAGATCTCGACATAAGCTGTTCTGAAAAGTCATCCATATGCATACGTTTCTTAAGTCACTAGCATGCTTAACACCGGTGCATTATTTTGGAAGATATTAACATTCAGCTTAAATACTGTATATAGGCCAACATCATCTCATTCCCAGCCAGTGAGACATCAGAGAATACAGGCCAAGGGCAAACTATTTCAGAACCACCATGCTACTTATTTTTCCCCTGTAGCTAATAAAATATTCCTACTTCCTTTTTTTTCCCCCCAAATAACTCCTGCTTTTGTTTTTTGGCCACAGTTGTTAATTATACTTTAACTTGAATAATATATCTGCATAATGTAGAAAAATTATAGTAGACATTTGTCTAAAACAGTAGATTCTTAACATAGGAAACTTTTAGAAAAGATTCTGAATAGCATCAATAATTTATGTCTTCTAATGTTAACATAAAAAAAAGAAGACTATTCCTGCTTTAGCTTTCAATCAAAAACCGTGTAAGCTTCCTATGTGCTTTCAAGTTTTTACTTCCCAGTTACTCTCAAGAAGGAACTGAATGCAGCTGCTGCTTTTCTAATACTTCAGACACGGAGCATCCAAGTCATTCATTTGGGCAAAAAGACGATACCTACCCTTGCTCTCTTGGATTTTGATGAAAGACTATTCAGTCTCAGGAATGCACTAATTTACCAAAGTTCCAGAGTTCCATATTTCATTTCTTTTTAAAAAATTGCACTAATGTAAGATTAACAGAAAGAGATTCATTGGAATCGTTGCAAGTTACCAGAATTATGAGTATTTCCTTATCATTTCTTCTATAAGAAATAAACCTATTTATTTTATAATGAATGCTTCAATTGTGAAACTAATTTGGCTTATCTTAAAAATTCAAAAGGATGAATTAAAAGAGAATCTGTACATCTGTGTTTAACAGCAAAAGGGAGAGTTCTCACAAGCCAGTCTAATAGAGAAATATGATTTTTTATAACTTTAAAATCTCTATTACTTTAAAGAAATATCTTTGTGTGGGTACCAAATGCCATAAATTTGTTCAAAACATATAATGTGTGATGGGCCACCTATGAAATGCCTATCTTGAAATAAAGTCTAGGAAATTGTCAAGACTTAGAAGCAATTTGATTTTTAATAAGTGCTTACTTCATATTTGCACACTAATGCACTTGAGACATTAAAATATAAGTATTACATCAATAAAAGAATTTTTCTTTGCCGTGTTATCATACATGAGGATGTTTGCCTACTCAAATAAATACATATATAAACATAGACTCTCAGACAGTGTAGGTCCACTGCCCATCTGTGATCTCAGAAACATCAGGAGAACCACTCCAGTGTTCTCTGCTTGGTCCAAAATCTGTTGCAGAGGAGGGAATCTCTAATGAGGTGTCCTGAGGAACAAAGAAGTTAATTACGTCATCTACTAGCTCTGATTTCCTCTTCGTTATATATAGTTTCTATTTTCTAGTTTTGGTATTTTCTTTTGTCTCTCTCATAATTGTTGCAACCTTCTGGTTCAAAGCAAATAAAAGCTGTTCAATATTTACTTTGATAACTTTTCTTTCACATTGTATAACTAAAAACAGAAAAAATCTGTGTCCAGAACTAATATAACCTTTTTTTTTTTTTGCAGTTTTGCTGAGATATATCTCTTTTTTGGAGGTATATTTCATATACCATAAAATTCACCCAGTGGAAGCATACAGTTCGATGGGGTTGTGCCACTGTCACTGAAGTCTGGTTTACTTTTTGTTTCAGACTTGCCTGTTTTGGACATTTCATATGAATGGATTAATATCATAGATGGCCTTTTGTGACTGTGTTTGTTGGCATATTTTCAAAATTCATCCATATTTTGGCATATATTAGTACTACATTGGAGAAGGATATGGCCACCCACTCCAGTGTTCTTGCCTGGGGAATCCCAGGGACGGGGAAGCATGGTGGGCTGCCGTCTATGGGGTCGCACAGAGTTGGACACAACTGAAGCGACTGAGGAGCAGCAGCAGCAGCACTACATTTACTTTTAAGGCTCAATGATATCCCATTATTTGAATATGCCACGTTGTTTATCTACTTATCAGTTGATGGGCATTTAGGTTGTCTCCACTTTTTTCTTTACTATGGAAAATGCTACTGTCAAATTCATGCAGAAGTTTCTGTGTTGATCCCATGTTTTCAGTTCTTTTGGACATATATCTGGGAGTGGAACTCTAAGTCATAAACTAACCCTATTTGAGGGACTGCTGAACTGTTTTCCAAAATGGCTATGCTGTTTTAACAATCCCAGAAGCAATGCTTGAAGGCTCCTTTTCTCCCATTCTCACCAACACTTATTATTCTTCCCTTTTATATTTTGTCCATACTGGTAGTCATGAAGTAATATCTTGATTTGATTTGCATTTCTCTAATGACTAACGATTTGAGCATTCTTCTGTGTTTATTTTTTAATATAAATTTATTTATTTTAATTGGAGGCTAATTACTTTACAGTATTGTGGTTTTGCCATGCATTGACATGAATCCCCCATGGTGTACATGTGTTCCCCATCCTGAAACCCCCTCCCACATCCCTCCCCATCCCATCCCTCTGGGTCATCACAGTGCACCATGTGTTTATTGACTATTTCCTTTGGAGAAATAGCTAGTCAAGTCTTTTGTGTATGTCACATCTTTAATTGGGTTAGTTTTCTTTTTATTGTTGAATGATAGGAGTTCTTTATACATTCCATATAAAGTTATTTGTCACATATATGACTTGCAAATATTTTATCTTATCCTGTGGGTTATCTTTTCACTTTATTAGTGGTATTCTTTGAGACACAGATTTCTTTTTAGAAACTTAACTAAATCAACTTATCTTTTGAAAAATTTTATACCTTCTACTTTATGTGTCATAACTAAGAAGCCTAGCCCAAGATCAGGAAAATTTACTTGTGTTTATTTTCTACGGGGTTATATAGTTTTAGTTCTTAAAATTAAATCTAGGATCTATTCAAATTATTTGTCTGTATGTGTGGTATGAGGACTTTAAATTCATTCTTTTGAGTGTGGATATCCAGTTGTTCCCACAGAATTATTTGAATGGCTCTACTTTTCTTTATAAATTATTCTTATCCTTGTCCCTAAATGTAAGAGTTTATTTCTGAGCTCCCAATTCTGTCCTATTGATATGTATGTCTATTGTTAATGCTAGTTACTGTAGCTTTGTCCTGGATTTTGAAGTTAGAAAGTGAGACTTTCAACTTTTTCAAGAAGATTGTGTTTTTTTTATTTTTTGATCTCTTCTATTTTTTCTTTGAGGGTTTCCTATTACAGGTTCATTAATTTGAAATCAGCTTGTAAATTCCTGCCCTCTCTCCAAAAGCTGGGATATTGAAAATGATTGTGTTGACTCTGTACATTAATTTGTAAAATATTACCTTCTTAACATTATCATGTCTTCTGACCCATGAACATGGTATTTCTGGCTTTTTTTAGGGCATCTTTCTTTTTTCAGTTCTTCTAAATATTTAGTGTATGTCTTATTTTTTTAATATTAGAAATTTTATTATTTTTGTTACTATTTGAGTCTGTTTTGTGAATTTTGTTTTCAGATTGTTCATTGCTAATGCATAGAAAGTTTTTCTTTTTCTTTTTACAAAGAACCAACTTTTGCTTTTGTTGATATTCTCTATTGTTTTGCTATTCTTGATTTCATTTATTCTAATTGAATCTTTATAGTTCTTTCTACCTTTGATTAAGTTTGCTATTCTTATTTCTTGAGGTGGAAGATGGGAATATTAATATGAGTTCTTATTTCTTAATGTAGACCTTTACATATATCAGTTCTCTTCTATGAACAGCTTTATCTGTGTCACATGACTTATGGAATAATATATCATTTTCATTTATCTCAAAATATTTTCTTTTGTGATTTTTTCTTTGATTCTTTGGTTTATTGACTATGTAGACCTGTGTTTTTTGATTTATACATATTTGTATATTTTACAGAGATCTAAGTGTTTCAACAAAGTTTTAAGGGTGCTCTAGGGATGGTGCTTTTAATGGCATTCCAAATATGATCAGATCTCTTTACTGCCTACAGTGCTGCTAAATTTGGGCTACCATACTACTGAGCTGGGAGGAGAGAAGGAATAGTCCCAAATGAAAACGTCGCAGACCTTATGTCTCACAGATGTTCAGCGATTTCTCTTGAATACATGATATTTAAATTTCATTATGCCCAGTTGTCATTGGGTTTAAGAAAGAAACATAAGGTTCAGCCTAGTAGATAGAAGAGAATCTGCATATCAAGGGCACATAGAGAAAACAAAGTAAATCATATATATTATAATATAATATTAAAAGATAATATAAACATAGTGTGTGTGTGTGTGTGTGTNATGAAAGTGAAAAGTGAACGTGAAGTCGCTCAGTCGTGTCCGACTCTTCGCGACCCCATGGACTGCAGCCCACCCAGGCTCCTCCGTCCATGGGATTCTCCAGGCAAGAGTACTGGAGTGGGATGCTATTGCCTTCTTCGGGGGGCGGGGCATGTTATGCAAATAAACGCACGGACCATCAGTCAGGGGAGGGGACTGCCTGGGCTGTGGCTGGGCGGAGGACAGCAGCCGCCAGGCGCAGGAGCTACGGAGGCGACGGGAAGGAGGGGTTTTGCGCTAAATGTACACAGAGCACGTAGGACTTGGCCTCTGGGCTGGGTCCCGCAGTCCCGGAGCTCAGGGACCCAGATTGGTCGCCTCAGTCTGCCAACTTTTTGCTACTGACACCTCCTCCGAGAAGCCTTCCTTCTTCTCCCAGACCATAAACTTCCCTAGCTTCAGATCCAGCCTTGGCCTCCGCAGTGGTCTCTTCCGGCCTCTCTCGGGTCTGTTCCCAGGGCCACCTCTGAGAGCTCTTTCCAAACAGATCTCCACTGCCACGTCCCCAGCCCAGGGCCGCCCCCTCGTTCCCGTGATACACAGGCCTCCCTCCAGGCCTGCCGTGCACCCAGCTCCTTCTGGATGCTGCCCCACGCTCCTTCTGCTGCCTCCCACTCCTCCTTGGGGCTCAGCTTACATGGTGCTTTCTTAGGGAGGCCTTCTCTGATGTAGGCTGGGTCAGGCCCCATATGCTGCGCTAGCGCCTCCATTGGGGACCCCTCTCCAGAAGTAATTTTATGCCTTTGCTCCTTGCTCCCAGCATACAGACAAGAACAAAGTACCCAGACCTGCAGAATTTAGCAGGGTGCCTGGCATCTGGCAGGGACTCCCCTGTTTAAAAGACACTGGCACCTCCCACTGCCCTGTTACCAAGTCCAAACATTTGTCCCTTGGCATTCAAGGCACTTCACACTCTGGTCCCTGCTCTCCACCATCCGGCTTCCCCTAGTAGATGATTTTGCCATATCCAAATACCCCTCCACCTTTCAGGTTTTGTAGCCTCTGCCTGGAACAATAATACTAGCTACCATTTACAGACACCCACTATGTGCAAGGTACTTTTATATACATTATTCTCAATCTTGCAATAGCCCTGAAAAGCAAGTATTGAGATCCTCATTTTCCAGACAAGAAATTGAGGCTCAGAAAGGAAACTGATGGCAGAGACCAGATTAGAACTCTCTCCCTCTTAGTCATTGGATAGATGGTTTTGGAGTGCTAACGACCCCTCCAAACAGGGTGTCTGAAGTAAGGTTGACCAGGAATAGCGTCTTGGTTCCACTAATCACTTGCTCTGTAGCCTTGGACAAGTATATAACCTCAGTTTCCTCATCTGTAAAACAGGGAGTAATCATATCTCCCTCGTTTGTACCATCCAGAGTATTAAATGAGATAATATATATAGTTGGCTACAGTAAGTGGTCAGTAAACAGCAGCTTAGACTATAATCATTACTCATCCACCACATCTTAAGGTCTTCCCTGCCCTTCGCTCCCCTGGATTCCCATGTCACCTTTGTACCCCTGTCACTGAGCTGGTCAGCGTGGCCTGCACAGTTGTCTCTCCCAGCAGAATGGGAGCTCCAAGAGACTGAGGCAGGATCTCTTCCCCTCTAGTATGCCCACCACCTGGCACAGTCCTGAGAAGGACTAAGTGAGTGACTTAGAGAGTGACTGCTCCCCTGTGACTGGCCTTCTCCTGGGCTTCCTAATTGTCTGGAATTACTGCTCACTCATTGTTTCACTGGAGCCAACCTGTAATTAATCAGTCACTAGGGTTTGCAGAGTTCTGTCTGCACTGGCTGTCTGGGGCCCCGGGCTGCTGTAAAAGAAACCAGGGTCTGTCTAAATAGCAGAGGCCAGTCTGGAAGGGATCCTGAGGATGTCCAGAGAATGGTGCTGGCTTGACCAATGCCCTGGGCTTGAAGCTTCCAGCAAGGTTGACATTTACCAGTGTACACCAGTGCAACCACACTCTGGTGGCAAAACATGGACATTCATGTGGATTGGTTGGTATTGAGCTGCTTCGAAGTCCCTGAGAGATCGTCCACCACCCTGGCTACCCCGGCCCTTCCACCAGGACCCCGAGAACTCCCCATTGTTCATCAACTAAAGAGTTATTGCCTGGCCCAAGCGAGTTACTGACAATCATTAAGGCTTTTCCCTAGTAATAGACATAGGGAAGATACCACATCCCAAGGTAGCCCATCCTATTCTAGCTGGAGAGAGCAGACCCAGAAGCCAAAGTCAAGAGTCCAGTAGAGGCTGGACGAGTTGGGAGGGGGGCAGTCAGCAGTGCTGAGGGACCAGAAGGGAAGGGATTCAGAGAGACAGAAGGAAAAGGAACAAGAGCCTGTACAAAGTAGCTCATTCTGAGGATGTTGGAAAGGCCATTCCGGCTGGAGTGGAGAGTGTGCAGAAGAGAAAACACCAACTGACAATTACTAACGTTTACTGAGAGCCAGATATCTGCCGGGCCCTCTGCTAGCGTTCCCACCTTGCTTTATACCCACAATAGCCTTGGGAGTAGGGGTTAACACCCTCACTTTACAGGTGAAGAAACGGAGGCTCAGGAAAAAAGTGAACAAGGAATTGACTAGGTAAAATAGAACCAGATCTCTGATGGACCTCAGCGTGCCGAGGGGATGGGCACTCTAGAAGATTTTTGACATAAAACTAACATGCTATATTTAAATTTGTACTAAGGACATTCCTGCTGCTGCTGCTGCTGCTAAGTCACATCAGTCGTGTCCGACTCTGTGTGACCCCAGAGATGGCAGCCCACCAGGCTCCTTTGTCCCTGAGATTCTCCAGGCAAGAACACTGGAGTGGGTTGCCATTTCCTTCTCCAATGCATGAACGTGAAAAGTGAAAGTGAAGTCACTCAGTCGTATCCGATTCTTCACGACCCCATGGACTGC
>SJYV01048545.1:0-17512 GCA_006410875.1 Neotragus pygmaeus | reverse complement strand
AAAAAATCTGCCTGCAGTACAGGAGACCCAGGTTTGATCCCTGGATTGGGAAGATCCACTGGAGAAGGAAATGGCAAATCACTCCAGTATTCTTGCCTGGAAAATCCCATGGACAGAGGAGCCTGGCGGACTATAGTCCTTGGGATCACAAGAGTCAGACACCACTTAGTGACTAAACCACCACCACCACCATCATTATAATATCTGAATATGTCAACACATGCACTAAATATAGTCAGCTTTCCATAAATGTGGTGTTCCATGTTTGTGGATTCAATCAACCCCAGATCAAAACTGTTTTTTAAAAAACACCAGGAGTTTTGAAAAAGCAAGATTTGAATTTGCTGCATGCCTATAACTACTTGTTCAGTTGCTAAGTCATGTCTCACTCTTTGTGACCCCATGAATTGCAGTACATAAGGCTTCCCTGTCCTTCACTATCTCCTAGAGTTTGCTCAAACTCCTCTCTATTGATTTGATGATGCCATCCAGCCATCTTAGCCTCTGTCACCCACTTCTCCTCCTATCCTCAATCTTTCTCAGCATATGGATCTTTTCCAGGGAGTAAGACCTTCACATCTGATGACCAAAGTATTGGAGCTTCAGCTTTAGCATGAATCCTTCAAGTGATTATTCAGGGTTAATTTCCTTTAGGATTGACTGGTTTGATCTCCTTGCTGTCCAGGAAGCTCTCAAGAGTCTTCTCCAGCACGGTAGTTGGAAAGCATCAATTCTTCAGTGCTCAGCCTTCTTTATGCCAGTTGTCATATGTGCACATGACTACTGGAAATATTACCAAGAGGTTTGTAGTGGGGTTTGGCTACTTGCTGCTCAAAAGTCAATAAACAGACCAGAAAGGTTGCTTTATTTCAGATGTTGGTGACTTGCGGGTAGGAGGAGTGTCACCAACATCTGTCCAAAGGCTGACTCCACACCCACCCCGATAGGTAAGGAGTGAGAGCTTTTATAGACAAAGTCGGGGAGAGAGGTGTTATATGCAGGAAAAGCATAGTCATCTCTAGCAGTCATCTTCAAATTGGTCATCAGTGGGTCTGACTAGCATCATCTTGATTGTTTTAGGTACAGTTAATCTTCAGTTCCAGGAACCATTTGTTCCCATTTCTTTGTGGTCAGTTCTCAGAATTGTGGCAGCCCATGTCCTGGGTACTGTCTGGTCAACATGTAGTTAACTTTTCCACCTGGCATTTTGGTATCTACAAGACAGCTCACAAGATATGGCTCAGAATATTATTTATCTATAGTCCTAGAGAAAGAACTAAGATCTTTGACTATACTTAAAGACTGTATTATTATTGTTTGGTCTTCTTTGTTTTTTTTTCTTCGCATGTTCTCATTTCTCTGATTAAACTTATTCTTTGACCAAAGTTTCCACAGACAAAAGATGGGCAGAGGACATGGGGGCAGGGCATGACAATATGGTCCTGCTCCGTTTCAGAAAAACCGTAGCTTAGGTTATAGGGATCTTTTTTGGGAAGTGACATCTCTGCTTTCAGTACACTGTCTGGGTTTGTCATTCCCTCATAGCTCAGTCGGTAATTAATCCGCCTGCAATGCAGGACACCAGGGTTCAATCCCTTGGTCAGAAAGATCCCCTGGAGTAGGAAATGGCAACCCACTCCAGTAGTCTTGCCTGGGGGATCCCATGGACAGAGAAGCCTGGCAGGCTATAGTCCATGAAGTCACAAGAGTCAGACATGACTTAGTGACTAAATCACGACCACCAGGTTTGTCATCACTTTCCTTCCAAGGAGCAAGTGTCTTTTAATTTCATGACTGAAGCCACCATCCACAGGAATTTTGGAGCCCAAGAAAATAAAGTCTGTCACTATTTGCATTTTTGCCCATTTATTTGCCATGAAGCTGTGGGACAGGATGCCATAATCTTCATTTTTTGAATATTGAGTTTTAAGCCAACTTTTTTACTCTCTTCTTTCACCTTCGTCAAGAGGCTCTTTAGTTTCTCTTCATTTTCTACCATTCAGTTCATTTCAGTTCAGTTGCTCAGTCTTGTCTGACTGAATTGTAGCACGCCAGGCCTCCCTGTCCATCATCAACTCCCAGAATTCACTCAAACTCACGTCCATCGAGTTGGTGATGCCATCCAGCCATCTCATCCTCTGTTGTCCCCTTCTCCTCCTGCCCCCTATCCCTCCCAGCATCAGAGTCTTTTCCAATGAGCTAATTTTTCACATAAGGTGGCCAAAGTATTGGAGTTTCAGCTTTAACATCATTCCTTGCAAAGAACACCCAGGACGGATCTCCTTTAGAATGGACTGGTTGGATCTCCTTGGAGTCCAAGGGACTCTCAAGAGTCTTCTTCATCACCACAGTTCAAGAGCATCAATTCTTCGGCACTCAGCTTTCTTCAAGTTCAACTCTCGTATCCATACATGATTACTGGAAAAACCATAGCCTTAGGGTAGTATTATCTGCATATCTGAGGTTGTTGATATTTCTCCCAGCAATCTTGATTCCAGCTTGTGCTTCATCCAGCCAGGAATTTTGCACCATGTACTCTGCATATAAGTTAAATAAACAGGGTGACAATATACAGCCTTGACATACTCCTTTCCCAGTTTTGAACCAGTCTATTGTTCCATGTGCGATTCTAACGCTTGCTTCTTGTTCTGTATATGGGTTTCTCAGGAGGCAGGTCAGGTGGTCTGGTATTCCCATCTCTTTGGGAATTTTCCACAGTTTGTTGTGATCCACACAGTCAAAGGCTCTAGTGTAATCAATGAAGCAGAAGTAGATTTTTTTTTTTTTTCTGAAATTCCCTTGCTTTCTCTATGATCCAATGGATGTTGGCAATTTGATCTCTGGTTTCCTCTGGCTTTTCTAAATCCAACCTGAACATCTGAAAGTTTCCAGTTCACATACTGTTGAAGCCTAACTTGAAGGATTTGGATGAGAATTACCTTGCTAGCGTTTACATCACATTTACATTGTATTTATAGTTATTCACATAGCATTTACAATATATTAGGTATTATGGCTAAGCTAAAATCCTTTACTCTAGATTACTCATAAAACCTGACCTAAGGTCTGAGGATGTGTGTAGGTTATACGCAAATAATCCACCATTTACATAAAGCACTTGAGTATCTGACAATTTTGGTATTCTTGCTGGTCCTACAGTCAACATTGTGCAGATACCAAGGAGTGACTGCACCCATCTATGCCCTTTTCTCTTTTACAGCCTTAAAGAACAGTTATTATCTCACAGAATCTCATACTCTCTGTCAAACAGGGTTCTCTGCTGCCTTCCAGGCATTCTTTTTGACAGTGTCCACCACTGAGAAAGAGCTTACCTTATGTGAAATCCATCCTGTTATTAAACAACTGCTATTCTGGGAACAGATCCCATTAAATTTACCCCAAATCTAACTTTACCAAACATATGACATGGATCTATGTGGCTCTTTGGAACCACACATAGTTCCAAATCTGTCAAATATTTGGAAAAAATATTAAACACTCATCCTGTATTTTATTTCTAATTTCTGAAATCAGTGAGATGTGCCCAAGTTTCTTTTAGTAGAAGTAAGTAACCTAAATAAAATTGATTTATTTATTGAGAATTTACTATAGTGAAGTCAGTGTGCTAGGAAGTGGGTTAGATATAATGATTAATAAATAATATAGCCATATTCAAGGAATTTGGAGTGAATTCAATAAAGTATCCTGCTCTGAAATTTAAAAAAATATTTCCAAGAAAGACAGAAAAAAAAAATTAACTGGTAACTTAAGCCTAGAATGGTCTATGACGTCTTTAGGTTATGCTGAGATCTAATGGGTGTACACAAATATTGTGTTTTCTAAAGAGCTGCCTACACATTTCTAAACTGCATTTTGTTCATAGAGAATTAGAAATCTTCTTTCCCCAAGACCAACTTTTAAGCTTTCATAAAAGCTGCTGATTCTGTTACTATTGTGAATTTCCGATTAAATAGCATATTTCTTCTGAAAAGTTCAACCACTCTAGATACTAATAGTAAGCACCTTTATAATAAAAATACCTACCTTTACAGCTGGTGCCACATAATAATTGTGATTATTTTGTAGAACAGTAGAAGAAGAATATAATCTTTCTTATATTTTAGGTAACAGAATTGAAGAATCTTGAGGTTTATTATAAGAGCATATCATACCATATAAGTGATTACATTCATTGTAGCTTCACATTTTAAAATTCTGTGCTAATTGTCTCTTTCATATCAATATCTGCTTTGATGTTTAGTCACTAAATCATGTCCAACTCTTTTGCAACCCCATGGACGACAGCCCATCAGGCTTCTCTGTCCATAGGATTGCCCAGGCAAGAACACTGGAGTCGGGAAAAAAAAAAGAACACTGGAGTTGGTTGCCATTTCTTTCTCCTAATATGTGCTTTGCGAAGGCTTAAATTAGTACATGTAAAACAATATTGAGATTGAAGTTCAATTCACTCTCTCCAGAAAAATTAGTTACTTAGTTCAGTCATTCTTTCAGTTAATTCATCCAATGCTAAGCACTATGCTACTAATACAAAAATGAAAGAGTTAAGTAAGTTCACTGTTTCATAAGGGAATCAAGAATTACGGAAAATTACCATATTAAAAGAATGTTGACCAGGACTATAACAGGCATGGTAAAGCTGTATCCATGTCTCAAAGGAAGGATTGATAAGTCTTGACCAGCTGGGGAACAGGTCCCAGAGACAAAAGCACAAAAGATGCAAGATGCAAGCAGTTTGCCAGGGAGGAAGTATGGTGAGTCATATGTGGGCAGCAAATGAGAAGATCGTTTGCACTGCCGTCTTTCCCAGGATGTAGCACCATTCTCTACAGGCAGTAAATTTCAGTAAAAATATTCAATGAAAATATGATTTCCAGGCATTGAAAATGGCAAATGCAAAGGCATGGTAGTGTGAAACAGTTTTGACAGATTCTTGAAATTGACATTAGCCAAGGAGAGATGATGCTAATGAGGGAGGCAGAAATTCAAATATGGGGAGTTTTGCATGTTATATGGGATTTTCCAACAAAGATTTTCACCATATGGTTACTTCCTCAGGCATTTCAACTTTATTATTTTAATATTTAATGCACACACAAATTTTAGAAACATATGTCTTTGATTTTCCAAGAGAGAAAGAAAGGAGGGAGGACAGGACGATGAATATCAAATAAATTGCATTTGTGTTAGAGATTGGCCTAGAAATTGGGAAATAAGACTGATACCAGGAAATGGGTTGTGAAAATTTTAATTTCTCTAGAATTTCAATTGCTTTCCCAATACCCCCCATATACATGTATCCTAAGTACAAATAAAGAAAACAGAAACCAATGTGGTTTATAAGAGAAACTTCAATTTGGGGGTAATATCCTGGTATTTATACTATTTCATCCTGCCCTAGGTGGATTACCTCCCCTGAAACCTGTCATATATGAAAATTCTGGATCTGACATCTTTTGAAAAATAAGGCTCAATAAACAAGTACAGGTGTATATGTGTTCCTTTTCTTTCTTATATTCACAGTACCAACATAACACCTGGCTTGTGTTTGAAGCTTTTGAATGTTGATAATAAAATCCTCAAAGTAGAACCAGAGCTTTAACTCTTAATCAATAGTAACAATTCAATTAATCTGTCCCTGGGAGGAGAATTATTTTAAAAAGAAGATCACAACAGTAATAAACTTCACTACTGCTGCTGCTGCTAAGTCACTTCAGTCGTGTTTGACTCTGTACGACCCCATTGATGGCAGCCCACCAGGCTCCCCCATCCCTGGGATTCTCCAGGCAAGAACACTGGAGTGGGTTGCCATTTCCTTCTCCAATGCATGAAAGTGAAAAGTGAAAGTGAAGTCACTCAGTGGTGTCTGACTCTTAGCGACCCCCTGGACTGCAACCTACCAGGCTCCTTCATCCATGGGATTTTCCAGGCAAGAGTACTGGAGTGGGTTGCCATTGCCTTCTCCAATAAACTTCACAGTAGACCTTAAAAATTATCATTACTTATACTGAAAACAAAGTACCAAAATTTTGCTCCCAAATCAAAGATCTATAAATAACACAATCGACTGTTTATTTTTGTCATGGAAAACTGTTTTTCTTGAATCAAAAGGAATTTAATATGAGAATGTTACTTAATGGAGATACTTTTGTCTATGCTATGTTTTAAGGCTTAAATAGGAAAGCAAATATAGTCTTATCAACACTCTTCTACAGGAGATCAAAATTAACAGCTTAAATCATCTACAACCCAGTTTTCTCCAGAATCTTAGAGATTCCTTCAGTTAGGTGCTTACAGAGGCAAATTAATGACGAGGGGTCTCTAAAGTTCCAGGTGATGATACTGTAAGCACCCAACTTCGTAAGTACTTTATAATCTAAGGGTTGGTTATGTGCTTTATCAATGAATTCTTCTCTTTACAGGAAATTCTGTAATTTGATTTTAATTAAGGAAGGATTCTTTAATTAGCGAGCTCCCTAAGGGCATGTAGAATAGGAGCCTCATAGGAACAGGATAATGTTCTAAAAGGAGCTAAGTTTTTGAATTAAGTATTGGCTTTATGCAGATCTCTTGCCTGATCCATTACCTTATGCAAGCGTGTGAAGATTCCCTGAACATCATGCTAGGCTCTGGGTTAGGTCAGAGATGAATGACGCCTGCAGCTGCAGCCTATGAACAGACACACCACCGCCACACTCTTTGAGGCAGCCTTCTCTACTCCATCACCAGCGTAACACGGAGACTGACTTATTCATGGGGTTTATTTTGCTTCTTTTCTGTTGGCAGAGGAAGAAGTCGTTAACTTATAGAGGAGAAATCTTTTGGTTTAATGATAGACATCATAAGGAGGTGAGAGAGCGAGCTTTCTAGAAAGAAGAGATGCATGGAGAGTCAAGATCCTTATGAAACTAAGGGTGTGTTCTGACAGAACAGTTTAACTGGAGTAAGGGGCAGAAGCAATCTACAAGTGAGACAATGGGAGGAGAAGAGGAAAGTAAAGTAAAGGAATGGTGGTGTAGATTGAGTCTATTGATAAAGGACCTTGAATGGAATGCTAAAGATAATGTATTTTGTTTTATAGTTAGCAGGAGCCATTAAACATTTTCAGTAATGAGTATTGTTATCATATCATGCTTCCCTGACCCAAACTTGAATCTTACAGCAGAGTATAGGATGAGGACAGGGAGAAGGAAGTCCACAAAGACCAGACAGAAAGTTTCATAAAAGCCCAGTTGAAAGTCATGACAAGATGACTGACAAAACCATAAACCAGGAAACAGACTAGAGCAGGAGGAAAATTTGATTTTTTTTAATCAAAAAGCTTTGTGTTTCTAACCATTTGTTTAAGCATCCCTTCTATTTTATATTGTAATAATTCTAAAGAGAATGGTAGAGTTGTTGTGACTTTAAAACAAATTCAACAGAAAAAAATAAGTTTGTTTTGAAAAATCTAAAACAATTCATTAGCTATAAGCAGTTAAATTATTGATACTTATTTCCCTTTGTTTTGACAACAATGTTGAGATTTCTCTTCACACTGGCAAATAGTGTTTTATAAGAGTCAATCACCTGGCTCAATTGATTTAATTGGATTTTAGACTTGGAGAAATCTTCTTAATCAAGGTAGAATTTCTCTTTTGCACATGTCGCCTATTCTTTATTTCTCTGACCCTAAGAGAATAAAATAAGCCTATATTTTCCATTTCATAATTACTCAGGATTGGCTCAGGGGTGACAGGGTGGGAAGATAAGAAACATTGCTTCCTGGGCCTCATGCCCAGAGACACTGATTTAATTTTTGAATTACTTTCTATTGGAATAATCAGTAGGCACTATGGAAGTAAAATTTTTAGAGATATGTTTACTATTGTCAAATTGTTCTCTAGAAAAGATCTGTTCAATTACATTCTCAGTAGATCACAAGGATATCCCAGCTACTTATCAGCAGCAGATATTACCATCCATTAAAAACTTAAGAAGCTAATATGGAAAAATGTTACCCAAGTATTTTGTTGCTGTTCAGTCTCTAAGTTGTGCCCGACTCTTTGAGACCCCATGAACCCCATGAACACCAGGCTTCCCTGTCCTTCACTATTTCCAGAGGTTACACAAACTCATGTCCATTGAGTCAGTGATGCCATCCAAACATCTCATCCTCTGTCGCCGTCTTCTCCTCTTGCCTTCAGTCTTTCCTAGCATCAGGGTCTTTTCCAACAAGTTACCTCTTCACATCAAGTAGCCAAAGTATTGGGGCTTCAGCTTCAGCAGCAGCCCTTCCAGTGAAAATTCAGAGTTGATTTCCTTTAAGATTGACTGGTGTGATCCCCTTGCAGTCCAAGGGACACTCAAGAGTCTTCTCCAGCACCACAGTTTGAAAGCATCAATTCTTTGGCACTCAGCCTTCTTTATGGTCCAACTCTCATATCCATAAATGACTACTGGAAAAACCATAGCCTTGACTGTAAGGACCATTGTTGGCAAAGTGATGTCTCTGCTTTTTAATATGCTGTCTATGTTTGTCATAGCTTTTCTTCCAAGGGGCAAGCATCTTTTAATTTTGTGGCTTCAGTCACCATCCACAGTGATTTTGAAGCCCAAGAAAATGAAATCTGACACTATTTCCGCATTTTTTCCCATCTTGCCATGAAGTGATAGGACTGGATGCCATGATATTCATTTTTTGAATGTTGTTTTAAGCCAGCTTTTTCACTATCCTCTTTCACTTTCATCAAGAGGCTTTTTAGTTCCTCTTCACTTTCTGCCATCAGGGTGGTGTCATCTGCATATCTNGCCATGAAGTGATAGGACTGGATGCCATGATATTCATTTTTTGAATGTTGTTTTAAGCCAGCTTTTTCACTATCCTCTTTCACTTTCATCAAGAGGCTTTTTAGTTCCTCTTCACTTTCTGCCATCAGGGTGGTGTCATCTGCATATCTGAGGTTATTGATATTTCTCCCAGCAATCTTGAATCCAGCTTGTGTTTCATCCAGCCTGGCGTTTCTCATGATGTACTCTGCATATAAGTTAAATAAGCAGGTGACAGTATACAGCCTTGTCATATTCCTTTCCCAATTTCGAACCAGTCCATTGTTCCATGTCCAATTCTAACTGTTGATTCTTGACCTGCATGCAGATTTCACAAGAGGCAGGTATGTGGTCTTGTTTCCCCATCTCTTTAAGAATTTTCCAGAGTTTGTTGTGCTCCACACTGTCAAAGGCTTTGGCATAGTCAGTGAAGCAGAAGTACATGTTTTTTTGGAATTCCCTTTGGTTTTTTCAATGATACAGCATATATTGGCAATTTGATTTCTGGTTCTTCTTCCTTTTCTAAATCCAACTTGCTCACCTGAAAGCTCTTAATTCACATACTACTGAAGCCTAATTTGAAGCATTTGGAGCATAATCTTGATGGCATATGAAATCAGTAACATTTTGCATTATTCTGAACATTCTTTGGCATTGCCTTTCTTTGAGATTGGAATGAAAATTGACCTTTCCTGGTCCTGTGGCCGCTGCTGAGTTTTCCAAATTTCCTGGCAGAATGAATGCAGCACGTTAATAGCATCGTGTTTTAGGACTTGAAATAGCTCAGCTGGAATTCCATCACCTTCACTAGCTTTGCTTATGGTAATGCTTCCTAAGGCCATCTTGATGTCACACTCCAGGATGTCTGGTTCTAGCTGAGTGACCACACCATTGTGGTTATCTGGTGTGATCTTTTTTGTATTCTTTTTGTACAAAGAGCTTTTTTGTACTCTTCTGTATATTCTTGCCACCTTTTCTTAATCTCTTCTGCTTGTGTTAGGTCCTTGCCATTTTTGGCCTTTATTTTGCCTATCATGAATAAAATGTTTCCTTGGTATCTTGTTTCCTTATCCCTAGTCTTTCCCATTTTATTGTTTTCCTCTATTTCTTTGCATTTGGCCAAGTATAGTAATTTGCATTTAGAACTAGATAGAGTTGAATATATATTTTCAATTATGCATTTACATTTCTTTTTTTGAATCCCATTACCTCAAACATGAACCATTGGAGGTGGATATTCATCAGTATTAGTATGAACTTATCAAAATGTCCCCTGGAGCCACTGCCAGATGTGAAATATATGGTAGTTCACACTTGTAAAGAGTCGAACATGACTTAGTGATAGAATAGCAACATACTATTGATGTGCCAATATGGTGATTCCTCCATTTGTTGTAACTGAGTCACAATGTGGCAGTCTTACATCATCTTTTAGCTAAATTTCAAACATTACAAGACGTGTTGAGAACTGAACTGAACTTATGTCTTGACTCCAGCTACCATCATTAATCCTGCCCTCAAATTAAATAGTTCATGATATGTGTTATTTTGATTAACTCAGAAAATACTGATCATAAATTTAAATAAAGATTCCGAAGAAATCTCCATACTATTCTCCATAGTGGCTGTATCAATTTACATCTCCACCAATAGTGCAAAAGGGTTCTCTTTCCTCCATACCCTCTTCAGCACTTATTGTTTATAGATTTTTTGATAATGACCATTCTGACCAGTGTGAGGTGGTACTTCATGATAGTTTTGATTTGCATATCTCTAATAATGAGTGATGTTAATATTATTGCATATGTATAGCATCTACAAAAATCGTACTGATGTACCTTTTGCAAGTCAGGTATAGAGACACAGACATAAAAAACAGTCTTGTGGACACAGCAGGGAAAGGAGAGGATGGAATGAGTTGAGAGAGTAACGTTGAAATATATACATTACCACGTGTAAAATAGACACCTAGTGGGAAATTGTTGTATAACAGAGCTTAGGCTGTACTCTGAGAGAACCCACAGGGATGAGATGGTGGTGGGTGGAAGGGAGCCTCAAGAGTGCTGACTGTATACTTGTGTACTTACGGCTGATTCACATGGCCATACAGCAGAAACCAACAGAACATTGTAAAGCAATTAAACTCCAATTAAAAATAAGGCAAAATTCTGAAGAAATTAATTTAGAAAGGTTAATTTGATTTGTTAACCCTTGCATTACCATTAGGACTGGTGCTGCTGATAGAAATAAATCTCCTTTTGCCATTAAAAAAAAGAAAGAAAATTCTGGGGAAATTATGTACTGCAAAGAGGAATTGAATTATCAATAACTATGTTATACCTTGTTTGTTATCACTGGAAAATGTCTTGCAAAATTCAGGTAGACCCTTATGTAAAGTGGGGTCTGTTCCTTTAGTGGCCCTATCTCAAATCACCAACAGTGTGAGTCATGAGAAATGAAAGCCTTAGAATTCTGTCAAGTGAATTTTATGCTGGCAAAGCTATCTAAGGCTGCCTTTGGAATTTGACATTACTATTATGTTACTGGGCATGTTCTGCTTTCAAGCTCATGAAAACTGAAAGGGGACTGTTCCTGGGAAAATTTCCTAAAGCTCCTGCCTCTATGGGCCTTTGTAGTTAATACAACTACAGTCTGACCATGTGTTTCCTTTCAGTATTTTTGATAAGTTTTCAGAGCTGGCTTCGGCTAGTTGATAAAAGCCACGAGGTACCTGGCAGAGGTGCCTTGAGATGAGAGGCCAAGAGTTGACCTTCCAGCCAAGGCTGGTTTTAAATTGAACCACATGACTATAATCTATCATCCAACCTGGATATGGTTGAGAGTAAAACGGGATGCTGATTTTGCATGAGAATACCAAGCATAAGCTAGGATGGGGCCAGGTGTAGTGAGAGAGCTAAGTACAGAATTTTGATTCCCAAACCAAGGAAAATAAGAATGGAGTCTCCTAGATATTTACATCAGATCTGGATACTGGAGGAAGAGTGAGTAAGCCTAATAAAGTGAAGGTCAGGATTTCCTAGGAAAACCCACAGTAGGATGCCCAGAGACCTCGATGACCTTGCCTGTGTGAATAGTGGTCATGGGCATTTGATGTCTGAGTGAGGAAGAACGGACAGGGCCCCAACTTGAAGGGCTTATGTGCTGAGCTAGGACTCTGGTGTCAGTTGACACACTGTCCTCATACCTTCTCATGAAAGAAATAATAAAATAAAATGGAAGCAAGCAAAATTCTTGCTGATATTCCTAAAAAGATCCACAAACATATTTTAATAATCAGAAGACTAAGTTACCCTTCCCCTTTCTTCTTGGTAACATAGAAACCTAGGTAGATAGATAGATAAATAAATACTGTACATTTATTATAATTATGATATTAGAAAGACCTGACAGCTGATGAAAACAACTGGTTGGTTTCCTATGAGACCAAAGCTAAGGACTATCGAATTGCATAAATTGGTTTTAGAAGTGATTTGGATTACTTGCTAATTTTTTCTTAGTATATATTGCTGAAATAAATGTGTACATTTTTATGTTTACTTACTGCTTTAAATTCTTTATGAAATAATATGGGGTCTAACAAACTATCAATTATATATATATATACTTTTTATACTTCCATGTATTATTTCATTTTATATAATGCAAACTCATGTGCTGTTTTGTGAATTTGAATGAAGTGGTATGGTGAATCATTTTTCCTATGATTTTTAAAACACTGACTCTGTTAAAAACTCAGTGTATGCAAGATGAAAGCCTTTACGCATAAAGATTACCAAATAGTTAAGGCAATGAGGAAAACACAGAAAAAGCAAAATAGCAATTATATATTTCAATTATACTTTGTAACTGTACTAAAATATATTTTTATAAATTCAGACAGCATATATACAACTATCAGAGGAATCACATGGAAATTGAGGTTGTCACAAAATGGATGACTATGGAGTAGATACTGTTTGACCTTTAATATGGGCCTTGAAAGATGCTTGAAAGGTGGTAATCTGTATTGGCAAGGAGGAGGAGAGGCTTAGGATGAAATGGTATAAAGGAAAGGCATTGCATATTGTGAATAAATTGGTCTTCTTGTTCTCCCAGAGAAAGAATGGAAAAAGTAAAATTTCAAAGGATGTTAAAATAACCTTGTTTATATTCCTCCTTTCCTCTCTCCTTTCCCAAACGTTTCATTATTTGGTGCAATGTAACACTAATTTCCCAGTATTTTCGTGCTAAGGGTTGTCAATGATTGATGATGAGCTATCCAGATTCAGTTTGTAAAAGGACAGAACAAACCACTTTAGTGACTGACTTTTTTTTTAAACCTGCTGTGTGTATTGTTTGATACGCCTGCATAATTTATCAAGACACTTCAGAATCTCCACGTCACCTGCTCCTCAGATCAGAAGGTGATTGTGGCTTTGGATGGATATTAATCAGCCACAGCACTGCCTGGTCAGAAAGAGCAAGTGTCCTAGCCTTTTACCTCATGAGACCCTGTGTGTCCATCCAGCATAGGTCCCAAGGGAACTGCATTTGGTGGACTGGAGTTGCCGACATGCTTCAGGTGAGACGCGAAGGACGATGTTTGACCTGTGTTTAGAAGCCTGTCTTTGTCATAAACCACCTATTTGTTACTCATGGGAACACTTTTATTGTTATTTCCTCCTACCATTCTCTGAAAGTTCTATACTATAAAGAGAAAAATAAGATTATATGCAGAAGTTAGAAATGGGCAAAACTGAACTTCAAATAGCACAGGTTTACCTATGCATGGTTTCATCTTAATTTGTTCGAACATGGATGCTGATTTAATTCGTGAAGGATCCGGTTATTATTGGAAAACACTATCTATGTACCCTCAGAAGGCAGAGATGGCTTTTCGATGATAAATGTGGCTGCCATCATGAGCATTGCACATCTGGTCTTCTATTATCTGGTTCCATTCTGATTCCCAATATCAAGAAAATAAAAGTCCCATAGAAGTATCAGTGTTAGAACTAACACTCAGTAGAGTTTAGTCAAAGAGAATCTGGGAGCAATACCCCAGGAATCCAGAAAAGACATTGAGAGAGAGAAATGCTTTTACTCCATGAAACCCTAGATGTTGGAGGTGAGCCAAAGAAATTTTTTTTTTCCTTTTACAATTTTTCCTAAAGTTGGTTCTGCTCAAACATAATTGTACAAGCTGCAGTTGCCAAAAAGTAAATATAAGTAAAAATGTAAAAGACAAGATGTTTGAGGGAAGATTACAGGCACCTGGTGATAAGGAAAAAATTTCAATAAAATGTTTAATTGATATGAAAAACAGTTTTAGAAATGTCTTCAGGCAATTGTTAAGGGGGCATTTCCTCAGGATTATGTGTATTCAATAGTAACTCTTGTTGAATGAAGTTTTTATTTTGATAGATTTTTACTCAATCATATAAAAATAAGAACTTCTCCTATTAATATTTTTCTAATATTTAGAAAAATCAGAATATTCTATAAGCATATATCAACTGGAGATTGAATATTTTATATTCTATCAACTATTTACAAAGTAATATTCTATCAACTGTTTACAAAGTGTCAAGACTTTCTAAAATATTTTACACTTTGCTACAATGTTTCTATGTTCTACATGATTTTTAGACTTGAAGCTTAAGGCTATACTGTACATGTTTCAAATATTTTATACCACTTTGAGGAATATTGCACTTGAATGTTTGTGCTTTTATTTCCCAAGATGACTTGGGCAGAGAAGTTTTAAGGTATAGTCTCTTTAAAAAATTTGATCATGGAAGTTTAGGGATCAATAATACTCCTAGCTTAAAAAATACTAAGCCGAAGAGCCTTTAACCTGAGGGGACAAATAGATTGTTGGTGTTTTTCCTTGGGAGAAGAAATGTCAAAGATAGGTCTAATGAACTTCCTTGTGTCAAATACTTCACTTCTGTGTATTTTCAAGGATAACAGCTACCTTCATTTCCCTTTAATGAAATGAATTATCCTGTGCATACTCCTGCTTTTATTTTTATGGGAAAAGAAAAGTTATGAAATTAGAGAAGATGGGCACAATTTCCTTTCTCAGTCAACTTAGATTTCCAAGAAAGTGTTTCCTATAAACTTCAGAAGTGTCCAGCAATAGTTTAAGACAATAATGACACAAAGGATAGATACAAGTGGAAAACACCATTCTACACATGAATTATCTCAAAGATGCAAAAAGTTTTCAGATCTATTTCCCATGTAAAATGTTATGGTCATCTCTTTAGTCAATAATGTGTTGTGACAGAATAATACACTGAATATACTGAAAGTATTTGGCTCTTGAAGTCATCAACAAAGCATCAGTTTAAAAAGATTTAGAGAAGTCATTTATATTTAATTGGTAGAAGTATTCTTATATTGTAAGAAGCCAAGGATAAATATTAATGTGTTAATATCTTCTCCATGTATGTGATATCATGTCACTATCTTGCATATATTCTTCATAAGTTTGCCTCTACTTTCAGAACAAAGATCAAACTCTGTGGCAATGGAATATTACACACCAGTCATTATCATCAATTTTTTACCTCTTAATCAAGTTGTCTGATGCATCTTCATGTCCGGTATATGCTATCCTTTTCCTTATATTTGTATACTCCACCAATTCTCACCCTTCAAAACTCAACATATTTGATTCTAATTCCAGAAGAATTTGGTTCTAATTCCAGAAACCTTCCATGAAATTTGCACTGCTGGCACTCCACCAACTCCCCAGTCAAAACTAATCATTTGTTTGTTTCTCAACAGTTTTATGATTCTCGATTGTCACATGTATAATACTGTATATTCCTTGGGAAAGGAAATGGCAACCCACTCTAGTATTCTTGCCTGGAGAATCCCAGGGACAGAGGAACCTAGTGGGCTATCGTCCATGGGCTCGCAAGGAGTCAGACACGGCTTAGCAACTAAACGACATGCAGTTTATCGGTTATTCATCTGCGTAGGACTCTCCCCTTCAAATGATTCTAACTACTGAGAACAAAGACCATTCCATTTTTCATTATTGTAACCTCACAAATCCAGGACAGTACCTGCATATTTTGGCTGCTTTTACTAGATGAACATTTTTTTCCAGACTTTAAGCTTTTTATTTTCTATTGGGGTATAGGTGATTAAGAATGTTGTTGTACTTTCAGATGAACAGCAAAGGGACTCAGTCATACATATACATTTATCCATTCTCCCCACAAGTCCCCCTCCCAGCCAGGCTGGCACACAACATTGAGCAAAGTTCCATGTGCTATACAATAGGTCTTTGTTGGTTATCTATTTTGAGTATATGAATTATAGTTTTATCTGGGTAGATGTCCAGGAGTGAGACTGCTGGATATATGGTAGTTCTATTCTTAGATTTTGAGGAACCTCCACACTGTTCTGCATAGTAGCTGTACCAAATAACATTCCCAACAACATTGTCGGAGGATCCCCTTTTCTCCACAATTTCTCTGCTGCTGCTGCTGCTGCTACTAAGTCACTTCAGTCATGTTCGACTCTGTGCGACCCCATAGACGGCAGCCCATCAGGCTCCCCTGTCCCTGGGATTCTCCAGGCAAGAACACCAGAGTGGGTTGCCATTTCCTTCTCCAATACATGAAAGTGAAAAGTGAAAGTGAAGTTGCTCAGTTGTGTCTGACTCTTAGTGACCCCATGGACTACAGCCTACCAGGCTCCTCCATCCATGGGATTTTCCAGGCAACAGTACTGGAGTAGGGTGCCATTGCCTTCTCTGCCACAGTGTCTCTAGCTTTTGTTATTTATAGAGTTTTTAATGATGGCCTTTTCTCTTGGAAACTTCTTTTCAGTTGGCTTCTACTAGTCTAGGTGGATGATCATGTTGTCTGGAACAAAAGACATTTTTACTTCTTTTCCAATTTGGGTGTTTTCTGTTTATGAAATCACCACGTGTACCTTGAATACAAATGTTGAATAAAAATAGTATAAGCAAAATAACCAAACTCAGGTATGAAGAGAGAAGGCAATGGCAACCCACTCCAGTATTCTTGCCTGGAGAGTCCCAGTGATGGAGGAGCCTGGTGGGCTGCAGTCCATGGGGTCGCTAAGATTTGGACATGACAGAAGCAACTTAGCAGCAGCAGCGGCATGTATGTAAAGAACAGATTGGTGGTTGCAGAGGCAAAGGGTGAGGTTTGGGTGAAGGAGGTGAAAGGATACACATTTCCAATTATAAAATAAATGTCATGGCTCTGTACATTATGTATATTATGTACATAATGTACATAACTGTACACTAACCAGTCGATTCTAAAGGAGTTCAGTCCTGGGTGTTCATAAAAGCACACTAACATAAATGTACACTAATTGTACATTATGTACAGATAGTGACTGTAGTTAACAATTCAGTTCAGTTCAGTCACTCAGTTGTGTCTGACTCTTTGTGACCCCATGCATCACAACACACCAGGCCTCCCTGTCCATCACCATCTCCCGGAGTACACCCAAACTCATGTCCATCGAGCTGATGATGTCATCAAGCCATCTCATCCTCTGTCATCCCCTTCTCCTCCTGCCCCTAATCCCTCCAAGAATCAGAGTCTTTTCCAATGAGTCAACTCTTCACATGAGGTGGCCAAACTATTGCAGTTTCAGCTTCACCATCAGTCCTTCCAATGAACACCCA
>SJYV01048544.1:0-45578 GCA_006410875.1 Neotragus pygmaeus | reverse complement strand
ACTGGGAGCTGCATGTGGCTCAGATCATGAACTACTTATTGTCAAATTCAGACTCAAATTGAAGAAATTACAGAAAACCACTAGAACATTCAGGTATGACCTAAATCAAATCCCTTATGATTATATAGTGGAAGTGACAAATAGATTTAAGGGGCTAGATCTGATAGACAGAAAGCCTGGAAATTATGGACGGAGGTTCATGACATTGTACAGGAGGCAGTGATCAAGACCATACCCAAGAAAAAGAATGCAAAAAGACAAAATGCTTGTCTGAGAATGTCTTACAAATAGATGAGAAAAGAAGATAGGTGAAAGGAAAGGGAGAAAAGGAAAGATATACCTATTTGAATTCAGAGTTCCAAAGAATGGCATGGAGACATACAAAAGCCTTCCTCAGAGATAAATTTAAAGAACTATAGAAAAACATTGAATGGAAAAGATTAGATATCTCTTAGAGAAATTAGTGATGCCAAGGGAATATTTCATGCAAAGATGGGCACAATAAAGGACGGAAATGGTACGGACCTAGCCGAAGCAGAAGATATTAAGAAGACGTGGTAAGTATACAAAGAAGAACTATACAAAAAAGATCTTCATTACCCAGAAAACCACAACGGTGTGATCATTCACCTAGAGCCAGACATCCTGGAATGTAAAATCAAGTGGAACTTAGGAAGTATCACTATGAACAAAACTAGTGAAAGTGATGGAAGTCCAGTTGAGCTATTTCAAATAATAAAAGATGATGCTGTTAAAGTGTTGCACTAAGTATGCCAGCAAATTTGGAAAATGCAGCAATGGCCATGGACTGGGAAGGGTTAGTTTTCACTTCAATTCTTAAAGGAAGGAAATGCAAAAGAATGTTCAAAGTAGCACACAATTGCACTCGACTCACACTCTAGCAAAATAATGCTCAAAATTCTCCAAACCAGGCTTCAACAGTACATAAATCATGAACTTCCATGTGTTCAAGCTGAATTTAGAAAAGGCAGAGGAACCAGATATCAAATTTTCAACATCTGTTGGATCATTTAAAAAGCAAGAGTATTCCAGAAAAAAGCATATACTTCTGCTTGTTTGACTATGCCAAAGTCTTTGAATGTGTTGATCACAAGAAACTGTGAAAAATTCTTAAAGAGATGAGAATACCAGACCACTTACCTGCCTCTTCAGAAATCTGTATGCAGGTCAAGAAGCAACAGTTAGAACTGTACATGGAACAACAGACTGGTTCCAAATAGGGAAAGGAGCCCATCAAGGTTTCATACTATCACCCTGCTTTTTAAACTTACATGCAGAATGTATCATGTAAAATGCCAAGATGGATGAAGCATAAGCTGGAATCAAGATTGTCAGGTGAAATGTCAATAAGCTCAGATATGCAGATGACACCACCCTTATGGAAGAAAGCTGAAGAAGAACTAAAGAGCCTCTTGATGAAAGTTAAAGAGAAGAGTGAAAAATCTGCCTTAAAAATCAGCATTCAGAAAATGAAGATCATGGCATCCAGTCCCATCACTTCATGGCAAATATATGAGGAAACAATGGAAAAAGTGACATAATTTATTTTAGTGGATTTCAAAATCACTGCAGATGGTGATGGCAAGAATTAAATTAAAAGACATTGCTCCTTGTAAGAAAAGCTATGACCTACCTCGGCAGCATATTAAAAAGCAGAGACATTGCTTTGCCAGCAGAGTCCATCTAGTCAAAGCTATGGCTTTTCCAGTAGTCATGTATGGATGTAAGAGTTGGGCTATAAAGAAAGCTGAGCACAAAATAATTTATTCTTTTGAACTGTGGTATTGGAGAAGACTCGAGAGTCCTTTGGACTGCAAGGAGATCAATCCAGCCAATCTTAAATGAATTAATCCTGAATATTCATTGGAAGTACTGATGCTGATGCTGAAATTCCAATACTTTGGTCACCTGATGTGAAGTACTAACTTACTGGAAAAAACCCTGATGGCTGGAAAAGGTTGAAGGCAGGAGGACAAGGGGATGCCAGTGGATGAGATGGTTGGATGCCATCACTAACTAGATGTCCATGAGTTTGAGCAAGCTTCAGGAGTTGGTGATGGATAGAGAAGCCTGGCGTGCTGCAGTCTGTGGGGTTGCAAAGAGTCGGACATGACTGAGAGACTGAACTGAACTGAACTGAACTGAAGTTCATGATATGGGAAGTTCATAATTCATTTTTTACAGCTAACCTGAAACTTAAAGCAAAATTTTATATTTTTCCTATTTTTTACTATAAAAGATAAAGGGATATATGGACTATAACACTTAGATGAAGACTATGAAATATATTATAAAAATTTTTTGATCAAAACTGCTCCTTTAAAACAAATTACAGAGGGGAGTTAAAGTTTTCTGTTATTTTTTTCTCCAAAGTTCTGGAGTTACCATCCAGGACAAATTTCTGGGCAAAGAAATAAGCATGTGTTTACTTCTCAAATAACAGTTTAATTTGAGAAATTAAGAAAGAAAGAAAACAAGAGAATAAAATATTTTTCACGTTGCATTTATTTAAGCCATAGTTGATCTGTAAAATCAATACGTTTCATTAACTTGTGGATTCTTAGATGAAAGTGGTGTTAAAGTCACAAGGTGTTGAAATGCTTGTAACATAATGCGAAATTCTCACAAAGAAAGGATGGAAGTGCTTCAAAAGTACGAAATTTAGAAGTACCAGATGTCAAGGAAAGAGACACATGTACCCCAATGTTCATCGCAGCACTGTTTATAATAGCCAGGACATGGAAACAACCTAGATGTCCATCAGCAGATGAATGGATAAGCAAGCAGTGGTACATATACACAATGGAGTATTACTCAGCCATTAAAAAGAATACATTTGAATCAGTTCTAATGAGATGGATGAAACTGGAGCCTATTATACAGAGTGAAGTAAGCCAGAAAGAAAAACACCAATACAGTATACTGACACATATATATGGAATTTAGAAAGATGGTAATGATGACCCTGTATGTGAGACAGCAAAAGAGACACAGATGTATAGAATGGATTTTTGGCCTCTGAGGGAGAGGGAGAGGGTGGGATGATTTGGGAGAATGGCATTGAAACATGTATACTATCATGTAAGAAACAAAGCACCAGCCTATGTTCGATACAGGATACAGGATGCTTGGGGCTGGTGCACGGGGATGATCCAGAGAGATGATATGGGGTGCGAGGTGGGAGGGGGATTCAGGATTGGGAGCTCGTATACACCTATGGCAGATACATGTTAATGTATGGCAAAACCAATACGGTATTGTAAAGTAAAGTAAAAATAAAATTAAAAAATAAATAATAAAAAAAACTGGACTAAGGTCCCTTTATAATGTTCTCTTCTCTACTATTTTGATTCTATCTTCTTTGATTGAATGATTTCTGTCCTTTTCTCTCTCATTCTTCCTCTCTTATCTTTGGTATCGATTAAGGAGATTTCCTTAGCACTGATTGATCATGTTACTTAATTATTTTCTCAACTGCCTGAAAACAATTTTTTCCTTTGCTTTGGGACCAACCTCAGTTTTTTTTTTACATCTTCAGTTCTAAAGTCGCTGATACAAACTGTTTCTGACTTGTAGCTCATAGATCTTGTTTTTATTTAATGCCGCTTGATTTTTGTTCTCGTTGCTCTAAATGATTAAAGACGTTTGGGCCCCCTTGTTTATCATGTAGAAATAGTCCACAAACTCTTAGTACCAAAAGTGCAGCTTTAAATTATTGCTGAGGGCGTGAGTTGTTATAATTATAGGAAGCTAAAGGCTTCTGGTCAATGTGAGAAGCTGACAGTATATTCTAGTTTAAACCCTTCCTTCCTTCAGTGAAAAAACCAAAACCTTTTGCTATGGACTGACTGTTATGGACTGAACTCCAAAATCTCTACCTTGAAATTCGAATGCCCATTATGATGGCATTTGAAGATGGCGTCTTTGGAAGTCATTAGGTCATGAGCATGGAGACCTCAAGGTGGGATTTGTGCCCGTGTAAGAAGAGACACAGAAGAGCTTGCCTCCTCTTTCTACTCTCCACCATGTGAGGAGAATAAAAAAAAATACCAAGCTTCTGCCTCAAGAGAATTTTAAAGGGACAGTTAATTTTCTCAAATTAGTAAATTGGTGGAGGTGGGAATGAGACACTGTTTTAAAATGATGGGACTTCCCCGATAGCCTAGTGGTTAAGACTTTGTGCTTTCGCTGCAAGGGGCATGGATTTGCTCCCTGGTCAGGGAACTAAGATCCTGCAGGCAGTGAGGCCAGCAGAAAACATGCCTCTGCCACTCCCTCCAAAAACAAACAAACAACAAAACCACATCATGTGCATTTCATGCGTCCATATGTAAGCAAAGTTTTGAAAAGTAAACAAGGAGAGGCATATTAAGACAACCAAAAATAGCTCTTTTTATTCCATTCTATGTTCCAATACTCCCCACCTGCCTTGTGCCCTTAAATCTTTATTTGGAAATGTGAGAATCTTGTAAATACAAGAATTAGAATTACTGTAACAATCATTGGTGAAGCTATTTTTAAAACAATTTTCATAGCATTTCATTTAATCATGTTGCTAAAACAGAATCTCTTCACCATGCAATCCAGATACATTATTGAGAGGGTTGACAATCTTTGTGTCTGCTTGTGTGAATATGGAAGTTCTACTCTCAGCAAATTTCAATTGCATAATACAGTGTTATCAACTATAGTCACAATGTCTTGCATTAGTCCTCAGAACTTATTCTTCTTGTAACTTCTTGTAACAGTTTGTGCCTGTTTACAAACTGATTCTAATTTTCCCTCATCTACCCGCTGGTAACCAGTGAGGTTTTTTTTTTTTTTTTTTGTACTCCATCAACCATTTTTATTTTATACTGACAATCTTCCTAAATGAAAGATAATTAATTAAGTTAATTTATAAGAAAGAGATTAAAAATTAAGTACGGATCTTGGTGATTCTAGAATTATTAGGAAAAATAACCATCTCCCTTTTATTAGCAGTTTACTCTCATAGCAAGAAATGCAAAGACCTGGAAACATTTTCTAAGTATCAGGAACTTGAAGGACATATCGATGGCACAGTTCCCAGAGCGGGCAGAGTAGACAATGCTCATGGATAATGAAGCAGGGCATTCCCTGTGCTTCAATAAAAGTCTTTCAAACAAGCTCTTGAAGTTGTCTCTTGTGCTAAAGGATTAAGCCATTAACTTTAACTGTGCCAATGCATTTTTACTTTCAAACCCCACTTAATTAGTATCCAAGGTAATATTTAGTACAAACTTCATATAGAAGAATGTGTAAAAGCATTAGCTGCTCATAAACATGATGGTCTTTTGAGACACCAGAAAGGAAAAAGATGCCAGGCAGAATATAAACTGTTATCTACATAAATGGTAATACAATTTGAGCCAAGAAGATACATTGCCAGAAGGCTTGGTAACATACTAAAGTGTAGCACCATCTAAAATGACTTTCTATGATAGTAGAAATGATCTATGTCTATCTGTTCAATAGGACAGCCAGTAGCCACATGTGGCTGTTGAGGATGGAAGTGTGGCGAATGCAACTGAAGAACTAAATTTTATTAATTTTAAGTTTAAATTGTTGCATGTGGCTCAGGCTACTATATTGGACAGTGCAATTATAATGATTTATGATAAATCATTGCAATACAATTGCATGAAATACTGATCATGTTTAGGTGAATGATTGCCATATTAAAGCTCTTTGCCACCATTGCCTTCTCTGCAACCCACTCCTCACTACCCTCCCCCTCCCTCTGCCATCCCTAACATTGGATTTCCCTGTGTGGCTCAGTGGTAAAGAATCTGCCTGCCCATGTGGGAGACATGGGTTCGATTCCTGGGTTGGGAAAATCCTCTGGAGAAGGAAATGGTGACCCACTCCAGTATTCTTGCCTAGGAAGTCCCATGGAGGAGCCTGGTAGGCTACAGTACATAGGGTTGCAAAAGAGTTGGACAAGATTGAGCAACTAAACAATGGTACCAGCAATCTGCCTTGAAAACCTCTTTGTTTTCAAAGGTAGTTTGCTTAACATCATAGTGGCTGTGTTGACAAGTCTCATGCTTAAGGAAAAGTAAGATCTTGAAGTCAAATCTAGCCTCTATACCCCGAAACTGAATTAAATCTCTGAGACAGAGTTTTGGGTGAAGTAGAAAAGAATAGCTTTATTGCTAGGCCAGGCAGAGGGGGCCATGGTGGGCTAATTAGGAGGCATTAGCCCACTGTGGCCCCCTCTGCCAGGCATAGCAATAAAAAAGTGCATGTTTTGACCTGGACGGGGTAGTGAGGAGTTTTATAGTTATGGTTTAAAGACGTGATCGGCTCATGGACATTCTTCTGATGGTTGGTGGTAAGGTAAATGGGAGTCAGCATCATCAACTTTCCAACTGGTTTGGGGTGTAGGTGCTTGTGGGCATCATACCATTAATTTCTCCCCCATGGCCTGAATTTCAGTTTCTGCAAAACAGCTTGAAGATATTGGTATGTGTATCCCTTGAGGGGAAACCAGGACTCTATCCCAAGGCTCCACTATTATTTCTTGACTGTTCCTCCCTGTCTCTACAGCCCCTCCCTTCCCTAATTAGCATCTGTTTGGACATGCCCTTTGAAACTCAGTGAAGGTCTTTGTCAACAAATGTCCATCTAGTCAAAGCTATGGTTTTTCCAGTAGTCCTGTATGGATGTGAGAAGTGGACTACAAGGAAAGCCGAGTGCCGAAGAATTGATGCTTTTGAACTGTGGTGTTGGAAGAGACTCTTGAGAGTCCCTTGAACTGCAAGGAGATCCAACCAGTCCATCCTAAAGGAGATCAGTCCTGAGTATTCGTTGGAAGGACTGATGCTGAAGCTGAAATTCCAATACTTTGGTCACCTAATGTGAAGAACTGACTCATTGGAAAAGCCCCTGATGCTGAGNATCCAACCAGTCCATCCTAAAGGAGATCAGTCCTGAGTATTCGTTGGAAGGACTGATGCTGAAGCTGAAATTCCAATACTTTGGTCACCTAATGTGAAGAACTGACTCATTGGAAAAGCCCCTGATGCTGAGAGAGTTTGAAGGCAGGAGGTGAAGGGGATGACAGAGGATGAGATGGTTGGATTGCATCACCGACTCAGTGGACATGAGTTTGAGGAAACTCCAGGAATTGGTGATGGACAGGGAAGACTGGTGTGCTGCAGTCCATGGGGTTGCAAAGAGTTGGACGGACACAGCTGAGCGACTAAACTGAACTGAAGTGAAGGTCTTAGAGGCTGAATAAAGCTCATTTCCTATAATCAAGAAATGGAGGACAAAGAAAAGCTATTGTGCCCAGGGGCCCACAGAGTCCTACTTGGTATCAATCTCAGGGCTCCTGTTGACTTCAGAGACTGTTTTTGCAAGGCCAGATGAAATAGAGAGATGAAGCTATGTCTTAATATCTTTAAAAAAATATCTTTCTTCAGAAAAATTTCCCCTGAATTCCAGATTGTGTTAGGTTGATTAATTTCAGTCTAACACCATTCTCTCACTGTGTTTGCTGGTTAGAGGAGTGAGCTGATGTAACATTAGCTTTGTATTCTAAGGCCATGACTAATTTGTCAGAAAGTTTTCTTTATTGCACAAGCTCTCAAAGGTGTTTATAGATGTATTTGAGTTTCCTTTATGGCTCCTAGGATGCACATATCTGAATCATAGCACCACCCTCATCCCGTTGGCTTATTATACACAAAGATGTACAGGACCATCTATAAAAGGAAGGACAAAGACCACGTTTGAAATACCCAGAGGCCAATTATCTTCACAGCATCTAGGTGACACTATATGGGTTAGGTTATGGATCAAGTTATTTTCTAGTTTCTCTGTTTGCTTTGTATCTAACAACTGCCCACATACCTAATGCAACAAGTGTCTTCACCAACAAGGAACACAATTAACCATCTCTCCTCTCTGCTTCCCTTCTACTCTCTTCCTTCCTGTAACCTTCCAGAGTAATTACTACTATGGATTTTGGAAAGGCTCTGTGCTCTGCACTGTGGAAGGGCCTGAGATAAAGCATAGTTGGTTTTTGCTCTCAAATAGCCTAGAATTTGTCAGAGTTCTAAGTGCATAGAGATTGTTCTATAAATGCTGGTTACCAGAACTTGCAAATTACTGGGGAATTAATGCACGGGAGGAGTGCTTATCGAGACCCTGAAAAAAGTGAAAGTTGCTCGGTTGTGTCCGACTGTTTGCAACCCCATGGACTGTAGCACACCAGGCTCTTCTGTCCATGTAATTCTCCAGGCAAGAATATTGGAGTGGGTAGCCATCCCTTTCTCCAGGGGATCTTTCAGACCTAGGGATCGAACCCAGGGCTCTTAAATGCAGGTGGAGTCTTTACCGACTAAACATTGTACATATCTTCTGTCTTCGGGGAGCTGGCAGTTTAGGCAGGAGGGGAAAAAAGCAGCACACATTAAATAAATATTGAACAATTAAATTTAAACTGTGAGACGGTGATTATTTTAAATATAAATAGTCATTTTAAAGGACCCAAACTAGGGAATTCCCTGGTGGCCCAGAGGTTAAGATTTCACATTTTCACCATTGAGGGCCTGGAATCGATGCCTGGTCTGGGAACTAAGATCCCACAAGCTGTGCTGCATGGCAGAAGAAATTTAAGAAAGAAAGGAGTGAAACTAAAGAGAAAAGAGGTAGAGAAGAGAAGGTCTCTGTTCCTTTTCAGCTTCTTCTATGCAGGCAATAGCTTTGGTCTATGATTAGTAGATAAACTAAGCCAATCAAATCCATGACCATTGATGAACCTGTAACCATTTCCATATTAGCATTGTACACTAAATTTACTGAGGTCTTAATGATCCTTATAGTTTAAGAAAACTATTGTTAATCATGAAAATTTCCACTGAGGCTGGGGAATAGTGCCAGACAGGGTGTGATTGTGTTGTAACTCTCAGAGAAGTTCTGAAGATTAGAAGCACTGAAATAGGAGACAAAAGGAAATGCCCGATAGCTGCAGAGTCTTTGGCTCCAAGAAATCAACATAGGGCACCTTTGATCCAGCCTTCACAACTATTCTAAGTCCTGCCCTGTGCCTGCAGGTTGACCAGTGTAGATGAAATCAAGAGATGCCTTGGCCTTCTGCTTTCCAGCTGGGCTTGGTCAATGGATTAAACTGGCAGACACCAGAGAGAGAGAGGCAAACGGAGTCAGAGTATTGATTCCTCTGGCTTTGTACTTTGGAATCATGATGGGTTGGCTGCCTTCATTAACTGAAAGGTCACAACTCCTACTGGGGGGTCCTTTTTGTGTAGCTGTCGCTCCTGATCCTTGCCCCTTTAGGTCTAGAGATGAACCACCTACTAGCCCTAAGGTACAAGTCCTTGCTGTACAAATCCTGTTGACTTCCTGACCCCTGCCTGAACTTGGGTAGCCTTGGCCTGCAACAGCTTTAAGTGGCGCTTGCGTTCCCAGCTGGTTGGGTCCCAGCGGTGAGAGCACCAGATCCCAACCACTAGACCAGTGGTCGGTGACAAGGGCCTTGGCTTTTCAGCTTTGCAGAAAAGAATTTCTACAAAGACAGGAAGTAGTGAAGCAAGTAAAGTACTTCTTAGGAGAAAAAGCGTACCATAGGTGTGGACAGACGCATGGGTGGGCTCAGAGAGAGTCACTGAGGGGCACCCTTGTGGCAGTTTGAATTAACTTTGTGGGGCATTTCTTCCGGGTTTCCCTTGGCCAATCATTTTGATTTGCCTGGTTCACAGCCTATATTTGGCTTATCTCAGGATCCTGCCTTGTGTGCACATACAACTCTTTGCCAAGATGGATTCTGCTGCAAAGGCCTGTGGGCAAAGCATCCCTTGACAGCACTCATCTTTGACCTACAAGGAACCTTTTTATGCATGTGTGGTCTGGGAAGTCTCCAGACTTCAAGAACAAGAAATACATGGTCTGGGGAGGGCCCAGCTTCCTGCCTTCATTGCCCTACTATTCCCGTCTTGGAGTTTCAGTCCACATGGAATGAAGGAATCTCCAATCTCTTTACCCTGGGCACAACGGTAGAGGGTGGGTGGGGGTGGAAGGCATCTATCTCCTGCCTATGTCCATTGCTTGGTAAATAGAGTTGTTATTACACTCAAGTACCTAACTGCAGCAAGCTGCTGATTTCCAGTTTAGTGTAGATTCTGGGACAGCTGAGGAGCTACAAGTGGTTACATCTACCCATCAGACCATTTCTTCCAAGCCACGCTAAGATGCTAACTTGGATGGCATATGTGAGTTTTTCTTTTTTAAACATTTATGAAACTAACACAACACTGTAAAGCAATTATCCTCCAATTAAAAAAAAAAAGAGGAAAAGGCAAATCTTTATTTATTTGGCTGTGGGATCTTCGATCTTCATTGTGGCATGTGGGGTCTCTAGCTGTGGCATGTGAACTCTAAGTTGTAGCATGCGGGATCTAGTTTCCTGGCCAGGGATTGAACCCAGGTCTCCTACATTGGGAGCCCAGAGTCTTAGCCACTGGACCATCAGGGAACTTTCAGTATGTGTGAGTTGGAGCGTGGAGTAAACCTAGTTGATGCGATGTCAGTGGTTGTAACCAATCATTTGCTGGAAAATACTGTGGACTCCACCTCTGAAGAGAGTTCCAGCATGCAAGGAGACTGAGCCGCCCAGCTGTCGGCAAACAGTGACTGCTGGCCACTCTTGTCAACGTTTTCAGTAGCTACACCAGGATCACTTCCCATGTGCGCTTGCAAAAAGCATTGAATTACACGCACTGCTTAATTAGCTAAAGCTCTAACAGCCCTATTTGCATGTGAAAAGTGCTGTTTGCACGAGAAAATACAGAGTTTTGTGCACACAAATGATTTGCTTATACAAAATTGTATCTAACAGTTTGGGTTCTCAAAAACTTATTACTTAAAGCTCATGGTCTTAGAGCAGTTATCACAAGCTGGGAAAGCAACCTGATGACAGTCTTTCTTTTCCTATGTGCGGTTTTATCCCAGGCCTTCACATCCTATCTGCTTGTCTTTAACTGCTCTCTTTCTGAATCTGCCCAGGAGATTCAAGGGGTTGGGGTAGGGGGTGGTGGCAGGGCAGGGAGAAGAAACAGGCTGACATCCTGCTTCACTTCCCACTGACAGCTGAGCTCTCATCATAGTGCCTTGCAACCAACATTGATGTGCAAATCAAGATCTCACATGGATTTGTAAGTCCCAGGTGGAACTCATCGCAAAAGCATTTTAAAAACAAAATTGCCTTTTGACGTGTGAAGTGATTAAGTGTGATATGCCCTTCCCTTTGAGGATAAACTTGGAGAACTCTGAAGTAAGACCCACAGGATGGCTGGTCAGACATTAGTCACTCATTCCAAGGTAGTATGTTAACATCCCAGAGCAAACTTGGGACTTTACTCTGGAGCAAAGTAAAATTATGGCACTGAAAACTTTTGGATTATCCGTGTTGTTGTTGTTGAGTAGCTAAGCTGTGTCCAATTCTTTTCCGACCCCATGGACTGTAGCCTACCCTCTGTCCATGGAATTTTCCCAGGCAAGAATACTGGAGTGGGTTGCCATTTCCTTTTCCAGGGGCTCTTCCTGATCCAGGGATTGAACCCTCTCTCCTGCATTACCAGGTAGTGTCTTTATCACTGAGTCACCTGGGAAGGCCTTCAGACTGTTCATAGCCCACATGATTTTGTTTTAGCCATGAAGAGATATTTCCTATTGAAATAAACAATGTTTGGTATTGAAACTGTTAAGTAGTTTGAAAAGCTCACAATTCATGTAAGTCAATCAACCAACTCTGTCAAATAAATATTTATTTCCTACTGTGGGCTGGGTAGCATCTAGGCTGCTAAAATGAAAATAAAGTGAAAGTGTTAGTCGCTCAATTGTGTACTCTTTGCAACGTATGGACTGTAGGCTACCAGGTTCCTCTGTCCGTGGGATTCTCCAGGCAAGAATGCTGGACTAGGTTGCCATTTCTTTCTCCAGGGGATCTTCCCGAACCAGTGATTGAACCCCGTGCTCTCACACTGCAGGCAGATTCTTTACCATCTAAGTCACCAGGGAAGACTGCCAAAGAAATACTAAAAAAAGTTATGGTCTTTGAACTCAGGGAAATTGCATATGTACTGAGTTAAAGGAAATACATATGAAATGAGACAAGTAGTGAAGAATATGGTAGGGTGTTATATTCATATTGATATTTGCTGAATACCTATTACATGTCAGCGTGATAGTAGGGGTAAAATGATGAGACTTTGTTTTGATTCAGAGGTGCTTACTATCTGGTTGGTGAGTGATGTGGGCATAGGTTGTATTTGTTAGAGAATTTGAGAAGGGGGAGGGCATAGTAGGTTAGGATAATCGAGAAATGACAGAATTTCAGCTGACTCTTAAGTGATGGGTAAGATTTCGATGGTTGAAGATGAGGAGTCAGCTTTAATCAAAGAGGAGGAATAGAGGGCTGGAAGCTGGAATATACATGATAGAATGGGTTAGAAAAGGAGCTGACTGGCTTATTTTTTTAAAGAAAAATATTATTTTATAATAATTATACAAAATTATAAAAANGGCATCTATCTCCTGCCTATGTCCATTGCTTGGTAAATAGAGTTGTTATTACACTCAAGTACCTAACTGCAGCAAGCTGCTGATTTCCAGTTTAGTGTAGATTCTGGGACAGCTGAGGAGCTACAAGTGGTTACATCTACCCATCAGACCATTTCTTCCAAGCCACGCTAAGATGCTAACTTGGATGGCATATGTGAGTTTTTCTTTTTTAAACATTTATGAAACTAACACAACACTGTAAAGCAATTATCCTCCAATTAAAAAAAAAAAGAGGAAAAGGCAAATCTTTATTTATTTGGCTGTGGGATCTTCGATCTTCATTGTGGCATGTGGGGTCTCTAGCTGTGGCATGTGAACTCTAAGTTGTAGCATGCGGGATCTAGTTTCCTGGCCAGGGATTGAACCCAGGTCTCCTACATTGGGAGCCCAGAGTCTTAGCCACTGGACCATCAGGGAACTTTCAGTATGTGTGAGTTGGAGCGTGGAGTAAACCTAGTTGATGCGATGTCAGTGGTTGTAACCAATCATTTGCTGGAAAATACTGTGGACTCCACCTCTGAAGAGAGTTCCAGCATGCAAGGAGACTGAGCCGCCCAGCTGTAGGCAAACAGTGACTGCTGGCCACTCTTGTCAACGTTTTCAGTAGCTACACCAGGATCACTTCCCATGTGCGCTTGCAAAAAGCATTGAATTACACGCACTGCTTAATTAGCTAAAGCTCTAACAGCCCTATTTGCATGTGAAAAGTGCTGTTTGCACGAGAAAATACAGAGTTTTGTGCACACAAATGATTTGCTTATACAAAATTGTATCTAACAGTTTGGGTTCTCAAAAACTTATTACTTAAAGCTCATGGTCTTAGAGCAGTTATCACAAGCTGGGAAAGCAACCTGATGACAGTCTTTCTTTTCCTATGTGCGGTTTTATCCCAGGCCTTCACATCCTATCTGCTTGTCTTTAACTGCTCTCTTTCTGAATCTGCCCAGGAGATTCAAGGGGTTGGGGTAGGGGGTGGTGGCAGGGCAGGGAGAAGAAACAGGCTGACATCCTGCTTCACTTCCCACTGACAGCTGAGCTCTCATCATAGTGCCTTGCAACCAACATTGATGTGCAAATCAAGATCTCACATGGATTTGTAAGTCCCAGGTGGAACTCATCGCAAAAGCATTTTAAAAACAAAATTGCCTTTTGACGTGTGAAGTGATTAAGTGTGATATGCCCTTCCCTTTGAGGATAAACTTGGAGAACTCTGAAGTAAGACCCACAGGATGGCTGGTCAGACATTAGTCACTCATTCCAAGGTAGTATGTTAACATCCCAGAGCAAACTTGGGACTTTACTCTGGAGCAAAGTAAAATTATGGCACTGAAAACTTTTGGATTTTCCGTGTTGTTGTTGTTGAGTAGCTAAGTTGTGTCCAATTCTTTTCCGACCCCATGGACTGTAGCCTACCCTCTGTCCATGGAATTTTCCCAGGCAAGAATACTGGACTGGGTTGCCATTTCCTTTTCCAGGGGCTCTTCCTGATCCAGGGATTGAACCCTCTCTCCTGCATTACCAGGTAGTGTCTTTATCACTGAGTCACCTGGGAAGGCCTTCAGACTGTTCATAGCCCACATGATTTTGTTTTAGCCATGAAGTGATATTTCCTATTGAAATAAACAATGTTTGGTATTGAAACTGTTAAGTAGTTTGAAAAGCTCACAATTCATGTAAGTCAATCAACCAACTCTGTCAAATAAATATTTATTTCCTACTGTGGGCTGGGTAGCATCTAGGCTGCTAAAATGAAAATAAAGTGAAAGTGTTAGTCGCTCAATTGTGTACTCTTTGCAACGTATGGACTGTAGGCTACCAGGTTCCTCTGTCCGTGGGATTCTCCAGGCAAGAATGCTGGACTAGGTTGCCATTTCTTTCTCCAGGGGATCTTCCCGAACCAGTGATTGAACCCCGTGCTCTCACACTGCAGGCAGATTCTTTACCATCTAAGTCACCAGGGAAGACTGCCAAAGAAATACTAAAAAAAGTTATGGTCTTTGAACTCAGGGAAATTGCATATGTACTGAGTTAAAGGAAATACATATGAAATGAGACAAGTAGTGAAGAATATGGTAGGGTGTTATATTCATATTGATATTTGCTGGATACCTATTGCATGTCAGCGTGGTAGTAGGGGTAAAATGATGAGACTTTGTTTTGATTCAGAGGTGCTTACTATCTGGTTGGTGAGTGATGTGGGCATAGGTTGTATTTGTTAGAGAATTTGAGAAGGGGGAGGGCATAGTAGGTTAGGATAATCGAGAAATGACAGAATTTCAGCTGACTCTTAAGTGATGGGTAAGATTTCGATGGTTGAAGATGAGGAGTCAGCTTTAATCAAAGAGGAGGAATAGAGGGCTGGAAGCTGGAATATACATGATAGAATGGGTTAGAAAAGGAGCTGACTGGCTTATTTTTTTAAAGAAAAATATTATTTTATAATAATTATACAAAATTATAAAAAGTTTATAATAATTTGAAGTGTGGTCAATTTGCAGTGTAACAGATGTATAGCAAAGTGATTCAGTTATACATCTACTAGACATAAATATATATATATTTTCAGATTCTTTTCCATTATAGATTATTACAAAATATTGAATATATTCCCCTGTGCTATACAGTATGTCCTTATTGGATTCCTATTTTATATACATCAGGATGTAGCTGTTAATTCCAAATTTCTAATTTATCCTTTCCTTGCCCCTTCCCCTTTAGTAACCATAAGTTAGATTTCTAGGCCTGCGAGTTTATTTCTGTTTTGTAAATAAGTTCATTTGTATCATATTTTAGATTCCACCTGTAAGTGATGTCATAGAACATTTGCTTTTGTCTTTCTTCATTTGGTATGATAATCTTTAGGTTCATCAACATTGCTACAAATAGCATTATTTCATTCTCTTTATAGCTGCATAATTTTCCATTGCATATGTATACAACAGGAGAGGCAATAGCAACCCACTCCAGTGTCCTTGCCTGGGAAATCCCATGTTCAGAGAGGCCTGATGGGCTACGGTCCATGGAGTCCCAAAGAGTCAGACATGACTGGGTGACTGAACTCACACATGTATCTTCTTTATTCATTCATCTGTCAATGAATGAATGACATGTTGTGTCCATATCTTGGCTATTGTAAATGCTGCTGCTATGAACATTGGAGTGCATGGGTGTTTTTGAATTAGGGCTTTCATCTTTTTGGGCTTCCGAAGTGGCTTAGTGTTAAAGAATCTGCCTGCCAATGCGAGAGATGCAAGAGACATGGGCTTAGTTCCTGGGTCAAGAAGATCCCCTGGATGGGGAAATGGCAACCCGCTCCAATATTCTTGCCCGAAAAATTCCATGGACAGAGGAGCCTGGCAGGCTACAGTCCATGGGGTCAAAAAGAATCTGACAGGACTGAGCACGCACACACTTTGTAACTTTCGTCTTTTTAACTGGTTTATTTTTTTAAGACAGGAATTGGTTTGGAGAGTAGTAGGGGATGTGTCCTTCTCTCTTTGACTTTGCCCTAGAAACTTTAAAGTCAGGGACCATCAGGGTGCACCTCGGTGGGGAACATCAGTTAGGTGGCATGTCATGCTGCCAGCAACTGTATGCCTTTCCACTCCTTTCTCTTTAATTGCCAGGCGTCTATCTTTTACAATAGAGTGCCTTTTCTTCTGCAGATAAACGCCAGGTGAGCTCTCGTTTTATATGTGGGAATGTTTCAGCAGTGTCCTCAGCAAAAGCCCTGTCATCAATCACGCTTGACAAAGTCGGGGATGGGAGAGGAGGGGAGAAGTTTGCTTTTCATTTAGGGAGGCACAAAGGTCAAAGCCAGCTTTGCTCTCAGTAGGGTTTTCAGTCCCAATATTCTGGTCTACACCTTTCTTTCTCTCCTTGTCAGACTTGTAGCATTTTTTTCTGCCCTTTTCAACTTCTTTCTTATACGAACCATATTTTACAAGTCTCTGTCAGGTCCTATGAAATATCCTTGATGCACGAAGTCTAGAGGGCCTTTAAAAAATTCCCTCATCTTGTATTATTCAGGGAACACTGATCAGTCCTTTCTTGTCTCTACATCTCCCTTCTTGGCTCTGCTGTGAAGACAGGCCTGGGACAGCCAGTCTGATGGAGGAAGGAAAGAAGAGAAATGGAAAACAGGAGGAAAGTAATTCTGTGTTGGGCCAGCCATTGGCTCATGCTCAAAGCGGGGTAGATGCAAGGGAGCCGAATGAAATTGCAGAGAAGTCTTGGACTGGCTTATTGGGATGGGAGCAGTCCAAGCTGAACAACAGAGTGGACTTGCTGAGTAATTCAGATCGGACCTCGGTCTAGCCTGGATGATCAGTGCACGTTAGAGAATCAGAACCTGACTGCGGGCGAACCAGAGGCTTAGCTTAAGCTCTGGGATGGTGAGTCCGGGCCAGACATGGGTCAGTGAACCGGTGAAGTTGCTCAGTTGTGTCTGACTCTTTGCAAGCCCACGGCAGCCCACCAGGCTCCTCCATCCGTGGAATTTTCCAGGCAAGAGTACTGAAGTGGGCTGCCATTTCCTTCTCCAGGGGATCTTCCCGACCCAGGGATGGAACCCTGCCGCTTTGCAGGCAGACGCTTTACCGTCTGAGCCACCAGGGGTCAGTAGTCAGATAAAAATCAAAACCGGGAAGCCATCACAACTCAAGGAAGGAGGTTGGGGAGGCACTCAGTCCAGGTGTAGAAATGGAAACTGCCTGCGTCCTGAGACCCACAGCAGAGAGGAAAACATGCTCTCCCTCGGGAACAGGACTTAACACAGGCGACAAAGTTAGCCACCTGCAGGGCCAGGCAGGTGCCCAAAGAGTGAGGAGAGCGTGCTGTAGGAGGGCACGGAGTGCTGGGGACTGTGGTCCGTCAGACTCTGCCCATCCTTTCTGTCTGAAGGGAGAGGTTGCTCCTCAGGGCTAGTAGATACCTAGTCATCCAGAGGAAAACAAGCCCAGTGCTGCCAGTTCGGATGTTTCTCAAAAGAAAATGTTAAAAAAAAAAATTGGATTTTTTGAAACAAATCTTCCTTTTAAAAAATCTTGGCAATGAATTTACATTTTTTGAAAAACACCATAAGGCCAGGATTGTACAGGCTCAACCAAACACATCTGTGGGCTGCCCGTGTGCCAGTCCCGTAGGTGGGAAGAACCGGCTCCCTGCCACTGGACAGAATTGACATCTCCACTCCCTACTGCCTGACTGTCTGACTCTTTGGACCTGTGTTACTAGCCCTTTGAAAGCCTCTGGATCCTCATAAGTAAGAGGTAGACAGTAATAATTTAGTTATAGAGTGCTGTAATAATTACTAGTGATATATGTGGAGTCCCTTATCTACTTTATTCTTTTAAGGACTTTAACAATGAGCTTTACATATTACATGAGCACAATTTGATCTGTTTTGACATATGCATACACCTATGAAACTATTACACAATTTAGTATAAGCAACTCAAATATTTTCTTGTACTTCTTTGCATTCTTGTCTGGAAAATCCCATAGACAGAGGAGCCTGGTGGGCTATATAGTCCATGGGGTCACAAAAGAATCGGACACGACTGAGCAACTGAACCGCCCCACCACTAATTCTGCTTGGCTCAAGAAAAAGCATCCAGGGACCAGGGAGAGGCTGATGGGATAGAGAATTCGTAGAAGTGGGAGAAAGGGGAATCTCACAGGGAAGGTTAGTCAACCAGTGGTCAGCAAAATCGTGGTTGCTTTCAGAGCACTCGGTGGAAACCAGGAGCCATGCCGCCTCTCTCTAGGGGATACAAAAAGGCAAGGATGCCTATAGTGCGAATCGTCTCAGACAACCGAAAAGTAAATAATACAGAGCACAAATGTGCACACAATAGCAACAGGTAGTAGAGGATTAGTTTCTAAATCCTCATTGGCTCCAGCATCAGCAACCAATTATTGTATTTACTGATCTGGCTATGAATATGACAACAGTAACTTACTATGTCAAAGACTGAGGAGGCTATTTTACTTCCTCAGTCTAAGAGCAGAGAATCTACCCTACCTAGTAACTAGTAATGCCCACCCCACCTCCCCTGCCTCCTGTTCGCCTAGTTCCCATCCTCCACCCTCTCCCACATCACCATTCTCCATTCATTCTCAAATCTGTTTCTCTTTCTCTTCCTGTTTCCATCTGCTGTCTTATTCTCCTTTCTTCTCTCATCCAAAGGGCTGTTACGTCCTCCTATATATTCTCCCTCCTATGTATCTCTTTAAATCTGTCCCTCTTTTTAATTCCTCAGTTCAGTTCAGTTCAATTCAGTCGCTCAGTCGTGTCCGACTCTCTGCGACCCCATGAATTGCAGCACGCCAGGCCTCCCTGTTCATCACAATCTCTCGGAGTTCACTCAGACTCATGTCCATCGAGTCTGTGATGCCTACCATCTCATCCTCGGCCGTCCCCTTCTCCTCTTGCCCCCAATCCCTCCCAGCATCAGAGTTTTTTCCAGTGAGTCAACTCTTCGCATGAGGTGGCCAAAGTACTGGTGTTTCAGCTTCAGCATCATTCCTTCCAAAGAAATCCCAGGGCTGATCTCCTTCAGAATGGACTGGTTGGATCTCCTTGCAGTCCAAGGGACTCTCAAGAGTCTTCTCCAACACCACAGTTCAAAGCATCAATTCTTCGGCACNGCCTGGCGTGCTGTGATTCATGGGGTTGTAAAGAGTTGGACATGACTGAGTGAGTGAAATGAACTGAACTGAACTGAGATGAGTGCAATTGTGCAGTAGTTTGAGCATTCTTTGGCATTGCCTTTCTTTGGGATTGGAATGAAAACTGACCTTTTCCAGTCCTGTGGTGTAGGATAAGGAAAAGATGACTCAAAGCTGACTCATAGTTTTCTTCATTGGATAACTGAGTGGATTAACATGAAATTCACTGAGTTACAGAGAGCAGCCAGTTTCAAAGCCAAAGGGGAGATGAATTTAGCTTTTCGTATGTTGACTCTGAAAAGCCCGTTAGTTATCCAGGAGATGGAGAAGGGTGTACATTAAAAACAAGAGATCTGAACTTGAATATACGTTTGGCATTTATCAATATACAGATAATACTTGAGGTCTTGGAGAATATATGGGTTGAAAGAGAAGAGGGTTGAATAAGAGCACAAAATTAGACGACTTTCCTGGTGGTTCAGGGTTAAGAATCCCCTGTCAATACAAGGGACCCAGGTTTGATCCCTAGTCCGGGAAGATCCCATGAGCTGAGAGGCAGCTGAGCCCACACACCATCATTACAGAGCCTGTGCTCTAGAGCCCAGGAGCTGCAACTACTGAAGCTTGTACTGTGGAGCCTGTGCTCCACAAAAGAAATAGCCAGCACAGTGAGAAGCCCATACCCCACCACTAGAGAGTAGCCCCTGCTTGCCACAACTAGAGAAAGTCGCTGCACAGCAACAAAGATCTACCACAGCTGAAAATAAATGAATAAAATCATTAAAAAAAAGAAAAGCAAGAGAAAGAGGCCTTAATATGTTACACTGAGCTCTTGATCTTACCCTTCTGCCTACATCCATCACTAAGATTTAAAATTCTATATTAAAGCAAAGATTCTGAAGAATGAGGAGTTCATTACCTTAGACACAATTAAATTGTTCAGGTGTTGAGTATCCATGAAAAGATAATATCATAAATATCATTTAGGGATGTTGATCATATGAACTCCAATCTACTGAAATAATGCTTAGGATCACACTGAAAAAATGAAATAAACTTGCTGAAGCTAACAAGAAAATTGTAATCACAACTATATATATAATATGAAGACATAAATAATAATAAAAACATGCAAATAGATAGCCACTACTCTTCAGATCTCAAACCTTAGAACTAGGTTAGTAAGTCCTTTCTCCCAGGTATTATAAAATGCAATTACTTGAGCTTTGTAATTACCTAAAGTCTGAGCTTAAATCAGCCATGCTACCGAAGGCCCTTTTATAATCTATTACACACCAAGCACACATCTCAATTTATTTGTCTTCATTTGAGGAAGAATAACTGAGCATCAGGGAAAGTCAATCAAGAAACCAGAAAAAGTGCTGAAGATATAATGATACGTGCATGATGAATCCAAGCAAGGGAAACTAACTTCCAACAGAACTCTTCATCCTGCAGATAGACGGGCATGTTTCACTTTATATTTTGTGAAGGTGTTAATTCAGGTGTTAATTTCCTGCCTCAGTAAGATTGGCTCTAATGCTAGGTGGTTCCAAGGATTTTCAAATTCAAGAATACAAGAAGGCATCCTGTACTAAATCTTAATAGGTAGGGCTCTCCTTTCCATTAGAGCAGGGGTTCCCAACCTCCAGGATCTAATGCCTTATGATCTGAATCCAAGATGATGTAATAATGATAGAAATAAAGTGCACAGTAAATGTAATGCTCTTGAATCACCTCAGAACCATCGGTCCCCTCCCACCTTGCCCATGGAAAAACTGTCTTCCACGAAACCAGTCTCTGGTGCCAAAAAGTTTGGGAATCACTACACCAGAGGCAGATTTAAAACCACATGGATTAATATTAGAAGGATAGCAAATGTTTGAATAAGGAGTTTCAGGAATACTGACACCATGGACATTTTCGAGATTGATTTTACTCTTTATTAGTAATTGCAACTGCAATTGGTGAATTCTTCTCAGACATTTTCTAGAGTGCTGACATACATGGCTTTGCCTCGGCTGGACCATAAAGCTCATTTCAGGACTTGGACAATATCCAAGTGATTGGAAGTATTGTGCATCCTGCCTTCACATTCATCATCATGAAACCATACAGAGAAGTCTCCTTTAGTTCCATAGTTCTTGATGTTATTTTCTTCCAGAAAGTGCTTGGATTTCTTTCTTTCTTTTTTTTTTTTTTAATGTTTATGATTTTAATCACAGCAGCAACAATAATAGTAACAATAACAAGCATTATTAGAATGAGTGACTTTAGTGAAGTTGCAGTGTTTGTATATAAAATCGATGATAACTTCTATATTACTGGGGCTTCCCTGGTCGCTCGGAGGGTAAAGAATCTGCCTGCAATGCAGATGTGAGATGCGGGTTTGATTCTTGGTTCAGGAAGATCCCCTGGGGGAGGAAATGGCAACCCATGCCAGTATTATTGCCTGAAAAATCCCAGGNGTAACAATAACAAGCATTATTAGAATGAGTGACTTTAGTGAAGTTGCAGCGTTTGTATATAAAATCGATGATAACTTCTATATTACTGGGGCTTCCCTGGTCGCTCAGAGGGTAAAGAATCTGCCTGCAATGCAGATGTGAGATGCGGGTTTGATTCCTGGTTCAGGAAGATCCCCTGGGGGAGGAAATGGCAACCCATGCCAGTATTATTGCCTGAAAAATCCCAGGGACAGAGGATCCTGGTGGGCTACAGTCCATGGGGTCGCAAAGAGTCAAAAATGATTGAGCAACTAAGCACAGCACAGCACAGCATATACTAACCACAAACAATTAGAGTATTTAAACAGCTTTGTTGGGTACAGTTGACATATAATAAAATGCATATATTTAAAATGTACAACTGGATAAGTTTTACATATGCATACATTCATAAAACAATAACCACAATCAAGAAAATGAACTTATCCATCAATCTCAAAAGTTTTATTTGACCATTTGTAATCCCTCTCTCTCATCCCTCCATCGGAGAAGGCAATGGCATCCCACTCCAGTACTCTTGCCTGGAAACTCTCATGGACGGAGGAACCTGGCAGGCTGCAGTCCATGGGGTCGCTGAGTCAGACACGACTGAGCGACTTCACTTTCACTTTCATGCATTGGAAAAGGAAATGGCAACCCACTCCAGTGTTCTTGCCTGGAGAATCCCAGGGATGGTGGAGCCCAGTGGGCTGCCGTCTATGGGATCGCACAGAGTCGGACACGACTGAAGCGACTTAGCAGCAGCAGCAGCATCCCTACATGCCCTTTCTCTACTCTCATCTGTTTTCTGTCGCTATAGATTGGCTTAGATTTTCATATATATGAAATCATAGTCTATGCTTTCTTTGGCTTCTTTAACTCAGCTTTATTTTGAGGTTCATTCACGTTGCTTGGGATGCTCCAGCACTTGGGTTTTTTTAGCCATCACTGTCTACCTTTTTTCCCCCTCTCTTTCTCCCACAAAAGGAGAAGAGGAAATATTTTATCATGTCTCACTCAAGCCCTCTAGGTAACAAAAACCCTCTTCTCCTATTTCAAGGAGCTTGTGCAAGCAAACACGAAAGACAATTTCTGTCTTTTTTTGGTAGCACATAGGAGAGGAAGCTTTTTATACCAGAAGAGATGAATAAAAGAGGTCACTGTTCGTGGACCCATCTCTGGGTTAGGCAGTTCTGTTCTCAGCACTTTGTGAATGCTAAGGTTACTGCATCCCTATGGCTACCAGAATATGAATTGTATGGCCTTGAAAATGCCTAACGGTGCTACCTGTCCATTTTAAGTTTAAAAGTATATCACTCGTACAGTTGGCTTTAGTCTGCAGTGTTAGGTACTGGAAGGGCAGAAACTGAGCTGTTCTCACCGCTTGTGGTGATAAGTGAACTGCTCCAGGCAGACTATCATTGCCATGGGTGTGCGGTCTAATCTCCAATCTAATGGGCATTTTACAGCTTTGTTTAGCTTGGTTTATTTTCTTCTCCCTGAGCACTAGTGCCTGGAGAGGTGTCATATTCAATGCTTGCCTCTCATCTTCAATATCCTGGAGTATCGTGTTTAAACTATGATGTGCTATTGGGACACACCTTTCAAGCAAGAAGGTTTGAAATGGGAATACCAGAGTTCAGAGGGTTACCAGTGCAAAACAAATCAGCCCCAGTGAAGCTCAAGTTTTACCCAAGGCTCCAAATATATCTCATAATTATCGCAGAAAGAAATCTTAGCTACCCTGTTAGGATGGATTCAAAGAGAGCTGCTGAAGGATTGTTTGTATACATTGGCAAGATGAAATTTGTATGGCAAGTTATCCTGTCTGTATGAACAGAGAAGCAAAAAGCTTTACCAAGGTCAGTGGGAGACTCAAGATGAGCTTGGATTGCATGTATTCTCTGTGGCAGACATAGAACCTCTTTATCCATCTGTACCTCTGTTTTCTCAAATAAAAAAGTTGGTGAAGTAGTTAATTGACCCCCTAAAATCTGTTCTCATTCTGTCTATGTGTCTAAGAGCTCAGACTTCTCAATTTCAGAACTGCTTTCTTGGCCCATGACTGCATGGTTTCTATCTTGGAATTTCTTGGAAGTGTATCTGAGAACAGAGAGAAGTACATCTAAGCATTGTTTCACATTTGCTTATTCATTTGTTTTCATTCATTGCACCTATTAGATATTCAAGCACCAGGATGGACACTATCAAGGCACAGGGGTTATACTTGATAAAGAAAAGATATGTACATGTATGCATGTGTGCGATCTTGTCTGACTCTTTATGACCCTTTGGACTATAGTCTGCCAGGCTCCTCTGTCCATGGGATTCTCCAGGCAAGAATACTGGAGTGGGTTGCCATTTCCTTCTCCAGGGGATCTTCCTGACCCTGGGATTGAACCTGCGTTTTCTGTGTCTCCAGTTTATGGCAAATAAAGAGTTTTTCAGTGGGAAGAATGGCCAAATAAGCTTCAAGTCCAACCAAGCCGAGAAATGAGGTCTATATGATACTATAAAAGTGGTTCTCAGTGGAAATGATTTTGCTCCCAGGGGATATTTGGCAATATCTGGAGACACTTTTGGTTGTTACATCTTGGGGGGAGGATGTGGTAGCTAGTGGGCAGAGGCGAGGGATGCTGCTGAACATTCTAGCACATTCTGGATGCCTCCACAGCAAAAACTTATGCAGCCCCAAATGTCAGTACTGCTGAGGTTGAGGAACAGCAAAAACATGAAGTCAGTCTAATTAAAACCACAGGCTCCTGGAGGTTAATCTCGTTTTCCAATGAATTCTACAGGCATGTCGCGGAAATGCGGCAGGAGACTTGGGGATGATTTGAAGTTTCGGTTCAGTCGTGAAGCATGAGTAGACGTGAACCAGCTGAACTAATGAAGAATGGGAGAGAAGAAGAGTTTTCCAGGAAGAAGATCCATGCAGAATTGGAGGGTGAGGGATCTTGGGATCGTGGCAGGTCTTTCTGCACAGTGCAGAGCCCCTGTGGGCTCCATGTGGGCAGAGGTGACACAGTGAGAGGTCCTGGCTAAATTGCTAAAAATTGTGTGTTTTTTTCTTGAAAGTGATGCTGAGATGCAGTGAATGATTTTAAGTAAGACAGAAACTTGGTCAAATCTCTTGTGGTTTTTTTTTTTTTTTTTTTGGCCCCACCCAATGGCATGTGGGATCTTAGTTCTCCGGCCAGGGATTGATCCTGCAATGCCTGCATTGGAAGTGCTGGGTCTTAACCACAGGACCACTAGGGAAGTCCCAAATCACTGTTTTCTAATAATCCATCTTTGGGGAAAGGTGGTTCTAAAGGAGTGAGAGAGGGAGGCAGCGATGAGTTGTTTGTATTTAGCCCAGGCGTGATGTGCTGAAGACCCGTTTGGATCTTGCAGTGACCATGCAAATGAAGATACAATCACAGGTTCAAAACCTTGAGACTATAGTGTTGTCACAAGAGGTTGCCAGTCAGAACAGAGGATACTAGAGGATGACTCTCAGGTTCCATCTGTACTAAATACACAGTGATGGCTTTTTATCAAGATAGGAAACATAAAAGCAGGGGTGGATGTGGATGAGAGAGAGCAGTGGAGCACATGGAATTCCTACCTTGCTGGCGGCAAACGTGAAGCCAGCTTCATTAAAACCATTGGTCCTTGGGGCCTCATTGAGCTTTCAAACTTGCCTTTGCATGGAACACATGGAATGATTTCCTGAAATATAACCTTATGTGTTAGCTTGGCTTAAAGATGGAAATACAAGAAGGCATCTATTCTGACAGGCTTACAAGCAGCACAAACTCATAAGGACATCCTTGTCAGAATTGTCTGCTTGGCCTTTATTGGAAGCAATTATTCCGGACAACTGAAGCATATTTATAAGGGCACCAGCTAGACATAACTCAGGCTGTGTTATCTTGATGGCTGCTGACTCTTGGCCTGCAGACCATGATGGCAGTCACAGGTGGAGGAGGCCCTGCAATCACCTGGTTCTCTCCTCCTTTGATTGGTTACTAGGGTTGGAATGAAGGCTTGGTCTCCAGGGCAACAGAGGCCTCTGGGCTGATCAGTTTGGATTACCCTTCTCTAGGTGCTCTGGAAGTTTCCTGGCCACTTAGAATTACAAGAGACTTTGGTCTTCTTGAAATTGCTTTTGATTTGTCTTACCAGAAGCATTTCCTTTGGGTAGAAATCTAGCCAGCAAGACATTGATTTGTTCATAATTTCTGATATTCGAATGTGTGTTCTTTGGTGTTTCCTGCATAACTTCATTGCCATCTTGACTTTGTCCATTTCTTGGGTTCCAGGAATGGGGTAAGATTTTATAGTTGGTGTGAGAAATCTATTTCACCCCACTACGTAACTAAGCACTAAGATAAATGCCTTTACTCTCTCTCTTTTTAAAAAAACAATTTTAAACTACTTTATAAATTAAAAAAAAACAAAATTGGAAATAGAACTGCCTTATGACCCAGCAATCCCACTGCTGGGCATTCACACTGAGGAAACCAGAATTGAAAGAGACACATGTACCCCAATGTTCATTGCAGCACTGTTTATAATAGCCAGGACATGGAAACAACCTAGATGTCCATCAACAGATGAATGGATAAGAAAGCTGTGGTAGATATACACAATGGAGTATTACTCAGCCATTAAAAAGAATACATTTGAATCAGTTCTAATGAGATGGATGAAACTGGAGCCTATTATACAGAGTGAAGTAAGCCAGAAAGAAAAACACCAATACAGTATACTGACACATATATATGGAATTTAGAAAGATAGTAATGATGACCCTGTATGTGAGACAACAAAAGAGACACAGACATATAGAATGGACTTTTGGCCTCTGAGGGAGAGGGAGAGGGTGGGATGATTTGGGAGAATGGCATTGAAGCATGTATACTATCATGTAAGAAACGAGGCGCCGGTCTATGTTCGATGCAGGATGCAGGATGCTTGGGGCTGGTGCACGGGGATGATCCAGAGAGACGTTGTGGGGTGGGAGGTGGGAGGGGGATTCAGGATTGGGAGCTCGTGTACACCTGTGGTGGATTCATGTCGATGTACAGCAAAGCCAATAGAGCATTGTAAAGTAAAATAAAGTAAAAAAAAAAATTTATTTTTAATGGGAGGATAATTGCTTTACAACGTTGTATTGCTTTCTGCCATACAACAACGTGAATCAGCCATAAGTATACAAATGTCCCTTCCCTCTTAGAGCATCTCCCCAAAGCCACACTGGGCTCTGTATCTTTAGCCTCCCATTACCAACATTACCCACTTAAGCACAAAGTTTGTGGCATTAGTAACTTCCCTCTGAGCAAAAGCAGTTCTGGCATCCTGGTTGTTTATCTTATCTCTCTGCTTATCCTCTCTCTTCCAAAAACTGTTTTTCAAATCTTTGGTGTTTTTTGTGCATTTATTTATTGGAATAGTGTTTATTCAGCACTTTATCTTAGGTATCTGAAAATAAGTTAGAGAAATTGGAGTATTATTGACAGTGATAAGAATTATGTTGATAAAGCCAGGATCAAGAAAAGGAGAGCCTTGCATTTTAAATTATACTAGGAGCTTATAAAGAATGAACTGGAGTATATTGGAGGTCACTGGGAGGAAGAGCAAGGGACTTGAGTTATTGGAAATCAGCTGAGTCCAGAGGTTGGTCCAAATCCTGGGAGGTCAGCAAGCAAGTGAACCAACTCAATGCTGCTGCTGCTGCTGCTAAACCACTTCAGTCGTGTCCGACTCTGTGCGACCCCAGAGACGGCAGCCCACCAGGTCCCCTGTCCCTGGGATTCTCCTGGCAAGAACACTAGAGTGGGTTGCCATTTCTTTCTCCAGTGCATGACAGTGAAAAGGAAAGTGAAGTCGCTCAGTTGTGCCTGACTCTTAGCGACCCCATGGACTGCAGCCTACTGGGCTCCTCCATCCATGGGATTTTCCAGGCAAGAGTACTGGAGTGGGTTGCCATTGCCTTCTCTGAACCAACTCAATAGGACCCATCAAAGGCTGTATTAATAAAATAAAGGGGTTAAGGCTTGGACAGAAAACCTAAGAGATAGTCTTCTTGGAGAGCGCTTAAAGGCAAGAAAAAGAATCTGAGCAACCCTATGTTTACAATAATAATAAAACTTTTATTTGCATTATGTTGTGCCATTTGCAAAGTACTTTCAAATACTTTCCTCTTTGTTTCATTTAATCTTAACCACAGTCTTATGAAGGAAGTTATTACTATCGACATCGTACACCTGCACATAGTAAGTGGCGGAGCTTTGAGAAGAGAGCCCTGGTCTTTTGGCAGGAGGTTCAATATCCTCCCCACTATATCCATATTCCATCCGTACCCTGGAGGGAAGTGATTTCTTGCCTTCTAAGCTGTCGGTTCAATGTGAAGTTATTGATGAGCTCATATCGCAGAAGGGACATAGAATACAATTAAGGGCAAGGATTCTGCTGTTTGGGGATAGTTGTCACAGTAACTCAAGGGATTCTTATAGGTTATAAGACTTCAGTAGGAAAGTTCATCCTGAAGCACAATTCTGATTTCATAGTTTCTCTGCTTTCAAACTTAGATTACCAATCTGTGGTTGAGGTTTCCTTTCTCTGGCTGATACTTGCCACTCCAGCCTCTTTATTTCCCATCGTTTAAGTGGGTCACACAACTGCACCAGATGACCAGGCAGGCTTAGTTAGCCCTTATTTTCATCATGTTGCAGTGCTCTTTTCTTCTGTTTCCACCTGTACAATTCTACCTGTCAGTCAATATCTGACTCATACAAAGTCTTTTCGAATACGGCCTCCATTTCCTCCTGCCCACCAGCTGCCTGTCCATATTGTGTATTCCCATTGCATTTTGTTTGCATCATTTCTTTAAAAAATTGTTTTTATTGATTCATATACTTGGCTGCTCTGGGTCTTAGTTGCGGCATGTGGGATCTAGTTAACCAACCAGTGATCAAATCTGGGCCTTCAGCGTTGGGAGCTCCAGAGAAGGCCCTTGTTTGCATTTTTATAGCATGGGTTGCAAACTTAAATATGTGCATGAACCAGCCAGATGAACAGAGGAGGTTATTAAGTGTAAAATACACGAACAATGATGACTGTGGCAAGACCCTGAGCTCTTCACCTAACAAGAAGGCACTGCTCAATTCTGGGCATAAAATGAGCCCAGTAGTGTGTGTGTGTATGTGTGTGTGTGTGTGTGTGTGTGTGTGTATGAAATTCCTTGGTTTAAAAAATATTGGCAATGGGAGGGGAGTTCAGGATGGAGGGGAAATATGTATACCTATGGTCAGTTCATGCTGATGTATGGCAAATACCATCACAATATTGTAAAAGTAGTGAAGGTGAAAGTCACTCAGTCTGTCCAACTCTTTGCAACTCCATGGACTATACAGTCCATAGAATTCTCCAAGCCAGAATACTGGAGTGGGTAGCCTTTCTTTCCTCCAGGGGATCTTCCCAACCCAGGGGTTGAACCGAGGTCTCCTGCATTGCAGGCAGATTCATTGCAGCTGAGCCACAAGGGTATCCTCAAATTAAAATAAATACATTTTTTAAAAGAAAAACATATTGGAAAATAAATAATTCAAATATTTTTGAAAATCTCAGTTGCTTAAATAAAAATCTGTCTGAAGGCTATGTTTGGCTGATGATCCTACTTTCCGACCTTATCCCGTAGAGTTTGGGGATGAATAAATGGTACAGATCAGAATATACTATCTCAGTTATTAATTATAAATACACTGAGAGTGAGAACAACATGAGATCATCTTTTTAACCATAGAGTGCCTTTTCTAGAATAGGTGCCTAGTAAGTTTCTGTTGAATTGCAGGCAGCCTTCAGAGGGTAAGGATTGGAGAAAATGAGCTGGCTGGCTGGAGTGTGATATTTTAGGTTAGACAGGTTGAGACCACAATTTTTGTAAACTGTATCATTTGGATGTTTTATTAATCACTGCTGCCAGTGAATTTAAATATTTTAATAATTGGTATATTTTACTCTTAGCATGCCCTGGGGCTTTTTTTTCTTTTACAGAAATGACAGTTTTAAAAAATGAAAATAGAATCCCTGCTCAATCAGCATTCAAACTGCCAGGTGACACTTGGGTGCTTCCTTCGATCCAAATCTGGGTCAGCATGGCATTCGGGGAATGGGACGCCTGCCCTGCTTTCCCTAGCAAATTTGATCAGATGAAATTGGGCTCCTTGGGTAAAGTTATCTTTCAGGTTAGAACCCTGAAAATTATCCCCTGAAACAATTCTCTCTTTGGAATGTGAATCTCCACACTTCTAGCAAAGCTTGGAAGAAGGGGAAAAAAGAAAACACTTCGGCACCACACCTCAATGTTGCCTTTGCAACTATTAAAATATCTTTTCTAAGTTGTGGATTGGCTATCTTTGGGGGAGCCTCTGGACACAGGCAGATCGCGATTCATGGCACTTTGCTGCTACTGCCTTGTTTACTGCGTGAAGGTGTGTGATAATCCTGTTTACAGCAAGTCTATCAGTGCCATTTTCAACAGCATTTGCTGACTTTGTGTCTCGGCGTCATGTTCTGATCATTCTTGCAATATTTTAAACCCTCCACCAGCAATAAGATTATGAATTCCTAAAGGCTCAGGTGATGCTTAGCATTTTTTAACAATAAAATATTTAAAAATTAAGGTAATTTTTAAATATGTAACACTATTGCACACTGAATGTATAATACAATGAAAACACAACTTTCACACGCACTGGCAGACCAAAACATTCAGGCGTCTCACTTTATTGCCACATTTGCTTATCTGTGGAAGGAAACCCGCAATACCTCCGAGGTCTGACTGTTCCGAACTCCTGAAGGTTATTCAGCACTTATTAAAACAGAGGTTGGGCAGAGTGAGTTTATTTACCAAATCTGAGAAGAAGGTAGCAGTGAAAGGATAGACATGTTCGGGGTTTGATTTCAGTTTTAGTTTTAGTGGCAAGCGTCCTCGTTCTGTGCCAGGATGCTAACGTAGTCACTCTTGGAAAGAGATTGATTTCTTGCTCTGTTGACTCTCTTTTCTGCACTAAAGCATCACTGACTCATGGAACTGTGGGCCCCATCTTTGTTTGTTTTTATGCCAGGATTTTCTCGCGGTTGGCTCCCGCCATGGAAGGTTCCAACTTGACTTTTCTGTGTTCCCGTTCCTCCTGTAGCTCATCCAGTGACCACACTTGTGGAGTCAAGATCTGTAACTGTCCCGCCACCCCCTTCACCTGCTCATCACTTCCCATCATGACTGCAGTCTTGCCTTTTTCGGTGCCAGGGTTTGCAAATTTCTCACCATCCGCCATCTAATTCTGTAAATCAGTAATAAGCAGGGTGTGAAACCCAAGTCACGTCACAGGACTGTGATTTTTTTTCTTTCCCTCCCGCTCAGCCATTCTGAATTGTCACTTGTCCGCCAATTCTTAGACACGGAGTTGAAAAAATACATAAACGGCTTTGTGACTCACCTGAGGGAGTCTTTGACCTTTCTGTTCCATTGTTTTCACTTTTTCCCTCCCTCACTGAGGAATCAACAGTCTGCATTTTGAAACAAAGCTCCTCTAATAAAGGTGAAACAAGGTAAGGGAGGATTTTAAAAGACTCCACCGGGAAGAGTTTGGGAGAGATTATGAATAAGGAGAAAAAAAAAAAAAGTAGACCTGAATATTTTAAAGACTATAAAGATATTTCCTTGCAAGCAGATTCTCTGTCTTCACCTTTAGCCCCTTGACCACACAGAACCCTTGACACAGAAACACACATCCACGTTATTTGGTCTTCATAAACACAATTCTCTGAATTCTGACTTTAAGGAGGATATGCCATGGAGCTAATAAAGCTAAAGCCCTGAGTGAGGTCCCAGCAATATGTTCACATGGTTATATGCTCTGTAAAACTTGCCAAAGTAATATATTTAAACCACAACTGGCTTTTTTTCCATTCCAACTTTCCCAATGACCTACTCTCTCCAATGACCTTGGGGTGTTTTAAGGATCTCCCTAAGGGAATTCTAGTTGAGGACATATTTCAGTTCAGTTGCTCAGTTGTGTCTGACTCTTTGCGGCCCCATGAATCACAGCATGCCAGGTTTAAAGAGCTACATTTATGTGACTATCTGTCCCTTCCACATAGAGTTAAGTTATTGCCAGCCTGGTTTTCAGGAACACTCCCACCTACTGAGCTGTCTTCAGGGCAAACTGGTTAATTAGAAAGTTGTCACTTAACAGGGCTGCTACACAAGAAAAATTTAAATGTCCCGAAATCTTGCAAATTCAGTATGAAAGAAGCTCTAAAGAGTTTTCCCCATACTTGGCAATCTTACTAATCAGTATGACATCACTAATGTTGAGTTATGAGGCTGAAATCTTTCCAAACGATTGATGCAGGAAATTTTGATCTACCATAGCTAAATTAGGGGCTTCCATGGTGAAGACTCTGTACTCGACTGAAGAGGGCCCAAGTTCGATCTCTGACTGGGGAGACAAGGTCCAACATGCTGCAACTAAAGATACTGCATGCTGGGATAAAAACTTTGGGGCTTCCAAGTGGCATTAGTGGTAAAGAACCCACCTGCCAATGCAGGAGATGCAAGAGACAAGGGTTCGATCCCTGGGTCAGGAAGATCCCCTGGAGAAGGAAATGGAAACCCACTCTAGTATTCTCACCTAGAGAATCCTATGAACAGAGGAGCCTGGTGGGTTGCAGTCCGTAGGGTCACAGAGAGTCAGACTGTTACTGAAGCAACTTAGCACAGGTAGCTAAATTAAAGATTCAATTATTTGTTCTATTCTCTTGGTAGAAAATTATTTTTTATCACATTAGTATTATATGAATAGGTAATCAAATAGAAGTCAAAACTGTGGCAAAATATTATAGATGTGTGTCACAAGGTTAATTAATAAAAATATTATATTATTTTCTGGATTTTTGTGATGCTTGTGGCATTTCCCAACTTTTAAAAATTTGTGATCTGTTATGATTTCTCCTCCCATATATTTGTGTATCCTAAATTTTTTGTTCCTTTTCTTAAAAGGAGACTTCAAAGTTGTAAAAGCTTCAGGCCCCACAAAACCAGAATTCATACTTGATTTGAAACAATTGAGCGGAGAAACATTATGTGATTTGTCTCAATTATGTAGTTAGTACTGGGTACAAGACAACTTGAAGATAATAAATCTGTGTCCAGAGCTTACCTATTTATCTATGAGATCATATTGTCTTTTATTTTTATAAATTAAAAAAAATTATGTATTTGCTGTACCAGGTATTAATTGCAACATGTGAATTCTTAGCTGAGGTATGTGGGGACTGGTTTCCCAACTAGGGATCAAACCTGGGTCCCCTGCATTGGGAGCCCAGAGTCTTAGCCATTGGATCACCAGGGAAGTCCTGATACCCTCTTTTAATGGGGGCTATTTGGGTTGGAGAGGTTCAGAGGGAAGCAAGGCTCTCTCCAGATGTTCTGCTTTAGTGAAAATGGTAGAGGAGGTTGGAAGTGTTAGAGAGTTATGGGGAGATTGTACCCAAAGAACTTAGACCTTTTCTTCCTCTCTCTGTTCTCATATCTGAAAACAGAAGTCATAAGATATTTTTTCCTTCCCTGAGTATAGGCTTGGGGGTTTGGGACGTTTGTTTGGCTTTCTACTTGTTAGGAACAGCACCGGGGATCAGGTGCTACCTGCTGTGGATTGAATTTTTACCCCCGTCAAATTCACATATTCAAGTTGTAAGTCCCAACATGACTATATTTGGACACAAAGCCCATGAGTGCTAAGTTGCTTCAGTTGTGTCTGACTCTTTGAGACCTTGTGGACTGTAGCCTACCTGGCTCCTCTGTCCATGGGCTTCGTCAGGCAAGAATACTGGAGTGGATTGAAATGCCTTCCTCCAAGGAATCTTCCAAACCCAGGACTGGGCTCACCTCTCCTCTTCTCCTGCACTGGCAGGCCAGTTCTTCACCAGTAGAACCACCCTTTTACTGTAAATCCCTATAAAACAACCGTGAAAGTATTAGTTGCTCATTTGTGTCTGACTCTGGTGACCCCATTGACTGTAGCATGTCGGGTTCCTCTTGTCCATAGGATTCTACAGGCGAGAATATTGGAGTGGGTTGCCATTCCCTTCTCCATGGGATCTTTCTCAACCACAGTCAAACCCAGGTCTCCTGCATTGCAGGCAGTTTCTTTACCATCTGAGCCATCAGGGAAGGCCATAAGGAAGNTCTGCTTTAGTGAAAATGGTAGAGGAGGTTGGAAGTGTTAGAGAGTTATGGGGAGATTGTACCCAAAGAACTTAGACCTTTTCTTCCTCTCTCTGTTCTCATATCTGAAAACAGAAGTCATAAGATATTTTTTCCTTCCCTGAGTATAGGCTTGGGGGTTTGGGACGTTTGTTTGGCTTTCTACTTGTTAGGAACAGCACCGGGGATCAGGTGCTACCTGCTGTGGATTGAATTTTTACCCCCGTCAAATTCACATATTCAAGTTGTAAGTCCCAACATGACTATATTTGGACACAAAGCCCATGAGTGCTAAGTTGCTTCAGTTGTGTCTGACTCTTTGAGACCTTGTGGACTGTAGCCTACCTGGCTCCTCTGTCCATGGGCTTCGTCAGGCAAGAATACTGGAGTGGATTGAAATGCCTTCCTCCAAGGAATCTTCCAAACCCAGGACTGGGCTCACCTCTCCTCTTCTCCTGCACTGGCAGGCCAGTTCTTCACCAGTAGAACCACCCTTTTACTGTAAATCCCTATAAAACAACCGTGAAAGTATTAGTTGCTCATTTGTGTCTGACTCTGGTGACCCCATTGACTGTAGCATGTCGGGTTCCTCTTGTCCATAGGATTCTACAGGCAAGAATATTGGAGTGGGTTGCCATTCCCTTCTCCATGGGATCTTTCTCAACCACAGTCAAACCCAGGTCTCCTGCATTGCAGGCAGTTTCTTTACCATCTGAGCCATCAGGGAAGGCCATAAGGAAGTATTAAGGATTATACACACTAGTAAAGGAATGCTAAAAATTCTCCAAGCCAGGCTTCAACAGTACATGAACTATGAAATTCCAGATGTTCAAGCTTGTTTTAGAAAAGGCAGTGGAATCAGAGATCAAATTGCCAACATCCATTGGATCATAGAAAAAGCAAGAGAGTTCCAGAAAAATATCTACTTCTGCTTTATTGACTATGCCAAAGCCTTTGACTGTGTGGATCACAATAAACTGTGGAAAATTCTTAAAGACATGGGAATATAAGACCACCTGACCTGCCCCTTGAGAAACCTGTATGCAGGTCAGGAAGCAACAGTTAGAACTGGACGTGGAACAACAGACTGGTTCAAAATAGGAAAAGGAGTACGTCAAGGCTGTATATTGTCACCCTGTTTATTTAACTTATATGCAGAGTACATCATGAGAAACGCTGGGGTGGGTGAAGAACAAGCTGGAATCAAGGTTGCCGGGAGAAATATCAATAACCTCAGATATGCAGATGACAACACCCTATGGCAGAAAGTGAAGAAGAACTAAAGAGCTTCTTGATTGAAAGTGAAAGAGGAGAGTGAAAAAGTTGGGTTAAAACTTAACATTCAGAAAACTAAGATCATGGCATCTAGTCCCATCACTTCATGGCAAATAGATGGGGAAAGAGTGGAAACAGTGGAAACAGTGAGAGACTTTATTTTGGGGGGCTCCAAAATCAGTGCAGATGGTGACTTCAGCCATGTAATTAAAAGATGCTTACTCTTTGGAAGGAAATTTATGACCAACCTAGACAGCATATTAAAAAGCAGAGACATTACTTTGCCAACAAAGGTCCATCTTGTCAATGCTATGGTTTTTGCAGTAGTCATGTATGGATGTGAGAGTTGGACTGTAAAGAAAGCTGAGTGCTGAAGAATTGATGCTTTTGAACTGTGGTGTTGGAGAAGACTCTTGAGAGTCTCTTGGACTGAAAGGAGATCCAACCAATCCATCCTAAAGGAAATCAGTCCTGGGTGTTCATTGGAAGGACTGATGTTGAACCTGAAACTCCAATACTTTAGGCACCTGATGCAAAGAGCTGACTCATGGGAAAAGACCCTGATGCTGGGAAAGATTGAAGGTAGGAGGAGAAGGGGATGATGACAGAGGATGAGATGGTTGGATGGCATCGTTGACTCAAAGGACATGATTCTGAATAAACTCCAGGAGTTGGTGATGGACAGGGAGGACTGGTGTGCTGCAGTTTATGGGGTCACAAAGAGTCGGACATGACTGAGCGATTGAACTGGACTGAACTAAGGTCATAGGGGTGGGGCCTTAATCAGACAGGACAGTTGACCTTCTTAGAAGAGAAAGAGGCATGAAAGGGCTCTCTTTCTTTCTCTTTCTCTCTCTCTGCAGGTGCACAGAAGAAAAGCCAGGTGAGGAACAGGATTAAGGCAGTCACCTGTATGCCAGGATGAGAGGCCACCAAAAACTACCTCTGAGAGCAACACCTTAACCCTGGCCTTCAAGCCTTCAGAACTACGAGAACATGGGCTGCTACTGTTTAAGCCACTCAGTCTATGATACTCTGTTAAGGCAATCCAAGTGGATGAATGCATCTTCTATTTCTGATAATCTACTGAAAAATGCAGGAATGAAAGGTTTACTAGCTCAGAGGTGACTGACATATCCTAGAATTGAAATGATTACTGTCTAAGAATTTGCATTGGGTTAGCTCCCTGCCTTCTTTTAAAGGAGTCCTTTGAAATAATTAATAACCAAATATGGGTTAAGAAAAAAAAAGAAACACTTCTATAACCAAACGAAGAGAAAATATAGTTTCCACAAACTTTTCTTTTCATCACAATTACTTTTCCGATGAGGGCCCACACGTTTGCACTAATGCTAATCAAATAGGCCCCAAAGAGAACGAAGAGTCAAGTCGATAAATGAAGATTCATTAAGGTAGAATAAAGCAAATGTTGTCAGTTATAAATATGTATTACATAGACTATTTGCAGAAACCATGTGAAGGTGATGTCAAAAGCTCAGCCTTTCTGTACACCAGCACTGAATTGAATGTTGGAGACAGAGTTTTGGGTGGAGTAGAAAAGAATAGCTTTGTTGCTTTAGCAGACAAAAGGGAACACAGCAGACTGCTGCCTCAAAAAAACACCATGTGTCCCAACCAGGGAGGATATGATTGGGCACTTTTATAGCAACAGTTCAAGGGTGAGGTTGCTAACAAGATTAGGGTATGTGCAGGGTCTCAGGACTTGCCGGGTGACATTAGTGGTAAAGAACCTGCCTGCCAATGCAGGGGATGGAAGAGACCCGGGTTTGATCGTGGGCTAGGGAAGATCCCCCTGGAGGAGGGCATGGCAACCTACTCCAGTATTTTTGCCTAGGAAATCCCATAGATGGAGGAGTCTGGCAGGCTACAGTCTGTGGGGTCACAAAGAGTTGGACTCAGCAACTAAACAGCAATTGCGGCAGGGGCATTTGCCATCTGCCTTTGCAGGGATTGAATCCTGTTCTGCTGCAGCTGCTGACCTTCAACTATCCCTGAAGAAAGTTCAGGATGGAGAACGAGGCACTTTGCGCTCCAGGAAACCTGGTGGAACTGGTCTTTAGATGGTTAGATTCTTTCTTAGGAACTGATATTATGAGTCCTATCCTTGCATCTGCTCTTATCTAGAAAAGCACTAAATCCCTTCATGATGACTTCCGCTCCTTTTGTAAGATATATGCTTGATTGTATGAATACCTCCTTCACCAACGTCACATATATCGACCGTCCCCCTCTGCCTCTTTGGAGCAGTTTCTCAGAGCTCTCTGAGGCGCTGTCTTCCAGGCTACAGTCCTCATTTTGCCCCAAATAAAATTTAACTCACAACTGTCACCTCATACATCTTTTACAAGTTGACGAGGATAAGAGACACAGTGTAGATGAAACCTTCTAACATAGCGCTCAGCCCAAAGTAGGAAACAGTTACTGAATAAATGATGGCTATTGAATGACCTCAATTGAAATGCTGATATTCTGGATTCTAAACTTCTAGCGGCTTTAAAGAGATGATCTAGGGCTTTTGAAAATGTCCTTGGTTTGGTGAATGTAGAACTCCCAGGATGTATTCAAAATGCACTTCTATTTTTTTACCAGCCCTGCCCCAATATCATTTTTTTCCCCATGGGCAAGTTACTTTTCTATGTCCCTAGATGAAAAGTTTGGCACATTCCATAGTTTTTGTGCTTATTCTCGGGCAACTGACCGTCATGTGATCATGAGTCTGACAACACAAACACTGCTTTTTCTTGGTAATTGGAATGCTTCTGATCTAAGATATTAACCAACCTTTTTCAATCTTCCATTCAAAGCATTCCTTTTCTTTCCTTGGGGGTGTAGTTGATTGCAGTCTTCCTTCAAGGTTGGTTTCTTTTATCTCTCATTTACCTCCTTCCCATTATAGCAATTTACACCATTTTGTTCTCCTAGTTGGGGACTAGGGAACTAAGAGATGAAGGGATAAGGCAAGCCTTTCATGGCTGTGTTCCACCAAGCTCTGCATCTGGTCAATGTTGAGTTGCCTGTCTCTGGGATCTTCAATGGATTCTTTAGAGCTTGTGTGCTAAGTCACTTCAGTCATGTCTGACTCTTTGCAACTCCATGGACTGTAGCCCACCAGGCTCCTNTCCACCAAGCTCTGCATCTGGTCAATGTTGAGTTGCCTGTCTCTGGGATCTTCAATGGATTCTTTAGAGCTTGTGTGCTAAGTCACTTCAGTCATGTCTGACTCTTTGCAACTCCATGGACTGTAGCCCACCAGGCTCCTCTGTCCATGGGATTCTCCAGGTACTGGAGCGCCACTTCCTTCTCCAGGGGATCTTCCTGATCCAGGGATAGAAACTGCGTCTCCTACGTTGCAGGCAGATTCTTTACCACTGAGCCATTGGGGAACTTCAGCTTTTTCACAATTGCATGCAACATGCAGAAAACTGTCTTAGAGCTCCATCTTAAATACTTCAGTTAAATGTTATCATCTGTCTCATACCAGCTCCCCATCCTGCTTTGTAGGGGAGAACTCAGCAATTCAACAACTCTTTCTAAAGTAAATGTCACAAATCCTTTTTCTTTCTCTACTGACTGACTCTGCCTATATTCTTGATCCCTTGGAAGGATTCACGACTTATGGAGCTTTGTTTCAGTCATCCCTTAAAAATATGAGTGATGCTCATAGTAGTGCTTTCATGGAAACTTCAGTATTTACATTCTGTTCCACAAACAATAAATTGATATCTATCAGACCATAAAAATTTAATCCCTCAGATGGAGCTGCCCATTATTTGTAACTTTTTATATAATGGGGATCAGCAGAGATTTTTATTTGTAAAGAGCTTCACTGTTAAGAAGATTGGTAAAGGATTGCATTAGTGAAACCGCTTTGATCAGGAATTTCTCCATATTTCTAATTGAATGACTATTTCTCATTTAATAAAATATAAGCCTGTTATGTAAACTGAACCAGCTTCCTGGCAGGTATAGATAGCTACCACCATGGTTCTTGTTGAAACTAGCATTAAGGCAACCAAAAGGTCCTGTAGGAATCCCTGGCTTTTCAGATCTTGACAAAAAAACTTGATCGCCTTGGACTCCACTGTGCTTATTCCCATCACCTCACTTCCTGTTTTATTTGTTTAGTAATTTTATTGACAATAAGCTGAGGACAGGGAGAGAGGGTCACAAGGAGAGATCTCACGAAGAAATAAGCAAGGGGCAACGTGTGTTTTTTTCCCAACAGGGCTTTCATTGTTCATTGTGGTCCCTTTGTTTATTGTATCTCAAGCAAAACCATGACAACTGTATTTGTCTCTATTTTCTCTCCCCTTGATGCTCTGGCTCCATCTGTTCAGTATTCACCAATGAATTCAACATTTTTTTTCCTCTTTTTTCATTATAAACAAAAGTACATTCATGTCAGTTGATTTTCTTTTTAAGTAAAAGAAAATAAAAATTGACAGGTGAAGAGAAACAAGCAGCTTTCTGACACCACACAAAACCAGTCCTTCCTTTCTTCCTCCTCCCTTCTACAGAATAATTAGCAATTTTCCCTCCCCAGCATTTTTAGATCAAGTCAGCCAAAGACTCTCTTGGAGTAACACTTTGCATGCAATATTAATATTTTTGTATTAATCATAGCACATTTTTAGAATACTTTGCAGTTTACAAAATGCATTAAAATCTGCATGGCCTCTTGCTACTCTTCCCTGGTGGCTTAGTGGTAAAGAATCCACCTGCCAATGAAGGAGATGCGGGTTTGATCCCTGGGTTGGGAAGATACCCTGGAGAAGGAAATGGCAACCCACTCCAGCATTCTTGCCTGGGAAATCCCATGGACAGAGGAGCCTGNCCCTGGTGGCTTAGTGGTAAAGAATCCACCTGCCAATGAAGGAGATGCGGGTTTGATCCCTGGGTTGGGAAGATACCCTGGAGAAGGAAATGGCAACCCACTCCAGCATTCTTGCCTGGGAAATCCCATGGACAGAGGAGCCTGACGGGCTGCAGTCCATGGGGTCACAAAGAGTCAGACACCACTTAGTGACTACACAAAATAAAAAGATACATATTATGGGCATTATTACCTGCATGTTACAAGCCTAGATATTGTTAAAGATACACTATTTTTGCTACTAAAATTTATGATCTAGATGTAGTCTGACATATAAATGATAGACTATGAGAAAAAGACAGATTAAAAAAAATGTATATTTGAAAATTGCTGCGAGAGTAGATCTTAAAAGTTCTCAATGTAAGTAAAAATCTTTTTGTAACTATGTATAGTGATGGATTGGGCTTCCCAGGTGGTGCTAGTGGTAAAGACCCTACCTGCCGGTGTTGGAGACATAAGAGATGTGGCTTTGATTCCTGGGTCCAGGAGATCCCTTGGAGGAGGGCATGACAATTCATTCCAGTATTTTTGCATGGAAAATCCCATGGACAGAGGAGCCTGGCAGGCTACATTCAGAGTTGCAAAGAGTTGGACATGACTGAAGCAACTTAGCACACATGCATGCATGGTGGTGTATGTTAACTAGACTTATTGTGGTGATCATTTTGGAATATATACAAACACTGACTTATTATACACATGAAACGAACATAATGTTATATGTCAACTATGCCTCAGTAGAAATGCATAAAATAGTATCATGTAGCACAGAGTAGATAGCAGTTACTTTGGATTTGATAAACCACAATAAGACTTTAGGAAAGAGAAGATGTTTGGGCTGACTACTAAATGAAAAAGATAGAATTTTGTCTAACTAAGAAAGGAAAGAAGAGAAGTTTAGATAGATAGATGGGCAAGATTATATATGTTTTAATACCTGGGAGAGCATNCCTCTGTCCATGGGATTCTCCAGGCAAGAATACTGGAGTGGGTTGCCATTCCCTTCTCCAGGGGATCTGCTCAAGCCAGAGATCGAAACTGGGTCTCCTGCATTGCAGGCATATTCTTTACCATCTGAGCCACCCCATTTTAGGTCTAAGCCATTAAAAAATATCTGTACATTTGGTCTTCTACTACTTTTGGGGTGCACAATGTGGCATGGAGGGTCTTAGTTCTTTTTTGTTTTGCTTTTTCAATTTTTTTTCTCTTTTTATTTATTTATTTTAGGGTCTTAGTTTCTTGACCAGGGAGTGAACTATGTGCCTTGCATTGGGAGCTTGGGGTTTTAACTACTAGACCACCATGGAAGTCCCAGGTCTAAGCCATTTTGTGATCTAAGCCTGGTCACAATGCTTGCCCTTGAACAGGTCTCAGTAATACTGATCTTACGGGAACAAAGAACAAGCAGCTGTTATCAGGCAACAGAAATAACAATAACAAAGATAATAAATCAGTTGTAAAGACTCCAAGTTCTGTTTCAATGGTAAAGATTAACCTGAAGCTGTCTTGAGCTGTTTTGCAGAATTTATACCCCTCCCTCCTCGAGCGCTCAACCACCGGATCAACTGGAACCTCTCCTGTTTGTGGGCTGTCTGCTTGTGCTCTTCGGTGGGGCTAATGGCAACTTTCTCCAGGATGACTTCTGCCACACGCTGTGCTTCCCAGGTCTACTGCAGCCAGAGCCTCTCCCTGAGGCAGGCCACTGCTGACCCCTGCCTCTGCAGGAGACACTCAAACACTTAAAGGCAGATCTGGCTCAGTCTTTTGTGGGGTCTCTGGGTCCTGATGCGCACAAGGTTCTGGCGGGTATGGGCTTTGATTCTAAACACAATTTTGCCCCTCCTACCATCTTGTTGGGGCTTCTCCTTTGCCTTGCTTATCATTTTTTGGTGGGATCCAACATTCTCCTATTCATGGTTGTTCGGCAGCAAGTTGCAATTTTGGAGTTCTCACAGGATAAGATGAGCGAATTTGGAAAACTCAGCAGTGGCCACAAGACTGGAAAAGGTCAGTTTTCATTCCAGTCTCAAAGAAAGGNCTCCTATTCATGGTTGTTCGGCAGCAAGTTGCAATTTTGGAGTTCTCACAGGATAAGATGAGCGAATTTGGAAAACTCAGCAGTGGCCACAAGACTGGAAAAGGTCAGTTTTCATTCCAGTCTCAAAGAAAGGCAATGTCAGAGAATGCTCAAACTACCGCACAATTACCCTCATCTCACATTGGCAACCCACTCTAGTACTCTTGCCTGGAAAATCCCACGGACACAGTCCACAGGGTCGCAGAGTCGGACACAACCGAGCGACCTCACTCACTTGCTAGCAAAGTAATGCCGAAAATTCTCTAAACTAGGCTTCAACAGTACATGAACTGAGAACTTCCAGATGTTCAAGCTAGATTTAGAAATGGCATAGGAACAAGAGATCAAATCGCCAACATCCATTGGATCACAGGAGAAGCAAGAGAATTCCAGAAAAATATCTACTTCTGTTTCATTGACTATGTTAAATCCTTTGAATGTGTGGATCACAACAAACTGTGGAAATTTCTTAAAGGGATGAGAAGGCAGACTGCCTTACCTGCCTCCCGAGAAACCTGTGTGCAGATCAAGATGCAACAGCTAGAGCCAGACATGGAACAATCAACTGGTTCCAAACTGGGAAAGAAGTATGTCAAGGCTGTATATTGTCACCCTGCTTATTTAACTTATACGCAGAGTACATTATGTGAAATGCTGCATTGGATGAAGCACAAGCTGGAATCAAGGTTGCCGAGAGAAATATCAGTAACCTCAGATATGCAGATGACACCACCCTTATGACAGAAAGTGAAGAAGAACTAAATAGCCCTTGATGAAAGTGAAAGAGGAGAGTGAAAAAGCTGGCTAAAACTCAATATTCAAAAAATAAGATCATGGCATCTGGTCCTATCATTCCATGGCAAGTAGATGGGGGAAACAATAGAAACAATGACAGACTTTCTTTCTTGGGTTCTAAAATCACTGCAGATGGTGACTGTAGCCGTGAAATTAAAAAGATGCTTGCTCCTTGGAAGGAAAGCTATGACCAACCTAGACAGCATATTAAAAAGCCAACAAAGGTAAAGGTTCATCTAGTCAAAGCTATGGTTTTTCCAGTAGTCATATATGAATGTGAGTTGGACTGTAAAGAAAGTTGAGTGCTGAAGAATTGATGCTTTTCAACTGGGTTTTGGAGAAGACTCTGGAGAGTCCCTTGGACTGAAAGGAGATCAAACCAGTCAATCCTAAAGGACATCAACTCTGAATATTCATCGCAGGGACTGATGCTGGAGCTGAAACTCCAGTACTTTGGCCACCTGATGTGAAGAACTGACTCATTGGAAAAGACCCTGACGCTGGGAAAGATTGAAGGCAGGAGGAAAAGGGGATGACAGAGGATGAGATGGTTGGATGGCATCACCAACTGGATGGACATGAGTTTGAGCAAGCTCCAGGAGTTGTTGATGGACAAGGAGGTCTGGCGTGCTGCAGTCCATGGAGTCACAAAGAGTCAGACACGACTGAGCGACTGAATGAATAGACTGGAGAGATGATGATGTTAACTTTTTCTGACCCTTGACTTTTATCTACTAAAGCATGGACTCTGTTGACCTTTGCCCCAGTTCTTTGCGAATTCTCCTCTACTCAAGCCCCTTCATGCATGGGCATGTACCCTTTAGCTTAAAATCATCTCGATTTTGGGAGGCACTGCTTTGGGAAAGATCCCCAATGTTTTCCTTATTTGTTGCAGGTAATAAATTCCTTCTTTCTCATCCTTCCTTCTCCCCATCTCTGGCTTCGTTGTGCCTTTTGGCTTGACATTCACCAAGAAGTGAGCCCAATTTTGCGGTAACATTACTGATTAGACTTCAAACATCAAAGTTTCTGTCAGCTACTGAATTTAGAACATGATTTCTCACTGAGAAATCAGAAGTCACTCAAAAAGGGATTGCTTATGACATTTTACATTTGTAGCGTGATCTTGGGAGAAATGTTGCCAGTTACGTTCGCAACTGACTCTATGTCTAGTGTGCCAGCCAGATTCAGGGCAAGGGCAGGGCGGTTTTCCTTTCTCAGTATAGTGTCTGGAGAGAGAATTGAGTCTTTATTCAAAACTTTAAAAATCACCAGCTACATTCCAGAAGGATACCATGAGTACAATTTTTATTTAAAAATAACTTCTAGGGACTTCCCTGGTGATCCAGTGCTTAGGACCACCTTTTAATGCAGGAGGTGCAGGTTTAATAGTTGCTCTGGGAGCTGAGATCCCACATGCCTCATGGCCCCAAAACTGAAACATAAAAACAAAAACAATATTGTAACAAATTCAACAAAAGATTTTTAAATGATCCACTTCCCTGGTGGCTTAGATGGTAAAGCCTCTGTCTATAATGCGGGAGACCTGGGTTCAATTCCTAGGTCGGGAAGATTCCCTGGAGAAGGAAATGGCAACCTACTCCAATACTCTTGTCTAGAAAATCCCATGGACGGAGGAGCTTGGTGCAGGCTACTGTCCAAGGGGTCGAAAAGAGTCGGGCACAACTGAGTGACTTCACTTCACTTCACATTAAAAAAAAAATCTAAAAAAGAGAAATTTGTTGTTGAGTGGCTAAACAGTGTTTGACTCTTTGCAACACCAGGAACTGCAGCATGCCAGGCTTCCCTGTCCTTTGCCATCTAAGAAATTACATACATTTAAAAGACAAACAAACAAAAGACAAAAACTCTGCTATTAAAAAAAAAAATCCCTGTTTTATTATTTCCAGACACTGTTGGGAACTTTTTTTTAGGTCAACTACAAAATCCTTTTAAACTGCCTATAAACAGTGGCATTCATATAAGGTCAGAACAAAGGTTTATTAGAATATTATATGATAAATTGGGAAATGTCAGACACAGTCACAACAGAACAAAGGCTTTTTTCTTGCATGAGAAACTCAGAGATCAAGGCCACAAATGTTTCTTTCATGTTGAAAGGCAAGTCAGGCAGCATTCAGTCACTGCAGGTATTTCAAGTAAAGAGGGGTTTAATGCAGGGACTTGGTCAAGAAGAAGCTGGAAGATCTGAGGAAGTGGGAGGTTGGGAAGGTGGGGTAGGAGGCCGGGAAAATGGCAAAATCTCCTACTGCCTGGCTGGAGGCTGTGAGTCCACACTTGAGTTACTGTTCTTGGAAGGATTATTGAATCAAAATTAAAATGTGAATCACAATTTGATACTGAAAAAGATGCAAAGAAGCCTGAGGAAGCCTCTTGGGTGGTGGTTCAGAGCATGGACTTGAAGGTCTGGGCTTACATGGGTGCCACTGCCGACCTAAACAAAGGTCAGCTATTTCTCCAGCCAAAAAAAAA
>SJYV01048537.1:2037358-2069803 GCA_006410875.1 Neotragus pygmaeus | reverse complement strand
TGAACTCCGGGAGTTGGTGATGGACAGGGAGGCCTGGCGTGCTGCGATTCATGAGGTCGCAGAGTCGGAAACGACTGAGCGACTTAACTGAGCAATTATTTGAGAGAGATAACATGAGAGTGTGATTCAAGGAAGTGAAACTATGTGAGGGGTGACATTTTTGCATCTTGAGTGATGAAAAGTCACTGGTCCTATGAGGACTCAGGAAACCTTTTACCCATGTGGCCCTCCTTAATAAAACCTACTTAAAAGTGTAATCTGTACTTCCCTGGTGGCTCAGAGGGTAAAGGATTTGCCTGAAGTGCAGGAGACATGGGAGACTCAGGTTCAATCCCTGAGTCAGGATAATCCTCTGAAGGAGGAAATGGCAACCCACTCCAGTATTTTTGTCGGAAAATTCCATGGACACAGGAACCTGGTGGGCTACAGTCCATGGGGTCACAAAAGAGTGAAACATGACTGAAGCTGCTTTTAAAGCATGTCACCACAGCCAAAGAATCAAAGAACTCATGCATTGAGATGTTAAGGTGTAAAAGAACTGGCAGTGAACACTTAATGTAAAATTAAATCATAATAACTGTTGTCATTCTGGTTTCAAAACACATTGTAATCATAATAGTTAAGGGGAAACTACAGCATAAAAATAATAATTTAACATAAGTAAAGGCAAAAATAGCAACTTGCGACTAAAATTAGAGAATTGATGGTGAGAGGAAAATGGTGTGTATATAATATATATAATATTGTATAATTATAATTTCCTCAAACTTCATAAGAATCAATAGCATTATCAACAAATATATATTTAAACATATTAGTTATGAAAGAAAACATTAATTATACTGAAAACAGACAATATACTTGCATATTGCCAGAGGAGAAGGGAAAAGAAAAAGAAAGCATAGACTTTCTAACAGAAAACAGATAACAAAGCAAGCATCAAAGAAGCATAAAATGGAAAATATAAATTCTTAAGATGACAGACAACTGAACGTGTCTTTTCTGGCAATTTTAAGTGTGATGGACCCCCTATTATACAGAAAAGGAAAGACAGTTTGGGTCAAAAATTAAACTATATTCTTTTCACAGTAAGTAACTCCCAATATTTAAAGAGGAAAAATAGGGACTGCGATTGTGATTCAGTGGTTAAGAATCCACCTTACAAGGCAGGGGACACAGATGCATTCCCTGATCGGGAAACTAAGATTCCGTATGCTGTGGGGCAGCCAAGCCTGTGTGCTCTAGAGCCGTGCACCCGGCTACTGTCTGCAGGTTACAGAGCCCGTGTGCTGCAGCAGGAGAGGCCTACACGCTGCAATTAAAGAAAGCCCTCATGCCGTCACGAGGATCCAGCACAGCCAAAACAAAAGAGATGCAAAAGATTTTTTTTTTTGTAAGTGAAAAATAACATAGGATCTAAAACTATTCTGGAATAATTCATTTATTAAAATTGTTTTAAAATAACAATCAGGGCCTTGAGAATCCCTCTGTCGTGACAATATATACACAATGAAGAGATGCTCCGGAATATTTAGGCATCACATTTGCCACTGGGAAAGTGTACACTTTTTCACTGAATCTAGCTTAAGGCCACATTATGTCATGATCAAAGATATAGTTCAGTATGTAGCTCATTAATTAGCTTAGAATATGGTGATAGTAAAAATCAACGTTTCAGGTCCATTCATCTTACAGACCTTTTATTTTATTTTTTTGTGGAGGTGAGTGGAGGAGTATGAGAGGGTTCTATCATCTTTTCTAAATCTAACCAGCTGCCTCACAAATTGTAATTTTTGGTCCCAAGTGGAGAGAGTAGATAGAATCAGTACAAATATGTAAGTGTTACTAGAAAAAGAACTCAAAGCATATGCTCTTCTGGTGACTTATCAATAACGTGTGTTTGTAAATGAAAGAAGACACATCATCACATATCTGCACATTTTTCAAGATGCTTTCTTAGAAATCCAGAGTCGTAGTTGGTCAGTCATCATGTATATGAATTGAATCAGAGAGAGGGGTATGTGTGGGTGGGTGTGTGTGTGTGTGTGCGCACACACATGCGTTTATATAGCTTTCTTTATAGGCTGCTGCTCTGTTGCTGAGGGGGAAATTTTCATAGATTTACATTTGGTAAATATATCTGTGTCCAAAAAAAGATATGTGTAAAAAGTTGGAATGCCAGCTGACTAAATCAACTCATAAAAACTTCAGTTAAAAGTAAGATATTTTCCACGATTATTTTAAAATATGATGTTTACTGGAAGGAAAGTCCAGAGAATTACCACAGATGAAGTGTGAGTGTATTTCTCCCACTTGTAAATGAGCTCTTATTTCCTACAGTGTATATTCTGGTCCACAATGAGTCATTTTCAACATGTTTCAATTTAACTCCTAATACATTTTTAAACTTGGCAGGCATATTTAGATGAACGTTACTTCCAGTTTTAGAGACTGCTTCTAAATTATACTTCAGTACTGCAGTCATTATGAAAAGTTCTTTCAGTAAAAAGGAAACAGAATTGATTGGAAGTGTTATGTTTTGAAGGAATAAAAAATGGTTGCCATGAATAAAAATCAGATAGTTAAGCTTTTAAAAATTTTGTTACTGCATAACCCTCCTAATATTATCTTAAAGTGCTATGAGGTTCTTCTTATTGATAGAAGGCACTCAAGAAAAAATGAAATATATTCTAGGTAATAAAGTTAATATTCATTGATATCTTACTATGCCTAGCTAGCACTGTTTAAGTGTTTTAAGTGTATTAACTTTTTTAATGGCCATATAATAGGTAGTAGTTCAATTACTATAAACTATTCAGATTTTTTTTTCTATTATATTACATGGAGCCTGACACATTTCTGGACATATAACTGGTGTTACATGAATGCTTGTAAAAGTTGATATTTTATGGAGAATTTTACATATGATACATTTGTGCAATCCTGTGAATCTTACAGTCTGCTGGCAGATTTCAGTTGATCAAACTATCCAGTGTTACAATTTTAATATCTTTATTTTATCATAAAAATGTTTGCACTCTGTTTTTATTCCTTTTGGAAACTTTAAAGGTTGCCTAAAGTTTAGAGCTGGGAAAACCTTAGTTATTGAAAACATTCTACTCACTTAGCAGATGAGGAAAGAATCCTAAATAGGTTATATGACTTGTCCTGAGTTATACTGTTACTAGGAGCAGCATTAGAAGTAGATATGTGTTCTCTTCGGAGAAGGCAATGGCACCCCACTCCAGTACTCTTGCCTGGAAAATCCCATGGACGGAGGAGCCTGGTGGGCTGCAGTCCATGGGGTCGCTAAGGGTAGGACATGACTGAGCGACTTCACTTTCAGTTTTCACTTTCATACATTGGAGAAGGAAATGGCAACCCACTCCAGTGTTCTTGCCTGGAGAATCCCAGGGACGAGGGAGCCTGGTGGGCTGCCGTCTGTGGGGTCACATAGTCAGACACGACTGAAGTGACTTAGAAGCAGCAGCATGTGTTCTCTTCGTTCGTTCATTCTGCCATAGAATTGTGTCATTCCATCAGTAAGCAGAATATGAAACACAACATATGTGATGTTAAACACATCAATATGTACATTTTTGCTCTCCGGTATGCATGTTAAAAACAATAACAAAATTCACAATGATACTGTATTAATTTCCTGTGGTTGCCATAATAAATTATCCCAAACTTTGTGACTTAAAACAGCAGAAATTTATTCTCTCAGTCTGCAGGCTGGAAGTCTGAAACCAAGGTGTCTGTAAGGCCATGCTCTCTCCACAAGCTCCAGGAACACTGCATTCCTTGCTTCTTCCATCTTCTGGGGCTCTAGGCATTCCTTGCTTTCCTTGGCTTATGGCCACATCTTCTCTAGTCTCTGCCAGTCTTCATATCACCTTTTCCTCTGTATGTGTTTTATAAGGATATGTGTGATTGCATTTAGGGCCCACCCAAATAACCCAAGGCAGGCTCTTCCTCTCAGGATATTTGCTTAATCACATCTGCAAAAACCCCTTTTCCATGTAAGGTAATATTGGAACATGGACATACATTTTGGGGACAGTCCACCATTCAACCCATTCCATATGCCTTTTAAGTCATTTGAATTAGTATAAAGTTAGATTATCTTTTCAACCTACTAATGTGACATTTAGCAAATTACTCGATCTTAAATGATACCTTATAGATTCTAGCCTCTGTACCGTATGATATGTGACATATATTTATTCTAATAATATATTTTTAAGAACATCATGGCAGTTACATTCTGAGTTAAAGAAACAAAATTGGATGTTTTTAACATAGTGTGGAAATACAGCTTTAAGCTAAGCTATGTTAACTTCATTTAGATCATTTAATTGCTTTCTTCTATATAGCGAGTACTTTTTGCTTTATTATACTTAAGATTCAATAAGTAAGATCTTTTAATAATATAATGACTTCCATGTTTTATTTTTGTTATACTCATTTTTTTCATTCAGCAAACTTTTAGCCCTTCCTGGTTTTAATAAATGTATGTGTAACCTGTTTATTTCTAAGTCATATGCTGGATACGTGATCATTTAGTTTCTCTTTCTGTAGAAATCATTGTTACTAGTATGAAGAAATTCTAGAAATCATTGTTACCAGATGTGAAGATATTCTCAATTCCTTTTATCCGTTAAAGGGTTTTACTGTAAATGAAGGAAGAAATATAACTATACATTATATAATTCTATGGATCATAGAATTAAATGATATTTTACAGTTTAAATTCTCAATAAATGTTAACTATTATTATTTATTCTCACCATCCAGTTAGTTGACTTTTAAACTTTAATTGTGTATTCTGTATTCAGCACAATAAAGACAAAGGGTTGAAGCACTCTCTGACTAGATCTGGTAAAACTATTTCATGCAGATGGATAACCTTGACTGTTACAAAACTCTTGGATGAAGGAGGTCCCTTTCCTCAACTTACCATTTATTTTAATCATTAGTAATTCATACTACTGGGATTTCCCTTGCATTATTTGAGAGTTTCGAAACATTGTGTTGGCCAAAAAGTTTGTTTCGATCTTACAGGAAAAACTTTTTAGCCAGCCCAGTAATATATCCATGTGTTTTTTTAATGGATTTTTTTTTTTAACTTAAAGGCAATATGTTTTTATTTTACAAGTTAGAAGTCTAATCTGTACATTTGTCAAAAGTAGGAAATGAGTTAATAGATCTTCAAACAATGAAACTTAACTGACATCCACATATCTATTATTAGATTTCAGATGTTTTCCTTTAATTCACTGGAACCCCAAATATGAATTTCTGTTAGCGAGAATATTCATAGATACTCCAAATGTAATGATGCCTATCATTTCTAACATACTTTTTGTCCAAAATCACAGAGATGGAAAATGACCAAAAGAATACATCTCCCAGCCTCCAGGCAAGGGTGCACCCAGATCATTCAGGTCAGATAGACTGTCCACATGTAAACCTGTAGAGGAATTCATATTCCTGTAAATGACAATGAAATGTTAGCTTTGAAATAGTTTTTTAAAGTAGTTTAGAGGAAAATCACAGTATGGTTAATAGCCTGTCATTTATGAGAATGGAATGTTCTGTATGTTGGTACCACAAGACATGTCTATTCTTATTCATTTCTCATCTTTTGCCATTAGTTAAACTGTGCATTTGATCCAGAAATAAATCAACAGATGTTTAAATGGAAAATGTGTTATGAAATCCAACCATTTGTGTATAGTAAGCACAGATTTTTTTTTTTTTTCCTTTGGACCTCAAAGTAATAGCACTTGAGGTCCAAAATCAAGTTCTTTAACTAAAATGCTGGTCTCTAATTTTTGAAAATTAAAACCATGAACTGAATGCTTCTAAAGGATAACAATTTTTTAGCCAGTTTTCCATGTCACTAGCTACTGTACAATTATGTGTTATCCAATAGCAAATAATGCCTCTTATCATGATAGAAACCACCTCTTGCTCAGCTCTCTTATCACGCTTAAATATTAAGCGTTACACTTATAAGAAATTGTAAGCTCTAGTAGCCTTTCTGCAGGCTTATGTACCAGTTTTCATCTCACAAATTTTAAGCAGAGCTACCTTTACAAATTAAAGTATACACAACAAACTGGAAAATTCTTAAAGATGAGAGTACTAGACCACCTTAACTGCCTCCTGCAAAACCAGTATGCAGGTCAAGAAGCAACAGTTAGAACCGGACATAGAACAACGGACTGGTTCAGAACTGGGAAAGGAGTATGTCACCCTGTGGCACATTATTTAATTTATATGTAGAGTACATCATGCAAAATGCTGGACTGGATGAATCACAAGCTGGAATCAAGATTTCTGGGAGAAATGTTAATAACCTCAGATATGCAGATGATACCACTCTAATGGCAGAAAGAAAAGAACTACTTGATGAAGGTGAAAGAGAAGAGTGAAAAAAACTGGATTAAAACTCAACATTCAGAAAAGAAAGATCATGGTATCCAGTAAAAATGGAAACAGTGACACTGTATTTTCTTGGGCTCCAAAATCACTGCATCAGTGACTGCAGCCATGAAATTAAAGGATGCTTGCTCCTTGGAGAAAAAGCTGTGACCAACCTAGACAGTGTATTAAAAAGAAAAGACATCACTTTGCCAACAAAGGTCCATATCGTCAAAACTATGGTTTTTCCAATAGCCACATATGAATATGAGAGTTGGACTGTAAAGAAAGCTGAGCACCAAAGAATTGATGCTTTTGAACTGTGGTGCTAGAGAAGACTCTTGAGAGTTCCTTGGACACCATGGGAATCCAACCAGTCAATTATAATGGAAATCAATCCTGAATATTTATTGAAAGAACTGATGCTGAAGCTGAAATTCCAATACTTTGACCACCCAATGTGAAGAGTTGACTCGTTGGAAAAGACCTTGAAGCTGAGAAAGATTGAGAGCAAGAGAACAAGGGTGCGACAGAGGATGAGATGATTGGATGGCATCACCGATTCAATGGACATGAGTTAGAACAAACTCTGGGAGACNGTGAAGAGTTGACTCGTTGGAAAAGACCTTGAAGCTGAGAAAGATTGAGAGCAAGAGAACAAGGGTGCGACAGAGGATGAGATGATTGGATGGCATCACCGATTCAATGGACATGAGTTAGAACAAACTCTGGGAGACAGTGAAGGACAGGGAAATCTGTCATGCTGCAGTCCATAGGGTCACAAAGAATCGGACATGACTGAGAGACTGAACAACAACAAGATACAGCTGAAGTTTATGCCTTCTTAAACTATACATATGTCTTTGATGATAGAGAGCACTAGAGCAATGTTGAATTAATGGCTCACACTTTCTATAAGCTTTCAATAAAAAGTTTAGCAATTGTAATTCTTGGGGTTCATTTGAATAGACTGAAAAAGGTCGTTTTTCTTTTTATGAATTTTATTTATAAAAATGATGCAGTTTATAAACACTTCTAATTTTTAATTGCTGATACTATCTGAAGAATGTTATAAATTTGTACATACATAATTGTGTACCCAAAGTAAAACTCCATACCACTAAACTCATTTTCCTGTATCGTGGAATATTGTTGTTTAGTCGCTAAGCTGTGTCTGACTCTTTGCGACCTCTTGGACTATAGCCTGACAGGCTCCTCTGTCCATGGGATTCTCCAGGCAAGAATACTGGAGTCGGCTGCCATTTCCTCCTCCAGGGGATGTTCCCGACCCATGGATCGAACCTACGTCTCCTACGTTGGCAGGCGGATTCTTTACCAGTGAGCCACCAGGGGAGAATATACTGGATATTGTCAGACTGCCTCTTCTCTGTGAGAATTGAGTATCCACTGCACAATTTTATGAAATGTTCTCTGCTTCCCTCAATTCTTTAATGTCTAAATGGATCTAAGGCTTCCTTCCTGTCAATTTCAAATGTGTAACATTGCTTACCTTATTTCTTTTTATTTTAAATGTGAGCCAACATTATGAACCCTGTACTTTTCTGTGAACCTCAGGAAGCAGAAGAGAAATATCTCTCTCCCTATGCTTTCAGAGGAGAATGTATGTATGTATGTTGTACTCTGATTTCTCTTGGGTGAAGTGTGGACTATGACAAGAATAATAGAGAGGTAAAATCTCTCCCTAAATTTTTCTTACAATGGGCTAGAAAGTGTTCAACTCAATAGTCATTGAACCTTTGGGGATAACACTGTAGATGAAAAAATTTCTTAAGATATGATTTCTGTTTCCAAAGAGCTAAAAGAATAACTGTATATACATATTTATATTTTAAAGCAAAATGTTCTGTATTCAAGGATCTATACTGGTCTATGAATATCCCTATTTATTTTAAAGTAATATAGGGAATGATCTTTTAGAGGAGGAGTTATGTGAAACAAGCATCTGAAGTTTGAATTGTGATATGCAAATCTGAGAGAAGGGCATTCCCAAAACTTTATAAACCTTCCTAAATATAGAAGGAAAACAATTAAAGGATTATCCGGAAATAACAGATAATTCAGTCAACTGATTTGGCATATGTACAGTTAGGCAGAGGAGATAGACGGTTTCATATTCTGGTAGGCCTGAAGTAAAAAACAAAGAGCTTATATTCACTTCAGTGAGTTGTGAGGGATAGTGTGATGAGAATCATTTTAGATCATTAACTTGGTAATAAGCCATGAAATTAAAAGATGCTTACTCCTTGGAAGGAAAGTTATGACCAACCTAGACAGCATATTAANCATGGCATCTGGTCCCACCGCTTCATGGCAAATAGTTGAGGAAACAATGGAAACAGTGGCTGACTTTATTTTTCTGGGCTCCAAAATCACTGCAGATGGTGATGGCAGCCATGAAATTAAAAGACACTTACTCCTTGGAGGGAAAGTTATGACTAACCTAGACAGCATATTAAAAAGCAGAGACATTACTTTGTCAACAAAAGTCCATCTAGTCAAGGCTATGGTTTTTCCAGTGGTCATGTATGGATGTGAGAGTTGGACTATAAAGAAAGCTGAGCACCAAAGAATTGATGCTTTTGAGCTATGGTGTTGGAGAAGACTCTTGAGAGTCCCTTGGACTGCAAGGAGATCCAACCAGTCCATTCTGAAGATCAGCCCTCGGTGTTCATTGGAGGGACTAATGCTGAAGCTGAAACTTCAGTACTTTGGCCCCCTGATGTGAAGAGCTGACTCATTGGAAAAGACCCTGATGCTGGGAAAGATTGAGAGCAGGAGGAGAAGGGGACGACAGAGAATGAGATGGTTGGATGGCATCACCGACTCAATGGACATGGGTTTGGGTGGACTCTGGGAGTTGGTGATGGACAGGGAGGCCTGGCGTGCTGCGATTCATGGGGTCTCAAAGAGTCGGACATGACTGAATGACTTCAATGAACTGAATAGTGGTCTGACTTTGAACACCTTATTTACAAAGCTGTGCTTCAGTTGATTAATCCATAATGTAAAGCTAATCATAATGACTAGTGGTGGTTGTGTGGATTAAATAGATAATTCTTATAAATATAACATTTCACACAGTATCTGCCATGTGTGAAAACAATAAAATATTGAATGGGTCTATATAGTCCTAAATGCCCAGAACAACTGCATGAATGATCAGGATGATCTCTTGCCATGTGCCCTCAGGAACAAATTCAGGGTTATATACTTGGTTTTCTGTGGCCCACAGTGTTAATATTCATTCATTCAAACTGAGCATTGAACAATAGGTGGCCTTAGATGTTGATGTATAGCAGAAATCAAACCAATATTATAAAGCAATTATTCTTCAAATAAAAAAAAATTTTTTTAATGTGACTATGAAAGAAAAAATGTTTTCCACCAAAGCAACAGCTATGAGCAAAAGAAGGAAAGGGCAACCTGTGTAGCAGGTCTCAAGTATTAATTAATTCTATTTGGGTTCATATATATATATTTAAATATACATTTATTTACTTATTTATTTGATTGCATCAGGTCTTAGTTGCATCAAGCGGGATCTTTGTTGTGGCTCGTGGGCGCGGTACTTGAGGCTCTTGGGTTTAGTTGCTCCAGCTTGTGAGATCTTAGTTCATCAACCAGGGATTGAATCCACGTTCCCTGCATTGCAAGGCAGATTCTTAACCACAGGACCACTAGGGAAGTCCCTCTATTTGGTTTCAAAGGGTTCCAATTGACCTCCCACCTGTGGTTTCATGCCTTCCTATCCATCAACCTTGCTGCTGCCAGAAATAAAACATTCATTCAAGCTTGATTATAATCTTTGCAATTTCACTACTGCACATCAAATTCAGAATAAAGACCCAACTCCTTAGCCCAGCTTTCTAGTCGTGTCGTCACTTTTTCCTGCCATCTTTGCCAGCCTCAGTTCCTCCACTCTACCAGTGGCCCTTCCTTAAACACTCACACTTATCTGAATCATTTAACTCACTTTTGGCCCTTTGCATGGGCTATTTCCTTGGCTCAAAACAGTAACATGTCCTACTTGGCCTTTAAGATTCAGCTCAGCTGTTACCTGTAAGAAGTCTTCTATGGCATGCTTTGCCCCTCTCACCATTGCTATCCAAGAGCAGAATTCCTTTTTGGAGGTCCCAGATTAGCCTACGTTTACCTCAAGCATGGTTGATAGCACATGGGATTCCATATTTTCCCAACTTTCTATCTAGAATACGTGTTCTCTGACCTTGGGAAGAGGTCAGGCCCTTTCCAGGGTCCACTGTATATCAGGCACAATTGTAGGAACTGGAAATACAACGGACAAGAGAGAGAAAGTCCCTGATATCTTGGGACTCCTGGTCCAGTGAGGTAAATCAAACAGTTCACGAATACATAGGGTGTTCCCTGACAGCCCAGTGGTTAGGACTCCACATTTGCATTGCTGAGGGTGTGGGTGCCATCCCTTCTCAGGAAACTAACAGCCTGCAAGGAGTGCAGCATGGCCAAAAAGTAATTTACATAAATGCATAAGTATTTTCAGATAATGACAGGTGCTTTTAAGCCTATGAAATGACCTAGGGAAAGGCAATATAAGATAAAGTGGTCTAATCATGGTATTTGTGCAAAAAAACTGATGAGGATCCAATCATTCCTGGGAATATTGAGGGTAAGATTGTTCCAGGCAGAGGGAAGAGTAAGAGCTTATAATTGTTTGTAGAAGGAAAGAAGGGATTGGTAGGGATCTACCTCAAGGATATAAAGAGGACTCAAATTCCTCCCATATAGAAACCAGGATATACTAACTTTTCAGTACAGGAACAAAAGGCAAACAAAAGCATCAATATTATCACCTACAGTTTAGACTGCTGCTGCTAAGTCGCTTCAGTCATGTCTGACTCTGTGCGACCCCATAGAGGGCAGCCCACCAGGCTCCCCCGCCCCTGGGATTCTCCAGGCAAGAACACTGGAGTGGGGTGCCGTTTCCTTCTCCAATGCATGAAAGTGAAAAGTGAAAGGGAAGTCTCTCAGTCGTGCCCAACTCTTCGTGACCCCATGGACTGCAGCCTACCAGGCTCCTCTGTCCATGGGATTTTTCAGGCAAGAGTACTGGAGTGGGGTGCCATTGCCTTCTCCAACAGCTTGGACAGGTTTTGTTTTGTTTTGTTTTGATGCAGGGGTTGTAAGGGAGGAGTGATTAGGAGCTGGCTGAACTGGTGACCTTAGCATAAAGTAGGTCTCTATAAATCAACATTTCTGAAGAATGTTCCAGAAACATTGGACTAGACGCTGTAGTTAACCTAAAGTCACGCTAAAGTCTCCACTTTGGGAAACACTTCTCTTACACTGCTTCTTCCCACTCTCTACACCCTTACCCTCTGGGCACTCACAATGCACATTAAAGGCTCTGAAAAACTCAGTATTTGGAAAACTCGGTTAACTTTTGTTTTTCAAATTAATTTAACTACTGTATCTGTTTTGTGCCTTTGTTTTAAGACAATACAAGTTAAATCCTGTGGACGAGTATTTTGTAAAACAAATTCTGGGACGCTCTAGTCTAAATCAGTCTCTACAACCCACAAGCCTTGCTGTGGTCATTCCTAGCTTCCAGTTTCATTCTGTTCAATGGAAGCAGTAAATAAATACAGGGATGTGATTTTTTAAAAGATACAACAGATAGTTCAGTTTGCAAGTGTGAAAGTAAAAAATGCAAAGTCTCAATTAATCTAATTTTACTACATTTATTTTAGAAAAGGCAGAGGAACCAGAGATCAAATTGCCAACATCTGCTGGATCATCTAAAAAGCAAAGAGTTCCAGAAAAACATCTATTTCTGCTTTATTGACTATGCCAAAGCCTTTGACTGTGTGGATCACAATAAACTATGGAAAATTCTGAAAGAGATGGGAATACCAGACCACCTGACCTGCCTCTTGAGAAACCTGCATACAGGTCAGGAAGCAACAGTTAGAACTGGACAGGGGACAACAGACTGGTTCCAAATAGGAAAAAGAGTACGTCAAGCGGTATATTGTCACCCTGCTTATTTAACTTAAATGCAGAGTACATCATGAGAAACGCTGGGCTGCAGGAAGCACAAGCTGCAATCAAGATTGCCTGCAGAAATATCAAAACCTCAAATATGCAGATGACACCACCTTTATGGTAGAAAGTGAAGAAATAGCCTCTTGATGAAAGTGAAAGAAGAGAGTGAAAAAGTTGGCTTAAAGCTCAACNATGCTACAATCTAGAAGGGCTAGATTTTAAAACACAAATAATACCAGATGTTGGCAAGACTGTGGATTAGCTGGATTGTCTACACATTGCTGTGCGAATGTGGAGTGGTACAATCACTTTGGGGAACAGTTTGGCAGTTTCCTATAAAGTTGAGCATTAACTTACTGTATGATTCAGCAGTCCTATTTCTGGTTATTTACCCAAGAGAAATAAAAACGTGTGTCCACAGAGGGCCTGAATGTAAATGTTTATAGCAGCTTTATTCATAATGGTCCAAAACCTAAAACAGCCCAAATACACATCAAATAGTGAATGAATGAACAAATTTTGGTATATTAATTTTCTGAAAAACTACCCAGCAAGAAAAGGAACCAACTACTCAACACGCAACTCCATTGGTAAATCTTTTTAAAACGTAGTATGTTGAATGAAAGAAGGCAGTTAGAAAAGGCTGCATACTATTTGACTTCATATATAAAACATTCTAGAAAAGGCAGAACTAATGACTGATGATCAGTCACCAACAGCCAGAGGTAGGTTGAAGGAACTGACTTCAAAGTAGCACAGGGAATTTGGGGATTTGATGATAATGTGGTTTGATTGTGGTCCTGGTTGCATGACTATGAACATTTGTCAAAACTCATAGACTTTTATACTTAAAATTGATGTGGCTGCTCTAGGTCTTAGTTGTGACATGTGGGGATATTCGGGCATGTAGGATCAATTAATAGTTACCTGACCAGGGATTGAACCCAGGTCCCCTGCATTGGGATCGTGGAGTATTAGCCACTAGACCACCTGGAAAGTCCCAAGCTAATTTTTTTTTAAGGTGATTAAAAAATGTATAGCCAATGGGTGATGTGCCAATATTCAAATTTATTTCTTTACTTGCATAGCAGGGGTGGGAGAATCAGACAAAAAATAATAGAAATTTTAAGATCTCTATTTTCAGATGACTTGTAGAAGTGAAAACTAGTAAGAGGCTAAATTGTGACGATACAAAACCAGCACTATAAACAAATTGGAAAGAAGGGTCATTAGTTTAAAGAGCTGACAGAGTTAAGAAAAAAGTTGAGCTTTGTAAAATTTTTTAGGACACAAGAGAGCTTGGCAGATTTGTAAGCAGAGGAGACTCACTATGACAGAGAAAGTTTGAAAATGTAATCAAGTGATAATTGAGGAAATCAAAGTGTTTTGGTATCAGGAGGTCAGTTGGAGAACTATGATCCTTTGAACCTGAAAAGGAACATTTTCAGAGATAGAAGCATTAGAAAAGAAAGAAAATTAGGATATAAAGACGTTTAGGGTAGAGAGGAGAGAACTGAAAGAAACCTTTGCTGGGTAGGTTTCTTAGCAAAGAAGGAGTCATCAAAGGAGAGTGACTAAAGCTCTAAATGACCCAAGGTCTTAATAAAAGAGCATTTTTGGGGAACACTCAGTATAGAAAATAGAATAGTCTAATAGATATGGATACATTTATTCCAAGCATCAGTAAGAGTTAGGTCATAAACCTGGTTAGCATGTTGTCACTAGTGTTCCAGAGCTACTCTTAATTCAAATCAGAGCCAAAGCAAATCTAGCCTGCCATCTGTTTTAGTACAGCCTGCAAGCTAAACATGGATTTTTATATTCTTTAATTATTAGAAAAAAATCAGAAGAATATGTCATGACATATGAAATTCAAATGTTAGTGTCCATAAATAAAGTGATATTGGAACACAGCTACAGTCATTTCCTTATGGATCATCTATGGCTTCTTTCAAGCTACAGCTGCACAAAGCCCAAGTTTTTTGCTTCTAGACCTTTACAGAAGAAATTTGCTGATTCCTCATCTAAAGCATTTAGGCCAGCTTTTCAGTAGCTCCCACAAGTAGCAGTGGTCATTATCCATCTTCTCTGCAGCCATTCCCAGTTCTGAGTAGACGGGTTACCATTTGTAGATTACTTCATGGATATCAGGGTGCTCTTCCCAATACATCTCTTTAGCTGGGCTAATGAAAAATTATTTGACTTTGAAGACATAGTTCTGTGTCTTGACACGGATAAGATATTCACATTCTACTAACTGGAAACAAACAAAACAAGTTCTATGCTTGCAAAATTTCTGTATTTCAAGTGATTAGAATATTTATGGTTCATGTGAAACATAGTACAACATGTAGGCCAGATTGAAAACTGCAATTTGTTGGCCAGTAAAGCATGTAAGGTCACCTATCATTTTATCCATGAGAAGCCTTTTTTTGTTTGTTTTTAGAAAAAGGATTGGCGATCTTGAGTATTTAATTTCATTCAACAAATACTTAGTGTTTACTATGCCACCACAAATTTAAGCATTTTACTAGTATAAGCTCACTTAATCCTCATGATGAAATAACTATAATTATTAACATTTTATAACTATGGAAACTGAGACACAGGTAGTAAGGGGCAGTTGTGGATTCATTGCAATCTAGCTTTAGAACCCTTGCTTAATTATATGTAAATATTTTAAATTGCAGTTTATAAAAGAGTACTTTAGTCTCATCACATGAACCTTCAGTATCACTTGAGATACTTTTTGAATCAATTAAAACGGTTTTCCAAAATATCATCTGCACTGCTTTTTGTATTTATTCATTTTTGGAATCCTTAGATGGTACTGTTGCCAAATTTTTATCTTTTGCCACAGTACCCTTTCCAAAAGGTTTTTTTTTTTTTTTTTTTCCATTTGTTCTTTTGGTGTGTTTGTGATCTTCACCATGTGATTGATTATGTTTCATTTGTAAGATAATCTTTGACATCTGCCTTGGTTGTAAGGCAGCATCCCAGAAATAATTATTAAATGTGTTAAATGTCTTTGCCTCTATATTTATTGATTGCTTCAAGCAGACAGTATCAGCATCAAAGTTTGCATTGATTATGGTCTTTACAAGCCAGTGTACCCTTCCTACACAGTGTTTTACACTTCAAAGTAAAGTTATTGAGAGAATTTTCAATGGAAAAGATATTATAAAAACTCAAAGAAAAAGTGACCCTTTGCCTTCAGGATGGTTTTTGAGGGAAAGGCCTCATCTTACATTCACACCTGTATTATCCGTGTTGGTGGGCAGGGAGCCAACTTTGTCCAAAGCAAGAGAAGTAACTTTTCTCTCTAGACTTCCTTCTAGAAAGAAAGTGAAAATGAAGTCGCTCAGTCATGTCTGACTCTTTGCAACTCTATAGACGGTAGCCTACCCGGCTCCTCCATCCATGGGATTTTCCAGACAAGAGTACTGGAATGGGTTGCCATTTCCTTCTCCAGAGAATCTTCTGACCCAGGGATCGAACCCGAGTCTCCCGCAGTGTAGGCAGATGCTTTACCATCTGAGCCACCAGGGAAGCCTGCCTTCTAGGACATCCATAATACCTTTAATGACCTGAGCCTCCTTAAACTCCACACCTAAACCCAGGTTTACTCTGCCCATGAGGAACCATTGTGTGTTTGATTCTTTCCGTGAGCAGCCCTAGCTTGTTTTATCTTCTCTTTCAACTTTGTCTCTGCAGTCTTCCTGCTATAGTCATGTCTGTCCACACTTACCTGCCAACAGTATGTTGCTGAAGATTGAGTATGTCTTTTTGGTACATACTTACTTTCATTTGAATTTTTTTCTCTCTTGGACACAAGATGTTCTAAGAGAAGAGCCCAGAAATTTGAGGCAGATCTGGGTGCAATTTGCAGCTTTGTTCCTTACTTGGGCAAGTTATTAACTTTTTCAAGTCTCAGTTTCNCTTTTTGGTACATACTTACTTTCATTTGAATTTTTTTCTCTCTTGGACACAAGATGTTCTAAGAGAAGAGCCCAGAAATTTGAGGCAGATCTGGGTGCAATTTGCAGCTTTGTTCCTTACTTGGGCAAGTTATTAACTTTTTCAAGTCTCAGTTTCTTTATCTGTAACAAGAGAGTAATCCACAACTCTGTGTTAGTTTTAGAGATGATTAAGTGAAAAAAAAAATGTATACATGGACAGCAAACACAAACATAAGGCACTGTTATTGAGCTTTGCTCCTTTGTCGTGGTCTGTACACATGCTGACAGGAGTCATGCCAATTCAAGTTTCCTTACAGTGAAATCCTTTAGGGTTCATCTCTGACTGATTTGTTAAGTCTATATTTATTTGGCTCTGTCAGGTCTTAGTTGTGACACGTGGGCTCTTTTTGGTTGCGCCATGCGAGCTCGACTGTGGCATGTGAACTCTTAGTTGTGATGTGTGGGGTCTAGTTCCCTGATCAGGGATTGAACCCGGGCCCCCTGCTTTGGGAGTGCAGAGTCTTAGGCACTGGACCACCAGCGAAGTCCCTCATCTCTGACTTTTGATCACAAGCCTCCCTCTAGCCTAATAGTAGAAAGTGGAGGCTTTTGGTCTTGGTTAGAATAACAAGTAAGAAAAAAGGAAGAGGCAACGGACCCTAATAAACGTGCCAGCCTTCTTCCAGCCTGGGGCTTTCCTGGTGGCTCAGACAGTAAAGCATCTGCCTGAAGTACAGGAGACCTCGGTTCAATGCCTGGATTGGGAGGATCCTCTGGAGAAGGAAATGGTTACCCACTCCAGTATTCCTGCCTGAAGAATCCGTGGACAGAGGAGCCTGGCAGGCTATAGTCCATGGGATCACAAAGAGTTGGACACACTGAGCAACTAACACTTTCACACTTTTCCCCCAGCCTCGTGAGAAGGAACTTAAGCACTTCCTGGGCTGGAAGGGTACAGCAAAAGTGTAAGGAGAGAGGTGGGGCTCCAGGAAATATTTAAGGAGAGAAAGCACTTCTTCACAGTACTAATGTGACATTTTTAATTTTTTTTTTCATTCAATTAATACTTATTTTCTTTGATTATATTAAATACTTTATTATTACACTTTCATCCTGATATGTTTATTAGCCATAAGTAGACACTTAAATAAGTACCTCAGTATGCAGAGATTTTCTGAAATTTTATAAGCATTTGACAGACAGCCATAGAAAAATAAAAAGTATGATCATAGCATGATGTATTAACTGTGCTAACAGGCATGATATTTTATTGTATATCCACTTGTTTGAAAATCCTGAGGTAGTATTGTATAGGAAAACTGGTAAGCAGTTAGTCCATTAAGTCTAAGGAGAGAACTTTAGAGAGGAGAAAATAGACATAACAGAGTGATTTAATTCTTCTCATTATTGTGTTTTGTTTTTCTTCTTCATGTCTGCTTCACATGCCCTCATGATAGACATTCTTGTGGTAGGCTAGTGAGTTGCACTTATATTTTTTAAACCTTGTGTCCATTTTGCAACAATTTTAATCATTACAGAACCTAGATGTATCATGCTATATGCTATCGTATCACACAAACTTTGCTCTGTTTGCATTTCTGTTTTAAAAATATTTTTTGAATGTTGTCACATCTCCATCTACCACCTTAGTCATTAGGTAAACTACATTTTTAGAAACTTTAATCTTTCTTGTAGCTCATTCATACCTATCCTATCATTTTGGTTTGTTTCTTCCCTTCACTTCCTGTAATTTGTTTTTATCTTAAATTGACACCCAAACCTGGAAATAGTCATCTTAATTCACTAGTTTTGTCATATTTCAGGAAAGACTGTCACTCATCAGATTTGTTTATGATACTTTTGTGTTTTCTATCCTGGCTTCGACCTACTTAGTAATTTCAGTTTCGTAACACCTAAAATGGTTAATATGAGTCTGTTTATTCAGTAAAGAGTCATTAAGAGCTTATTACATATCAACTGATACACTAGATCCTAGGAATCCAGAGATACATTAAACTTGAATAACTAGAATAACTTGTATTTTAATTGTACAAGGCACTGTTGTATGCTTTTCACGTATATTTGCTCATTTAGTCAGCTTAAACTCAACAGTCCCAAGTCTGTCCTCAGAGACGGAGCCGTGGTATCTGAATTCTTACAGGCTCCAAAGGCGAAGCTGATGGGTGGCTCCTTTAGCCTATTTTCAAAACACGTTTATATAAGTTAAGTTGTAAGATTTTGTCTGTTAATAGGAAGTTTGTCTAAATAAATGACCTTTATTTTCCATTTTGCCTTATACAGTACTTTGTGTGCTAGCTGTAATAAGTTGATTTCCATTCTTTGCCCTATATCTTGGGAGAAAATGGGGCAAAACCATGATTAGCCTACATTCTGCTACTATTCACACCTGACATTGTTCTTCATAAAACCTCACCCCAAAAGTGTTTTTTCTTAAGACTTTTTATTTTTAAGACATCATTTTTTTAGAGGAGTTTCAGGCTTACAACAGAATTGAGAGGAAAATACATAAAGCAAACTATATAACTATTTTTAGATTTGACTTTTTAATGTTCTGATTATCTTTCTTTAATGTAGCTTCAAACTACATTAAAAAGTCTGTATTGAATGCAGCATGAAATAGTTTTGAGTACTCCAATGCACTGATGTAATAAATACTCTTAGTTCAGAGGGTGGTTGAAGTTGAATTTTAAGTGTTGTCATGTTGCCACAAAAGAGAAAACAGCTACACATTCAAATACTCTTATAAAATATTTTACTCTAATTTTATCTCATGCATGCTTTGAGTTATTTTAAGGCAGCATTCCTTTCGTTATATTTGTTTCACTTAAGTACTTACTTTTATCTTCACATACCTGGTACCAATTTTTTGCCTTTATAGATGGCCAAGTATTACTACATATTGTTTATTAATGATATTACATATTTTATTTGATCATGATATGATAGATGCATTGAATTACTCTTAATGCATGCTTGAAATTCTTATAAATCCATGGTACAGTTGTTAAACATACTCAGCGTTTTTAACTCAGCAAAAGAAGCTCTCTCACATTCATTGAAGAATTAGCTTGTAAGCCAAAAATGACAGATGTAGTATTACAGCTGAGATGTGGACTTGTTGAAAAAATCATCTTAATGGCAGAAACATTTGGACAAATACCTAAACGCCTTTTAAATTCCTTTCTCATGTCCTGTAGTAATCATTGTAATACTGATAGTTGTTTTGTAAGTTTTTACTACCTGCTTTTTTTTTTTCAGTTTAGAAAATTTTACACTTGAAATGACCAGAGTTACTAGAATTCTGTTTCTCTGTAACATAATATGTGTATCTTTAAACTACTCTTCTAATTTTCACTGAAAATAGTTTGGATTCAGTATTTAAGTATATATTTTTAAACTTTGTAATAGTGAGAACACAAAAAAATGAAAGAGAACAGTCAGTAGAACAACAGGTAGCAATAATGTATAAAAGTAAAATCTCTAAAATTACATTTTTCATTTTAATGTCAATGAAAAGAAAGCAATTTCAAATATATTCATTGTTCTAAGCATGTTTTTGACCTTTAGAATTTTCACATGGGCAACATGGTCCTATCAGCAAATTTCTTTCCTTTACAAACAGCGATTCTCAATTAGAAAACAGACACTTCCCTCTGGGTCGGTATATTACAGGGTAGCAAGTTGGTATGTAATCTGAATAACACAAGATTTTAGTATACTCACCTTTCCAACTGATATATATATATATTGATATAATTGAAGAGTATAACTATATATTTAAATATTAAACATGTAGTGATATGATGTTATTTATAAAGAAAAACCTGGAGATATTTGACAAATCCTCCTTTGAAAATTCACTTGTAAGTTGTGATATCAATGTGTATAAATATAAAGGTGTATATAAATGTACATTAATTTGAAATATATAAAACTACATAAAATTTTGGGTTTTGTTTGTTTGCTCTTGAAATATATTTTTGGTTGCACTGGGGTGTGCAAGGCACACAGGCTTCAGTGGTTGCCACACACAGGCTCAGCAGCTGCAGCTCGCAGGCTCTAGAATGTGGGCTCAGTAGCTGTGGCGCATGGGCCTAGTTGCTCAGTGGCGTGTGGAATCTTCCAGACCAGGATCAAACCCAGGTCCCCTGCACTGGCAGGTGGATTCCTACCCACTGTACCACCAGGTAAGTCCCATTTGCTTTTTTTTTTTTTTTATAATTTTATTCCTGTATTTATTTTTGGCTATGCTGGGTCTTTGTTGCCGCCCGGACCTTTCTCTGCTTGCAGCGAGGAGGGGCTGCTCTTTGTGGCAGTGCACAGGCTCTCGTTGAGTGGCTTCTCTTGTCGCAGAGCACAGACTCCAGGGCTTCCAGCATTGCAGCATGTGGCCTCAATCGTTGTGGTTCCCAGGTTCTAGAGCGCAGGCTCAGTAGTTGTGGCACACGGACTTAGTTGCTCCATGGCATGTGGGATCTTACCAGACCAGGGATCAAACCCTTGTCTCCGGCATTGGCGGGTGGTAACACTGAGCAGCCAGGGAAGCCTGTTTGCTTTTTTAAAGTAACAAATTAGAAATTGGAGGTTGGGTCTGGTACAGCAGGAGTGCTTATTTCTGACTTGAGAGATCTTTCAAGTGTTCTAAGGATATTAAAAAACTAAACTGATATAATATACTTCATCCCTTATTTTGCTAATAAATAAACACTTCAATTTTGAGAAGTAAAATATATGTCAGCCATAATTATTTAAATGGAGGGTGCTTAAGTTTACATTTTTTTAATTGCTCATATCAAACATTTTTTAGTTGCCTTTAAAAATTGCTTTTAAGTCAAACCACATAATGTAAAAACAACTTTCTTTCCAACTTTTCACATCTCCCAGATACTGTTACCTACAATAATACCATTTCACCAGGATGCACACTTTTCATGTTCTTATGTGGTTTTGGCTATATCTATAATACATGTCTAAATATGTATGTAAGTAATGAATCAAGCTTGTATTTTTTAAACAAACACAATAGAATATATGGATCTGAATGAGTATATCCTCCACAAAGTAAGCACTTTTGGGGCTCATAAAATGCTTTTCCCAACTGTTCATTCATTGCTCAGTATAGTTAGTATAGTTAAAAGTATATAAAAGTATAGTTACTTTTTAGCACAATCCTTACAGTAGCCTTTACTTGTAAGAGTTTTCTTCCTTCAAAGATGTATTTGTTTTTGGAAAATCATACTTAGAGCAAAACTCATTGCTTTGGGTGGGTGAATAAACTGGGCACTACTATTAATATAAAAAATGAAGTGAGAAATTGGGGAAGGGCTAAATATCTTGACAATTGAGGAATAATTAAGAATGGAAAATTATGGGGCCAATAAAAATGACACTTAAAAGGGGGTTTAATAGCATAGGAAGATTTTTACATTCTATTGAGGGGAGAAAGGATAGCAAATTCTATTTACATATAGAATGTACATAACAAGCATGTTTATATATGATGAGATAAAAAATTGGTGAGAAACCATATTTCGTACACCTGTGGGACCATTTTTAATTGATATTGCCACTTGGGAGGGCAGTATCTCTTAAACTTTAAAATCCTTTGATTCAGCAGTTCTACTTCATGATCTTGCTTAGAGAAACATTCACTCATGAACTGAAGGCACTATTTAAGATCATCTTTGAAGCACTCTGTATAATAAAAAAAAATGGAAATAATCTAAATGGTCAAAGTTTAGTACAAAATAAATGAATTTGGGAATTAATTAAATGATTATGTCCACATTGTGATCTGATACATAGAAAATGGAAAGAATGAGGTAGAGGCATGGAAAGTTCCCCTTAATCTTAGATGAAAAATAGCTTACAGAATGTATGTGACATGCTGCCATTAAAAAAAAAAAAAAAGGAGATTGATATATCCTTCTGTGTACATGTATTGCTTAAAAAGAAAAAAGAAAACCTCAAAGAAGATGCACAGAAAAGTGGTAAATAGGAGGTCTTTAATCTTTACTTGGGGCTTCCCAAGTGGCACTGGTGGTTAAGAACCCGTCTACCAATGTAAGAGACATAAAGAGATGTGGATTCAATCCCTGGATCAGGAAGATCCCTTGGAGAAGGAAATGGCAACCCACTCCAGTAATCTTGCCTGGAAAATCACATGGACGGAGGAGCCTGGTGGGCTATAATCCATGGGGTCACAGAGAATTGGACATGACTGAAGCGACTGAGCAAGCAAATGTTTACTTCTAATATTTGAAGTCTTTCCCTAAGACTGGATGTGATACAGAATTAAAATCAAAATCTTCCAGTTTGTGTTTTAGTTTTGTTCTTAACTGGTAAATATAATTCTTTATTTCCTTTATTTACCAGGTCAATCTACTGTAATGTATTTTTGTTGGACTGTTTTGACTTTGCTCATGGGTGTATATGTATGTGTGTATATTACATTATTTTAATTATTATTTGCCTGATTTTGTAACTGCCATTTGTCTGGGGTTCATCTTTGGTTTCTCGTTTTTGGATATTTGTTTTAATTTCACTTAACTCCATAACAAACCACTTGTGGAATCTTCATTCCTGACCAGAGATCAAGCCCTGAGCCTTTGGAGTGGGATCCTGACTCCAAGACCTTAAACTACCAAAGAACTAACCCTAGGGAGTTTCAAATAGTGAGAACTCACACAATGGAAACCACCTGAATACAAGATCCTGTNTTTTTTTTTCATTCACCTGCCTATCTATTAGTTTGTGGTCAAGGAAGATGATTTAATCAGCCTTCATTATAATATCTGAAAGTACCCAAACATAATAAACCACAAGGACTGTTTTTTGAATAAAAAACAAATTCTTGTAAGATTTTAGGAAGTCACTTTTACTGATTGTATTTATAGATAATGCTGTCCTGAACTCTGGAATAAGACATACAGAATAACCTATGGAACAAAGGGAAAATGTAACTGAGTTTGTCCTCTTGGGGCTCACTCAGAGTGTCCAGGGGCAGGGAATTTTATTTGTCGTATTCTTGCTCATTTACATTGTGACCATGGTGGGCAACATACTCATTGTTCTGACTGTGGTACTCAGCCCAACACTGGATTCCCCTATGTACTTCTTTCTTGGCTACTTATCATTTATGGATGCTTTTTATTCTACTTCAATCACTCCAAATGCAATTATAGACTTACTCTATGAGAAGAAAACAATTTCATTTCAAGCTTGCATGACCCAGCTTTTTGCAGAGCATCTATTTAATGGTGCTGAGGTTTTTCTCCTGGTTTTCATGTCTTATGACCGTTATCTGGCCATCTGCAGACCCTTGCATTATTTGACAATCATGAATCAGAGAGTGTGTGTTCTGATGCTGCTATTGGCTTGGGTTGGTGGGTTTTTACATGCTCTACTTCATATTATTTTTTTTTACAACCTTCCATTCTGTGGCCCTAATGTCATTGACCACTTTGNTATTGATATAATTGAAGAGTATAACTATATATTTAAATATTAAACATGTAGTGATATGATGTTATTTATAAAGAAAAACCTGGAGATATTTGACAAATCCTCCTTTGAAAATTCACTTGTAAGTTGTGATATCAATGTGTATAAATATAAAGGTGTATATAAATGTACATTAATTTGAAATATATAAAACTACATAAAATTTTGGGTTTTGTTTGTTTGCTCTTGAAATATATTTTTGGTTGCACTGGGGTGTGCAAGGCACACAGGCTTCAGTGGTTGCCACACACAGGCTCAGCAGCTGCAGCTCGCAGGCTCTAGAATGTGGGCTCAGTAGCTGTGGCGCATGGGCCTAGTTGCTCAGTGGCGTGTGGAATCTTCCAGACCAGGATCAAACCCAGGTCCCCTGCACTGGCAGGTGGATTCCTACCCACTGTACCACCAGGTAAGTCCCATTTGCTTTTTTTTTTTTTTTATAATTTTATTCCTGTATTTATTTTTGGCTATGCTGGGTCTTTGTTGCCGCCCGGACCTTTCTCTGCTTGCAGCGAGGAGGGGCTGCTCTTTGTGGCAGTGCACAGGCTCTCGTTGAGTGGCTTCTCTTGTCGCAGAGCACAGACTCCAGGGCTTCCAGCATTGCAGCATGTGGCCTCAATCGTTGTGGTTCCCAGGTTCTAGAGCGCAGGCTCAGTAGTTGTGGCACACGGACTTAGTTGCTCCATGGCATGTGGGATCTTACCAGACCAGGGATCAAACCCTTGTCTCCGGCATTGGCGGGTGGTAACACTGAGCAGCCAGGGAAGCCTGTTTGCTTTTTTAAAGTAACAAATTAGAAATTGGAGGTTGGGTCTGGTACAGCAGGAGTGCTTATTTCTGACTTGAGAGATCTTTCAAGTGTTCTAAGGATATTAAAAAACTAAACTGATATAATATACTTCATCCCTTATTTTGCTAATAAATAAACACTTCAATTTTGAGAAGTAAAATATATGTCAGCCATAATTATTTAAATGGAGGGTGCTTAAGTTTACATTTTTTTAATTGCTCATATCAAACATTTTTTAGTTGCCTTTAAAAATTGCTTTTAAGTCAAACCACATAATGTAAAAACAACTTTCTTTCCAACTTTTCACATCTCCCAGATACTGTTACCTACAATAATACCATTTCACCAGGATGCACACTTTTCATGTTCTTATGTGGTTTTGGCTATATCTATAATACATGTCTAAATATGTATGTAAGTAATGAATCAAGCTTGTATTTTTTAAACAAACACAATAGAATATATGGATCTGAATGAGTATATCCTCCACAAAGTAAGCACTTTTGGGGCTCATAAAATGCTTTTCCCAACTGTTCATTCATTGCTCAGTATAGTTAGTATAGTTAAAAGTATATAAAAGTATAGTTACTTTTTAGCACAATCCTTACAGTAGCCTTTACTTGTAAGAGTTTTCTTCCTTCAAAGATGTATTTGTTTTTGGAAAATCATACTTAGAGCAAAACTCATTGCTTTGGGTGGGTGAATAAACTGGGCACTACTATTAATATAAAAAATGAAGTGAGAAATTGGGGAAGGGCTAAATATCTTGACAATTGAGGAATAATTAAGAATGGAAAATTATGGGGCCAATAAAAATAACACTTAAAAGGGGGTTTAATAGCATAGGAAGATTTTTACATTCTATTGAGGGGAGAAAGGATAGCAAATTCTATTTACATATAGAATGTACATAACAAGCATGTTTATATATGATGAGATAAAAAATTGGTGAGAAACCATATTTCGTACACCTGTGGGACCATTTTTAATTGATATTGCCACTTGGGAGGGCAGTATCTCTTAAACTTTAAAATCCTTTGATTCAGCAGTTCTACTTCATGATCTTGCTTAGAGAAACATTCACTCATGAACTGAAGGCACTATTTAAGATCATCTTTGAAGCACTCTGTATAATAAAAAAAAATGGAAATAATCTAAATGGTCAAAGTTTAGTACAAAATAAATGAATTTGGGAATTAATTAAATGATTATGTCCACATTGTGATCTGATACATAGAAAATGGAAAGAATGAGGTAGAGGCATGGAAAGTTCCCCTTAATCTTAGATGAAAAATAGCTTACAGAATGTATGTGACATGCTGCCATTAAAAAAAAAAAAAAAGGAGATTGATATATCCTTCTGTGTACATGTATTGCTTAAAAAGAAAAAAGAAAACCTCAAAGAAGATGCACAGAAAAGTGGTAAATAGGAGGTCTTTAATCTTTACTTGGGGCTTCCCAAGTGGCACTGGTGGTTAAGAACCCGTCTACCAATGTAAGAGACATAAAGAGATGTGGATTCAATCCCTGGATCAGGAAGATCCCTTGGAGAAGGAAATGGCAACCCACTCCAGTAATCTTGCCTGGAAAATCACATGGACGGAGGAGCCTGGTGGGCTATAATCCATGGGGTCACAGAGAATTGGACATGACTGAAGCGACTGAGCAAGCAAATGTTTACTTCTAATATTTGAAGTCTTTCCCTAAGACTGGATGTGATACAGAATTAAAATCAAAATCTTCCAGTTTGTGTTTTAGTTTTGTTCTTAACTGGTAAATATAATTCTTTATTTCCTTTATTTACCAGGTCAATCTACTGTAATGTATTTTTGTTGGACTGTTTTGACTTTGCTCATGGGTGTATATGTATGTGTGTATATTACATTATTTTAATTATTATTTGCCTGATTTTGTAACTGCCATTTGTCTGGGGTTCATCTTTGGTTTCTCGTTTTTGGATATTTGTTTTAATTTCACTTAACTCCATAACAAACCACTTGTGGAATCTTCATTCCTGACCAGAGATCAAGCCCTGAGCCTTTGGAGTGGGATCCTGACTCCAAGACCTTAAACTACCAAAGAACTAACCCTAGGGAGTTTCAAATAGTGAGAACTCACACAATGGAAACCACCTGAATACAAGATCCTGTATCACCCAACCACCAGTAGCACCCTGTGCAGGACACCTCATCTAAACAACAAACAAAACAAAAATACAAACCCAATCACCAGCAGATAGTATTACCACCTCACTCAACCTTGCCCATCAGAGGAAAAACAAACAAACAAAAAGCACAAAAATCTCACCCTGTACCACAGACCACTGGACCAACCTTAGGAGGACAAAAACCAAAAGGAAGAAAGAAATCAACCTTGAAGCCTGGGAAAAGGAGACCTCAAGCACAGTAAGTTAAAAAAATAATGAAAAGGCAGAGAAATACTACTCAAATGAAGAAACAAACTAGAAACACAGAAGTCCAAATAAATGAAGAGGAAATAGGCAAACCACCTGAAAAGAATTCAGAATAATGATAGTAAAGATGATCAAAAACCTTGAAAACAAATGGGAGAAAATGCAAGAATCAATTAACAGAGATCGAGAAAAATTAAAGAATAAACATACAGAGATAAACAACACAATTGTTGGAATTAAAAATGCTTTAGAAGGAATCAATAGCATAATATGCAAAGCAGAAGAACGAATCAGTGAGCTGAAAGATAAAATGATGGAAATAGCTTATGAAGAGCAGAATAAAGTAAAAAGAATGAAAAGAACTGAGGATAGTCTCAGAGACCTCTGGGACGATATCAAACACACCAACATTCGAATTATAGATCTGAAGAAGTCCAAGAAGAAGAGAAAACGAAAGGGAATGAGAAAGTTTTTGAAGAGATTATAGTTGAAAATCTCCCCAACATGGAAAAGGAAATAGTCAAGTCCAAGAGGCACAAAGAGTCCCATGCAGGATAAACCCAAGGAGAAACACACCAGGACACACACTAATCAAACTAACAGACCAAACACAAAGAAAAACTTAAGAACAACAGGGAAAAGCAACAAGTAACATACATGGGAAACCCCATATGCTTAGCTGATCTTTCAGCAGAAACTCTGCAGGCCAGAAGGGAATGGCAGGGTATATTTAAAGTACAGAAAGGGAAAAGCCTACAACCAAGATTACTGTACCAAGCAAGGATCCCATCCAAAACTGATGGAGAAATAAAAAGCTTTTAAGACAAGCAAAAGTTAAGAGAATTCAGTACCACCAAACCAGCTTTACAACAAATGTTAAAGGTACTTATGTAATCAAGAAATACAAGAGAAGAAAAATGATCTACAAAATCAACCCTAAACAATTAAAATGGCAATAGGAACATATATGTCAGTAATTACTTTAAATGTAAATGGATAAATTCTTCAATGAAAAGATAGACTGGCTTAGTGGATACAAACACAAGACCCATATATATGCTGTCTACAAGAAACCCGCTTCAGACCTCAAGACACATAGACTGAAAGTGAGAGGATGGAAAAATAAATTCCATGCAAATGGGAAGCAAAAGAAAGCTGGAGTAGCAACCCTCATATCAGACGAAATAGACCTTAAAGTAAAGATTACAAGCAATAAGGAAGAACACTACCTAATGATGATGGGATCAATTCAAGAGGAAGACATAATGATTGTAAATATCTATGCACCCAACATAAGGAGCACCTCAACACATAAGACAAACACTAACAGACATAAAAGGAGAAATTGACAGTAACACAATAATAGTAGGAGACTTTAACACCCCACTCGAACCGATGGACAGATAATCAAAACAGAAAATTAATAAGGAAACACAAATCTTAAATGATACATTAGATGAGATGGATCTCATTGTTATCTTCAGGACATTCCATCCAAATGCAGACGAATACACCTTCTTCTCAAGTCCACATGGGACATTCTCCAGAATAGACCAGTTCTTGAATCATATATCAAACCTCAGCAAATTTAAGAAAATTGAAATCATATCAAGCATCTTCTCCTACCACAACGCCATGAGACTAGATATCAATTGCAAGAAAAAACTGTAAGAAACACCAACACATGGAGATTAAACAACACGTTTCTAAATAACCAACCAGTTACTGAAGAAGTCAAAAGGGAAATCAAAAAATTTTGGAAACAAATGACAATGAAAACATGACAACTCAAAACCTATGGGATGCAGCAAAGGCAATTATATGAGGGAAGTTTATAGCAGTACAATCCTACCTCAAGAAACAAGGAAAACATCAAATAGACAATCTAACTTTGTACCTAAAACAACTGGAAAAAGAACAACAACAAAAAACCCAAAATTAGTAGAAGGAAAGAAATCATAAAGATCCAAACAGAAATAAAAGAAAAGGAAATGAAGGAAACAATAGTAAAGATTAGTAAAACTAAAAGCTGGTTCTTTGAGAAGACAAGCAAAATTGACAAACTGTTAGCCAGATTCATCAAGAAAAAAAGAGAAGAATCAAGTCAACAAAATTAGAAATAAAAAGGAGAGATTACAAAAGACAATGCAGAAGTGCAGAGGAATTTAAGAGACTTTTCTGAACAGTTATATGGAAATAAAGTGGATAACCTGAAGAAATGGACAGATTTCTTAGAAAAGTTCAATCTTCCAAGACTGAACCAAGAAGAAATAGAAATTATGAACAACCCAATTATAAGCAGTGAAATTGAAGCTGTGATCAAAAATCTTGAAAAAACAAAAGCCCAGGACCAAATGGCTTCACAAAAAATTTTTATCAAACATTTAGAGACGAGCTAATGCCTATCCTTCTAAAACGCTTTCAAAAAATTTCAGATGAAGGAATATGTTCAAACTCATTCTATGAGGCCACCATCACCCTGATACCAAAACCAGACACACACACACAAAAAAACTACAGGCCAATATCACTGATGAACATAGAATGCAAAAATCCTTAACAAAATTTAGCAAACAGAATTCAGGAACACATCAAAAAGCTCATACACCGTGATCAAATTGGGTTTATTCCAGAAATGCAAGGATTCTTTAATATACACAATCAATCAATGTGATACACCATATTAACAAATTGAAAGACAAAAACCATATGATAATCTCAATAGATACAGAAAAAGCCTTTGACAAAATTCAGCACCCATTTATGATGAAAACTCTTCAAAAACTGGGCATAGCCTACCTCAACATAGTAAAAGCCATATAGGATAAGACTACAGCAAACATTATTCTCAATGATGAAAAACTGAAAGCATTTCCCATAAGATCAGGAACAAGACAAGGATGTCCAGTTTCACCACTATTATTCAACATAGTTTTGGAAGTCCTAGCTATAGCAATCAGAGAAGAAAAAGAAATAAAAGGAATCCAGATCGGAAAAGAAGTACAGCTCTTACTGTTAGCAGATGACACAATACTGTACATAGAAAGCCCTAAAGATAGTAGCAAAAACTTTGTAGAGCTAATCAGTGAATTTAGCAACGTTGCAAGATACAAAATCAGTACACAGAAATCACTTGCATTTTTATATACTAACAATGAAAAATCAGAAAGAGAAATTAAGGAATCAATCCCATTCACCATTGCAGCAAAAAGAATTAAGTATCTAGGAATAAACTTACCTAAGGATACAAAAGAACTATACACAGAAAATTATAAGACACTAATGAAAGAAATCAATGATGTCATAAACAGATGGAGAGATACTCCATCTTCCTGGGTAGGAACAATGGAGAAATGTCTATTTAAGTCTTTTTCCCACTTTTTGATTGGGTTGTTTGTTTTTCTGGCATTTTCACAACAATATTGTGAAAATGACTATACTACCAAACACAATATTCAGTTTCAATGCAATCCCTATTAAGTTACCAATGGCATTTTTCACAGAACTAGATCAAAAATTTCACAATTCATATGGAAAAACTAAAGACCCCAAATAGCCAAAGTAGTCTTAAGAAAGAAGAATGGAGCTGGAAGAATCAACCTTCCTGATTTCAGATTATACTACAAAGCTACAGTCATCAAGACAATATGGTCCTGGCACCAGAACAGAAATTTTGACCAACGGAACGATAGAAAGCCCAGAAATAAACCCATGCACTTATGGATACCTTAATTTTTGAGAAAGGAGGCAAGAACATACAACAGGGCAAAGACAGCCTCTTCAATAAATGGTACTGGGAAAATTGGACAGCTACATGCAAAAGAATGAAATTAGAACACTTCCTAACACCATACACAAAGATAAACTCAAGATGCATGAAAGACATAAATGTAACACCAGAAACTATAAAACTCTTAGAGGAAAACGTAGGCAAAACACTTTGACATAAATCAAAGCAAGATCCTCTATGACTCACCTCCTAGAGTAACAGAAATAAAAATAAAAGTAAGCAAGTGGGACCTGATTAAACTTAAAAGCTTTTGCACAGCAAAGGAAACTATAAGCAAGTTGAAAAGACAACCCTCAGAATGGGAGAAATAATAGCAAATGAAACAACTGACAAAGGATTAATTTCCAGAATATACAAGTAGCTCATACAACTCAATGCCAGAAAAACAACCCAATCAAAAAGTGAGAAAAATCCCTAAACAGACATTTCTCTAAAGAAGACATATAGGTGGCTAACAAACACATGAAAAGATGCTCAACATTGCTCATTATTAGAGAAATGCAAATCATAAATACAATGAAATATCACCTCACACCAGTCAGAATGGCCATCATCAAAAAGTCTACAAACAATAAATCTTGGAGACGGTGTGGAGAAAAGGAACCGCTCTTACACTGTTGGTGGGAAGTAAATTGATATAGCCACTATGAAAGACAGTATGGAGATTCTTTAAAAAAAAAAAACCTAGGAATAAAACCACCATATGTCCCAGCAATCCAACTCCTAGGCATATACCCTGAGGAAACTAAAACTGAAAAAGATACATGTGTCCCATTGTTTGTTGCAGCACTATTTACAATAGCTAGAACATGGAAGCAACCTAGATGTCCATCAGGAGATGAATGGGTGAAAAAGTAGTGGTACATATACACAATGGAATATTACTCAGCCATAAAAAGGAACACATTTGTGACAATTCTGATGAGGTGGATGAACCTAGAGCCTATTATAGAGTGACGCGAGTTAGAAAGAGAAAGATAAATATTGAATTCTAACACAAAAATACAGCATCTGGTTGAATGATACTGAAGAACTCATTTACAGGGCAGCCATGGAGAAACAGACATAGAGAATACACTTATGGGCATGGGGAGATTGGAGGAAAGGGTGAGATGCTTGGAGAGGGTAACATGGAAATTTACATTACCATATGTAAAATAGGTAGCCAATGGGAATTTGCTGTATGGATCAGGAAACTCAAACAGGGGCTCTGTATCAACCTAGAGGGGTGGGTTGGGGAGGGAGTTGGGAGGGGGATTCAAAAGGGAGGGGATATATATATATATACCTATGGCTGATTCATGTTGAGGTTTGACAGCAAACAACAAAATTCTGTAAACCAATTATCCTTCAATAAAGAAATTAATTTAAAAAAATTAAAACCTTCATAATATTTAGTTGTGCAGAGAAGAAAGAGTTACATGAAAATATAAACAGTAGTTATCATTATAAGCTTATGATTGACATTTTTTTCTGTTTTCCATGTTTGCTAAAATTCTAT
>SJYV01048537.1:1884816-2034718 GCA_006410875.1 Neotragus pygmaeus | reverse complement strand
CACACACACACACACACACACACACACACACACACACACACACACACACACACACACACACACACACACACACACAAAAGGAAATATTCTGGTTAACAGAAAGTTAACCCTATATAAAACAGCCTATTTGAAAGAGAAAATAAAAAGCTTACTCCATACTCATGCTTTAAATATGTAATTGATATAATGCTACATATTTAAATGCATATCCTTGGAAGGACTGATGCTGAAGCTCCAATACTTTGTTCACCTGATATGAAGAGCCAACTCATTGGAAAAGACCCTGATGCTGGGAAAGATTGAGGGCAGGAGGAGTAGGGGACGTCAGAGGACAAGATGGTTGGATGGCATCGATGACTCAATGGACATGAGTTTGCACAGTCTGGGAGATAGTGAAGTATAGGGAAGCTTGGCATGCTGCAGTCCACAGGGTGACAAAGAGTCAGACGAAACTTAGTGACTGAACACCAACAACAAGTAATACTAGTTAATACAAGATTAGATACAGATCTATAAATATAGATATACAGATAGATACTATTGAGAGCAAGAAAACCTTTAGGGATAATTGAAAAATCAGTGGTTTAGTATCTTTAACCTAAGATAATTAGCTTTTTTTCAGTTCACAGAAGCAGAAAATCCAAATGAACAGGTTTGTGTGTATGTGTTTTTCCTCAATTCTTAATCAGCAGAGTGATTCGGAAGTCTTGGTTAACTGTCAGTGACTCATCCAGAGCATTTTCAGCATGGGGTTCAGGGCTAGTAATACTAGCCAGGCTAGTATTACTAGAAGCACAACCAAAATTCTCTCTAAACAGAATGGAAATAAGTTTTATCCCCATAGGAGGCACAGAAAGTAAAGGTACAGATGAGTTATCAGCTCAACCAAAATGAATACTTCAAAGGAAACTGAACATCAACTCAGTGAAGCCTGTTGAAAGAATAAGAAGGAGGGGCCTGAAACACCAGAGTAAAATGAGATTGATGTCCCACCCGTGTAAACAAAATTGATTCTCAGTAATCAGAGATGACAGCTTCTGTCCCTGTCAAATCCAGTTTCCCACAGTGTAATCCCTATTTGAAGTTTCAGGCCCATCTCTGTTTCTGAGCACTTTTCTTTTTTTTTTTTTTTGGTTTTATTTTTGTTTTTTCACATGTAGAAAGTTCATCAGTAGCCTGTGCTCCATTTGTTTGTGGAGTTTAGAATTAATTTCTCCTCCCCACACAGAGGATTTAGTGGTTCAACCATGGCTTCCTGCTCCCATGTATTCTTATAAACCCCACAAGTATTTTCTCTGTATTGACCCAGAGTTCCTCTCAAAACTTGATCTAACTGATTCCCAGCTACTAAAAATCCCTCCCTGAACACTTGCCTATAACTGGAAATCCTATGACTTTGCTTGGCTTCTTTTAACAGTCTTCCTTGTATGTGCCTTGCCTCAGCTGCTTCACTGCCTTACTTCTATATTGGACCAGCTCTCAGGATTTCTTAATGGAAGGACCACCTATCGGTCCTGGTAACTACAGGAACCTTACCACTGGATATGTGAGATCTTAGTTCCCTGACCAGGGATCAAACCAATGCCCCCGCATTGGAAGCATGAAGTCTTAACCACTGACTGCCAGAGAAGTCCCACATCCACTTTTAATATTTGGGAAGCCGTGAACGTTATGTGGATAAAAATTCAAAGATCAGCTGCTGTTACTCATTGGAGTAAAAACTAGATTAATAATTATAGCAGTCTTTGACTTTCTTGGGCCTCCCTGGTGGCTCAGACAGTAAAGAATCTGCCTGCCATGTGGAAGATTGGGTTTGATCCCTGGATCAGGAAAATCCCCCTGGAGAAGGGAATGGCTACCCACTCCAGTATTCTTGCCTGGAGAATTCCATGGACAGAGGGCAGAGTTGGACACGACTGAGTGACTAACATTTTCACTTTTGACCTTCTTACCCGTGATAGCCTTGTTGATAGAAATGGGAGTGAACATACATTGCTTGGCTTAATACATCAGAGTATAATGAGCAAACTTTCACCATAGTATATATGTAAAGACTGCTGATGTAAATATTGTTATGCAGATCTGTTATTTAGTGTTTTGTCTAGTGCTTTTGTTCAAATGAGCTCTCCTGTTTCTGAGGACAGAATTCTATGTTGATGTCTCTCCTGCAGTTATTTCTCAGCATTGCAGAATATGCATAGCTGCTCGGACTTCATTCACTGTAGCTGAGAGCATTTCTTATGGGTTAACTCTGTTGTTCCCTGTCTAATTGCTCATTTTCACCTTTTCACAGGTGAAATTCTCCTTGTTTGTCCAGCTTAAAGTCTGCTGTAGTGCCTATTCCTTAAGAGCAAACAGTTCATTCTAGGTCTTTATAGTACTATTTTTAAAGTAGTGTGTGATTTATGAGTAAGTCTTATGCAAACTAAAAACCCAGCTAATATAAAGACTAATCTAGTCAAACTAGGGACCTGGGGTGACTATAGCTGGAGATGCTGATAAACTTTGTAAGAAATGTGACCTCTTAAGGTTACTATGCTGAATTAGAATGTCAAACATAAACTTGCGAACATATGAATAATATTGCCTTCTTTCAAATAAAAGTTTCACATTAAGAGGAGAAGTCTGAGTCAACTGCGTAAAATGTGACAGGTTATATTAGCAAAACAAATAGGAGGAAGTTAGCTGAATTGTCAGCCTGTACCTTGGTTGCCATCTCTTCCTCACACTGAAACTGCCTTTGCAGCGCTAATGTTTCTAAAGCGTTTTCACAGTTCAACTTAAGTTAAAATAATAACTATTATTACAAAGGCATAATGATTTGAGGCAGATTTTCCTTTACTGTGTAAACGACATGAGAATAGATGAGTCCTTTAGAATTATCATTTGGTTCATGTAAGTGTCATTTTATTAAACTTAATATCCTCAAATTTTTAGGTAATCACTACTGTACTTAACTGTGTAGTAAAATGGGAAGATTAATAGTGCTAAAAGAAACTTTCAAATGCCACATAATGAATAAGAAGAGCAGGTGTAATCTAAAAGCTAAGTCTTTCATTTCCTGTTTGAAGTTGGCCTCAGAATTACTCACAATGTCCTGGATCATAAAAAGGCAAACTTTGCATTTTAATTTTTTCAGAACAAACTCTTTTAAAGATAAATATCGCATTCCAAATGACTTAGTATTTATTTCAATAATAAGGTCTAGTATGCCCCATAGTTTAGCATACAAATAGGTATGGATATCACATGTTTTATACATTTATATTTTATAAGACAATTTACCCCAGGGAATTCAGGGCATTTTCATGTCAGTAAGTTGTTTAATTAATAAATTTTTGACTAAAGTAATTGTTTTACTGCTTCACATCCATGATGATGGCTATAATCAAAGAGACAATGATAAGTTTTGATAAGAATATGGAGGACTTACCACCCTCATAATTGCTGGTGAGAATGTGCAACCACACTGAAAGCAGTTTGTCAGTTCCTCAAAAAGCCATTATATATGTATATAATTAATGCTTGGACTTCCCAAAGTTAAACGCACAAGCTGACATTCACTTAAAGCCTTGACGTGTATTAAGTGATGTGTACCAATAAGCCTGAATGGAGCTTCTACCACTCTGAATATGACATATTTGAAAATAAAGAAAGATTCAAGAGTACCAAGAGTAAAGTAGCCTTTAGCAAGAATCTAATGCCTGTCTTCTCTGATTATATTTTAAATGTTCTTGTCACAAGAGTGAAGCGACCTCCTTTAAAACACGTTTGAAAGTTTATCTGACTTCAGAAATATCAGCTAAGATTCTTACGTAATAGTGAAAAAAATCATTACTGTGGAGTCACACATAGCTGGATTTGAGACCCCCTCTGAAATCTACCAGGAACGTCTTCCTCTTGAAGAAATGAATTAATCTCTGAACCTCTGATTTCTCATCTGCAAAATACCTAGTAGAGTTGTGGGATTAAATGAGATGCCATGGATAAAACAGACTATACTCTCTGTTTCTCTGGCCTGCATGTATTCTTGTTTCTACTTCTAGAGAATTTCCACCTTGGACTTCTTTCTGCTGTGTACTCAAACACACATCTACACAAAGAGTTAATTCTTCTTCCTGTATGTACCCATCAAACCTAGGGTTTACCTTATTGAAGCACTTATCTTGTTCTATTGAATTTTCATATTTATTTGCATCTCTTCCCCAGAAAACTAAGTTCTTTTTTTTTTTGGCACACGATGCAGCTTGTGGGATCTCAGTTCCCCAACCAGGGTCTCAGTTCCTGGACCAGGGACTGAAGACCGGCCCTGGCAATGAAAATGCTGAATCCTAACCGCTAGACCATGAGCGAACTCCCAAAACATAAGTTCTTCAAAGGGGAAAAAAATTGTCTTCCTCTGTATACATATTTGCCTGGCATGGTGACTAGCTCAACAAATATTTCAAAAAATCAAATTTTAGGAACATCTAGCATTATACTGAGTTCATAATAACTCCCTGAAAAGGCATACTATGTCTTTGTTTTGCTTTCTGTTAGAACATAGTCAACTTGAAGCATTTTCAGATCTATAGTATGCAGTGATTTATGTGTTAAATGGAAATGTTTTTATTACTAGTTATACCTATGGAATGAAGAGAATGTTTCTTATCTGTGTTGTAATAGACTACTTATTGTTATATATTTATCTTTGTAATATGTACATTATGTTTTCTTATAAAAATCAAATATATATTTACTAGCTTAAAAATTTATTTTATGTATGTCTCAGGAATTGCAAGTTAATGCATATATTTCGCGCCATTCTTCTCCATTTAATATTATTTAGACTTAGAATGAAATAGCAAGGTTGGAAACAATGCTATAGATTTAAGAATGCCTATGAAATATATGGAAATTAAGTCGTTTTAAGTAATAACTGAACCTTGTTCTTACCATTTTTATTTTAAATGTCTTATCTCACAAAATAATAATAGATAATAACTATTTTGGAATGGGAAGAATGAAAATAAGAAAGCAGTAGAGGAAGTTTAATCAGTATGTTTTGTTTCCCCGGACTTAGCATATTTCCATACCCATGACCATCTAAATTATTTACAAAAGCTTTGCTGCATAAATAAAAGTTATTAACTGAATAATAACATAGGGATATTGAACAGATAGAAGTACTGCTTATGTTTTTATAAATTGAGATTCCTTTATTGTTTCATAATTGTTTTCTTTTTTCAGGTACAGAGAACTACAACTTAGTGCAGAAAGCAAAGTAACAGAATTTCTCCATCAAAGTAAAATAAAATCTTTTGAAAGTGAGCGTGCTCAACTTCTACAAGAGGAGACTGCAAGAAATCTCACACAATGTCAGTTGGAATGTGAAAAATACCAGAAAAAATTGGAGGTACATGTACAAGCTTTTGTTTTAAAATAAACACAGAATGTAAGCTCTGTAAGCATAAGATCTGTATTATATTCAACTTTTAAAAAAAATAATTTTCTTTTTCATTTAATTTTGGTTGTGCTTGGTCTCTGTTGCTGCACACTGGCTTTCTTCTAGTTGGGGCGAACTGAGGCCATTGTGGTACTTGGGCTCAGTAGCTGTGGCGCACAGTTGCCCCACGGCATGTGGAATCTCCCTGGACCAGGAATTGAACCCATGTCCCCTCCATTGGCAGGCAGATTGTTAACCACTGGACCACCAGGGAAGTCCATATATCATATTGAGCTTTATAAATAATATTTCTATTATGTATGAGAAGGAGCCGTGTCTTTAATTTTTAAAGATCTCTTATCAAGAGAATGTTATCATCCTCTTTTAGATAAAAAGGTGGGAAGAAGTAACGGACAGCCTCTAAGAAAGAAATGCAAATTGCCATAGGTCTGTTTGTTGTTTATAAAGTGTTGGCAGACGTCCCCTTAAATGGGAAATCTCATTTAAGTAGAAAATGGACCATCCCTTCTAGAGAATGATATGGTAATTTGTGTTAAAGTCCTTAAAAAATTGATCCAGTAATTTTAGTTAAAGGAACAATGAAGTGCTTGTTGAGAACAAGTAAGGTTTTATGTTCTTTGTGTATATCACAGCATTATTTATTATCATAAAAACTGGAAGTGTCTTAAATGTCCAACAATGGATAATTAAACAGTTTTTATTGGTATGTTAAAATTATAAATTTAACATATATGTTAATATATAATATATAATTAACATATATGTTAATATATTTAACATATATTATGTTAAACTTATAAATTTTGCTGTATTCATACATTGTATGATTATGTGCAATCATGTTCTTCAATATTTTAGAATCAAGGAAACGCTTCTTTAAAATGCTGAATGAAAGACACAATAATATCATTAAAGTACAGTCGCTCGGTTGTGTCCAACTCTTTACAACCCCATGTACTGCAGCCCACCAGGCTCCTCCATCCATGGGATTTTCTTAGAGTGGGGTGCCATTTCCTTCTCCAGGGGATCTTCCTGACCCAGGGATCGAACCCAGGTCTCCTGCACTGCAGGCAGACTCTTTACCACCTGAGCCACCAGGGAAGCTTAATAATATCATTAGCATGATTAATTAATGATGTAAGTATTCATTACAATAAACTTTCAGAGACTACATTTTGGAAAAGTACTCTGATAAGTAAAATTAAGATTAACAAAACAAAAGGAACTTCCCTGGTCATCCAGTGGTTAAGAATCCACCTCAGAGTTCAAGGGGGACACGTGTTAGATCCCTGATTGGAGAATTAAGGTACCACATACCAGGGAGCAACTAAGCCCACACACTGCAGCTATCTAGTCCTTGCACACTGGAGCCTATGCACCACAACTGCTGAGCCCATGCAGCAAAACTGGAGAGTCTGTGCACCACAGTGAAAGATCTGTATGGTGCAACAAAGATCCCNAATGGATAATTAAACAGTTTTTATTGGTATGTTAAAATTATAAATTTAACATATATGTTAATATATAATATATAATTAACATATATGTTAATATATTTAACATATATTATGTTAAACTTATAAATTTTGCTGTATTCATACATTGTATGATTATGTGCAATCATGTTCTTCAATATTTTAGAATCAAGGAAACGCTTCTTTAAAATGCTGAATGAAAGACACAATAATATCATTAAAGTACAGTCGCTCGGTTGTGTCCAACTCTTTACAACCCCATGTACTGCAGCCCACCAGGCTCCTCCATCCATGGGATTTTCTTAGAGTGGGGTGCCATTTCCTTCTCCAGGGGATCTTCCTGACCCAGGGATCGAACCCAGGTCTCCTGCACTGCAGGCAGACTCTTTACCACCTGAGCCACCAGGGAAGCTTAATAATATCATTAGCATGATTAATTAATGATGTAAGTATTCATTACAATAAACTTTCAGAGACTACATTTTGGAAAAGTACTCTGATAAGTAAAATTAAGATTAACAAAACAAAAGGAACTTCCCTGGTCATCCAGTGGTTAAGAATCCACCTCAGAGTTCAAGGGGGACACGTGTTAGATCCCTGATTGGAGAATTAAGGTACCACATACCAGGGAGCAACTAAGCCCACACACTGCAGCTATCTAGTCCTTGCACACTGGAGCCTATGCACCACAACTGCTGAGCCCATGCAGCAAAACTGGAGAGTCTGTGCACCACAGTGAAAGATCTGTATGGTGCAACAAAGATCCCACATGCCCCCACTAAGACCCAGGGCAACCAAAATAAATAAATAAATATTTAAAAAAAAAAAAAAAAACAAATAACAAAATAAAGAGTCTTACAGAAAATAAAGCCTTAGGGAAAAACATAAAAACAGTGTTAATTAAATAGGACATATTTAAAGAAACATGAGTAAAAATTGTAGATGATACCTATTTCTGAGTAAACCAGTGTTCTGCATTTAAAACTTTTTCAGGTACCTTCTTTGGGAAACTGCTGCAGTCACAATCTGCTACAGGCAGCTCTCCCACACATTTTAGATTAGATTAGCTCTGCTTTGGTGTTCGTCATCTGCAAATTTTTTATGGTTTAGGTTTTGTAATTCCTAGCTGTTTCTTTTCTTTCCACATCAGATGGCTGTGCTTACGGATGTGTTTGAGGGGAGTGAGAGGTTATATTTTGGGAAGTAGAAAGCCACTTGCCCTCTCTTTGTACTGAAACCAACATTTCATTAACCAATACTGTACAACACACAGCACTGGTGTTTTAACCATTCTGTTTTATTGTTTTTAGCTGGTTGTAGTCAAAACTGATTTCATGCCCTCCTAAAGGTTGCAACTTGCAATATGAAAACCAGTTTTCCATAGAGCTACCCACTTAGTCTGTGGATGCAGGTGACTAGTAATTATTGAGCTCTCGTGTAGAGGCCTTACATGGAGAAACACCTTGGGAAAAATACTATGATTGTAAAAACTGAGTTGATAAAACTGAGGTGTTAGGGGAATTTCTTTACAGTTTCTCCTCTGTTACACTAGGATCTTTGAGAGGACAGGGACTACTTACTTACTCTTGTCATCAGTGTCTAACACAGCACCTCACTCATAGTGGATGCTCAATAAATATTTAATGAGTGAATGAATGGTTTGATGCTGTGCTATGCTTAGTCAATCAGTCGTTTCTGACTCTTTGTGACCGCATGGGCCGTAGCCCACCAGGCTTCTCTGTCTATGGGGATTCTCCAGGCAAGAATACTAGAGTGGATTGCCATGCCCTCAGGGGATCTTCCCAACCCAGGGATCGAACCCAGGTCTCCCACATTGCAGGTGGATTCTTTACCATCTGAGCCACCAGGGAAGCCCAAGAATACTAGAGTGGGTAGCCTATATCTTATCCAGGGTCTTCCTGCCCCAGGAATTGAACTGCATCTCCTGCATTGGAGGCAGCTTCTTTACCAGTTGAGCTACCAGGCAAGCCCCATTTAAAATTAATTCAGAGAGAAATAATGTTGTGAAGGGTAAAGATTACTATAATTTTGTACTTTTTGATGGCTTTTATCCAATATTCTCATTGATTTATGCCTTAGGAATAATCTGTTTTATTTTTTTCCTTAATTATCAGTTTCCAAAAGCTTTCAAAAAACTGGCTTTAAAACTTTCTTGGTGGTTCAAATGGTTAAGAATCCACCTGCCAGTGCAGATAACACAAGTTCGCTCCCTGGTTCAGGAAGATCCCACATTCTGTGGGGCAGCTAAGCCCATTTTACTGAGCCCACGTGCACCTAGAGCCTGTGCTCTGCAACAAAAGAAATCACCGTGATAAGAAGCCCACACACAGCAGCTAGAGTGTAGCCCCCACTCACCACTAGAGAAAGCCCTCATGTAGCAACAAGACCTAGCACAGCCAAAAGTAAATAAATGGCAAAATTTACTTAAACAAAAAAACACTGACTTTATAGTTTTGTCTTAGAGCAGTTATTGACCTATAATTTTTTTGTTTTCATTCATCTTATGTATGTTATCTATATAATTTTATAACTTTGTATTATAATTCTGTTATTTAAAGAAAGGAAATATCCACTGTGAGAGCTTGATATTTAATGGATTCTTAAAAGCAGTGACCTATTTTTTGCATTCATGATTGAACTCAGATGTTCAAAGATTGGTTTTTCCCTAAAGAATCTTTAATGTAACAGCCTTCCATAGGTCATCATGTTCTTCAGTGGCTTTTCAGAAACTGTAATAAATTTATTCACATCAGCCACTCAGACAAATCAGTGATAAAAGAGAATTCACTACCGTGGTGTACCAGAGGTATTGAAAGGTGCCCCAAGTCAAAAGTTTCTGGCCCTCTCTTCTTTCTGTCATGAATGAGAATTTTAAATTGTATCTTTCAACTTAATACTACCTTTCAGTTTCCTCTTAAAATAGTATTTTATGAAATATGTCGTCTCCAGCATTTTAGTTCTTTGTCTCTTCAGATATCCATTTCTGCAGTTTTTCTTCCGTAGTTTTGTTGGGAAAGTGAGATACAGATGAAATGTTATCAGCCCTGCTGTGAGAACCACCATTTAACACTGTCCTCACTGAGCCTTTCTACTGACAAAGGCATTAATGTGTCACCGGTGACCAGATTCTTAATGAATTACATCCCAACTTAGTGAACTCTCTGAAAACCCCAGATTGTTTCACTGTGTAGTGATTTTGTTATAATAAATTCTCTAGAAAGCATTTCCAACCAGCAAGAATTAATGCTACAACAAGAATTTTCTTTTTCTGATCCAATCAAGGACACTAGAAATCATCCTACAAATCTAACTCCCATGTTACTCTTTTTCCATCTTCCAAAGGAATGTATTTAGAGGGTAGGGGGTGATTATTAGTTTATTTGGAGTTGGGAGAGAGTTTGATGGAAATAACTTCAGAAAATGAGATGAAATAGATTAAATTAAATCAAAATTTCTGCTTGTTAAAAGCTGTAAACAAATCTTCCATATCTTCTTTCTCCCTGTTGCAGGAAGCAGTCACATACATTTGTTAAGGTAAACTTTATGTCATTAGAGAAAATAACTTTTCTTCAAAATTGCTTAATAATAGAGAATTCAGGGTAATTAAAGCAGTATATCTGGAGAAGGAAATGGCATCCCACTCCAGTATTCTTGCCTGGAGAGTCCCAGGGACGGAGGAGCCCGGTGGGCTGCCGTCTATGGGGTCACACAGAGTCGGCCACGACTGAAGCGACTTAGCAGCAGCAGCAGCAAAGCAGTACATCTCATCTTTATGAGCCATTTAATACAGAGTACTCATACTTATTTCCTGCAGTGGTAATAGTATTTTTCAGCACTTTTACTATATTCTAGTCACTCTGCTAAACACTGTGGATTTATCCTCTCATTTAATGCTTCCAACAACACACTGAGGTAGGCCTAGAAAGAGTAATTACCTAAGATCACAACGAGTAAGTGTCAAAGCCAGGATTGAAATCCAAATCTTTCTGGCTCCAAACCATATTCTTACCATAATATTCAATTGCTTCTCAGGAAATACTGCATTCCTTATGCTGTGTTAAGAAGTAAGTATAATACCACCCCATAATTTAGTCTGTACCAGTAAGTAAACTTTCTAGATAGATGCAATTTAATGTAAGCGTTAAAGCATTCCTTTGTCACTAGAAATGTCTCCTTCTTGGTGAATTCGTTATTGTCACCCTAGTGATTTCTTCAGTAAGTTACCATAGGAAAATACAGGCTTTTTTCTTCTACTTAAAATAACTCCAATTTCCATATCTTTGATATGTCTTTTTAATAAATTGTTATCCTTTCTTTCTATACAAAGGCATTTTCTGGTACTGTTCCAAGTAGCACTTCACATTTACATTTTGATTTGCTGCTTTGAATTTATGATTGTTCAGCAAACCAAAAATCTTAACTAAAACCATGGTCTGGGTAAATGAAACAGTCTGTGGTAGAAAACTGAAGGACTCATTACGAGTATGTAATTTTTACACACAGCTTTGCAAGTCTTTCTCAAATATCTGTGATCACTAGATAAATAATCTCCACCTAGGTGAGGAGTATAGCATTATTGCATTTTTTGAATTCTAACAAGCAAATGCCTATGTTACTCCTACAACTATTCCTAAGTTTTACATGTTTTTCAACTTATATAAAAAAGTGCTTCATAATTTTCAGTTCAAAACAAATTACNCTCCACCTAGGTGAGGAGTATAGCATTATTGCATTTTTTGAATTCTAACAAGCAAATGCCTATGTTACTCCTACAACTATTCCTAAGTTTTACATGTTTTTCAACTTATATAAAAAAGTGCTTCATAATTTTCAGTTCAAAACAAATTATTTTCCATAGGAACAAATGTATTTTACCTCTTCAGTCATCTCCAGTGAGCTTTCTCTTCATATCTAAATCATTAAAAAGTATTTTTTGCTTCATGTTTTCATCTTAACTGCCAACCTATTTAGTTCTGCCTTTGCCATTCTTTTTTCCACTCCTAGGTTTTAACTAAAGAATTTTATAGTCTCCAAGCCTCTTCTGAAAAACGCATTACTGAACTTCAAGCACAGAACTCTGAACATAAGGCAAGGCTAGACACTTATGAGAAACTGGAAAAAGAGCTTGATGAAATAATAGTGCAAACTGCAGAAAGTAAGTCTCCCCCAACACCCCCAACACCCATATAGCTTTTTCTTCTGAAAACACAAGGAACCTGATAACTGTTTCTAAAACTGCTTTGCTACATTTCTTTAAAATATTACTTGTGACTTTCTTTGAAAGAATACTTTGTATTTTAAAAATTAGCTAACCTTAATTCTAGTAGTTTGAGAGCAAAAAATATATATTTGTCTAACTATGATAGATTTCATCTTTTCATTTATTTATTTGTTTTACTATTTCATTCCACTGGTTCAGCAATTAAGTGATTACATATGCCAGGATCTGGGGTGTAGAGTTCATGCAATAATTCTTGCTTATAGGTATTCCTAGTCTATTCTGCTGGGAGACACAAACATGTCAACAGATAATTAAAGTGCTATTAGCAAAAGAGAGGCAGATCTTGGTAAGTACAGAAGAGATCGTGAGTTAATTCCTTGTTCGAGGTGAGGAATCCCAAAGAGGGGAGGTAACATTTGAATGAGTCTTGAAGGACAGATAGAAATTCATTGCACACCCTGAGTTACAGACTTTGACCTTTAGTTTCTATTTCTTTATTCCCCTCTTATTTGCCATCTTCCTGTGTTGTCCTTGACTCCAAGAGGATATTTCAAATTAACATTTCACCATTGCCTGAGATGTTTGCTACAGTACATTATTTCTATTCAAAAGTCAGAAATGATAGTGTCTTTCTTATAAAAGTGGGTTTAATCTTCAGCTGAAGTTGAGGTTGACTCTATCTGGGGTACCTTTTCTTATGAAGACTGTATTATGTTGGTAGCCCAATTTAAGAAAAACTTTTTTTCATTTCTGTCATTGCCTTTTTTTAATTTCCAAGGTCAGTGTCTGATAACTGCAGTAGTTTCCAAATTTATCCTGAGTTTCTTCATGACATCTGAGTAACCTCTATAAAATATAGATTTGACCATACCATATACCTGCTTTAATGCCCCTGTAAACATAAATCAGCTTAAGGTCAAATTCCTTAGCATGTCTTTTTATGATTAGGCTCATTTATCTTTGTACTTTTTCATGCCTTGCCATTCTTATCATATCACCTTATTTTGAAAGTTCTATACTCTTTTTTATCTCTGTAACTTTGCAGATGTCCCTCTGTTTAAATAAATTAGTAATACAAGAAAACTTCCTCAATCTGATAAGAGATACCTATAAAAAATATACAGCTAATATAACTAATGATGAATATCATTTGCTTTCCCTTTAAGGGAGAGAACCAGGCAAAGATTTCTAGAGGATTGCCTTCTAGAACCAGACAAGAAGTTTTCATGACTTCGATCAAACTTATTTGAGCTCTAGCCAGTGTACTAATGGAGGATAGGAAAAAATTTACGAAGATCAGAAAAGAAGAGGAAAGACTATATTTTCAGATTACAAAGCAATCACTGACACTGATAGGTAAATTTAACAGGCTGTGACAAGTACATGAAAATATACTAGAAGCAAACAACTGGAAATCAAAATTTTAAAAGCAATTTCATTTATAATAGTATCAAAAAAAACAAAAAATATATAGGAATAAATTTAACAGTACAAAGTACAAATCATTGCTAGGTAAAATTAAAGATGACTCTCTAAAATATCCAAAGATAAAATCAAGAATTCTATTAATTCAGTGTCGTTCCAATCACAGTTCCTTTTTTAACATTTTAATATTCCATTTATGTGAAAATTCAAAGTCTACTTTTAATAATAGCATGATACACCTGCCAGAATGCCTGAAATGAGCAAGACTGACTATTCTCAATGTTTGTGAGGAAGACTTTATTATAAAACCAAACAACCTATCCAGTTATCCAGCATTTCATCCTTAGTTACTTTCCCAAACACAAAGCGCATACACACACTGTTCAGTTCAGTTCAGTTCAGTCGCTCAGTCATGTGCGACTCTTCGCGACCCCATGAATCACAGCACGCCAGGCCTCCCTGTCCATCACCATCTCCCGGAGTTCACTCAGACTCACGTCCATCGAGTCAGTGATGCCATCCAGCCATCTCATCCTCTGTCATCCCCTTCTCCTCCTACCCCCAATCCTTCCCAGCATCAGAGTCTTTTCCAATGAGTCAACTCTTCGCATGAGGTGGCCGAAGTACTGGACNTTTTGAATATACTATCTAGGTTGGTCATAACTTTTCTTCCAAGGAGTAAGTGTTTTTTAATTTCATGGCTGCAGTCACCATCTGCAGTGATTTTGGAGCCCCCAAAAATAAGGTCTGACACTGTTTCCCCATCTGTTTCCCGTGAGGTGATGGTACCGGATGCCATGATCTTCGTTTTCTGAATGTTGAGCTTTAAGCCAAATTTCTCGCTTTCCTCTTTCACTTTTATCAAGAGGCTCTTTAGTTCTTCTTCACTTTCTGCCATAAGAGTGGTGTCATCTGCATATCTGAGGTTATTGATATTTCTCCTAGCAATCTTGATTCCAGCTTGTGTTTCTTCCAGTCCAGAGTTTCTCATGATGTACTCTGCATATAAGTTAAACAAAGAGGGTGACAGTATACAGCCTTGACGTACTCCTTTTCCTAGTTGGAACCAGTCTGTTGTTCCATGTCCAGTTCTAACTGTTGCTTCCTGACCTGCATACAGGCTTCTCAAGAGGTAGGTTAGGTGGTCTGGTATTCCTATCTCTTTCAGAATTTTCCACAGTTTATTGTGATCCACACAGTCAAAGGCTTTGACATAGTCAATAAAGCAGAAATAGATGTTTTTTCTGGAACTCTCTTGCTTTTTTGATGATCCAGTGGATGTTGGCAATTTGATCTCTTCTTCTTCTGCCTTTTCTAAAACCAGTTTGATCATGGAGTTCACGGTTCACGTATTGCTGAAGCCTGGCTTGGAGAATTTTGAGCATTACTTTACTAGCATGTGAGATGAGTGCAGTTGTGTGGTAGTTTGAGCATTCTTTGGCATTGCCTTTCTTCGGGATTGGCACACTAGAACAACCCAAATAATGTGAGTGGGTCGGGGGGAGGAACACAATTGGAAGGCCTACACAGACTGATTTCAAGACTTAATAAAAGCTGTTGTATCAAGCTAGTATACTACTGGCATAAAGAAAGACAGATACAGCAACAAAATAAAATAGAGAACTAAGAAATAGACCCACAGTTTCTGATTATTTGATTTTTAATAAAGACAGCAAACCATTCAACTGGAGAAAGGAAAGTTCCATACATGGTGCTAAAAAAATTGGACATATTTTTCAAAGTGAACCTCAACCTTATTTCATACCATACACTAATACTAACTTAAGATAAAACTTGCAAGTAATAAGTAAAACTACAGATCTTTAGTGGAAAACATGATTGTTTTTGCAACTTGATGCAACTCAAAATTTCCTAGATAGGTTCTTGAAAAGAACTATAATAAAGCTTTACTAAGTTGATTTCATCAATATTAAAAACCTCTGCTCTTTTAGAAGACATTTTTTAAAAATGAACTAATTTGCAGAGTAGGAGAAGTAATCGACAAAGCAATGGTATCCATGTTAAGAAAATGACTCGGAGAAGATATTCACAAAAGTCTTGACATGAGATTATCCAGAAGGGCCTATCTCAAGGGTCCTTGTAAGAAGGTTATGTGATGATGAAAACAAAAGTTGGAGAGAGGATTTGAAGATCTATAGAAAATGTTAAAGTCATAAGAAAAAATATATTTACAGTACTTCACTGTATCTATTAATACTGTAGGTTTACATCGTCTTCCCATGTGGTGCTAATAGTAAAGAACCTACCTGCCAATGCAGTGAGACATAAGAGACACAGGGTCAATCCCTGTGTTAAGAAGATGCCCTGGAAAAGGGAATGGTAACCCACACCAGTATTCTTGCCTGAAGAATTCCATGAACAGAGGAGCCTGGCAGGCTACAGTTGGCGGGTCACAAAGAGTTGGACACAACTGAAGCGACTTAGCATGCATGCACCTACATCAGTATTGTTTAAAATGATACAAACCACTGTAGATGTTATACATATTGCTAATACTAGATATCCAAAACAAAAAGATAGATGGACCTAGAGGTTATCATATTAAGTGAAGTCAGTCAGAAAGAGAAAGACAAATATCATAATAATATCACTTATATGGAGAACCTAAGTTCAGTTCAGTTCAGTCGCTCAGTCATGGGGTCCGACTCTTTGCGACCCCATGAATTGCAGCACGCCAGGCCTCTCTATCCATCACCATCTCCCAGAGTTCACTCAGATTCACATCCATCGAGTCCGTAATGCGATCCAGCCATCTCATCCTCTGTCGTCCCCTTCTCCTCCTGCCCCCAATCCTTCCCAGTATCAGAGTCTTTTCCAGTGAGTCAAATCTTTGCATGAGGTGGCCAAAGTACTGGAGTTTCAGCTTCAGCATCATTCCTTCCAAAGAAATCCCAGGGCTGATCTCCTTCANGGAAGGGGGAGGAGAGGGGAGGGGAGAGGGAGGCTGGCAACTGATAATAAGTATTCTCAGAATGAGTAAGTGGGCGTGGGAAATCAATAAACGTATCCTAATGATAACAAAGCAGATGACATTTCATGCCTTGTCTACATAATTCCAAACAACCATTTGACCACTTAGAAAAATGAGATTGCTTTTTGCATGCTGCAGAGTCATGGCTTTAAAGAGCTGCGAGGGCCAGTCCCTTTGGTAGGTGAGTTTTTATGATCCTGCAGTCCTGGAATGCTAATGCCTGATCCAAGCCTTGTTTGAGGGATGAAATGGGGCCGAAGAAAAGGGAAACAAATTGCCTCTAAGTTTGTGGCATCTCCTTGAAGTTCATTCTCCCTGTGAAGATCCCTCTTGGCAGGAAAAGGGAGGATTCATTTATTCTCCAATTGTTCATTCAACACATAATTGATTGATGACCAAAAATGTTTGATAAATGAATGAATTTCCTTGAGCTTGTTCCTGTTCATCTCGTCACTGTGCATATCTTTGAATCTTGGTTCAAAGCTGGCCTCCTTGGAGAAACCTTTGTTGTCCACTCTACCTAATGTCACTCATACCTCCCAGTCATTGTCTGTCCCACCAGTTTGTTTCCTTCATAGCATCTGTCATATAGAAATAATCCTGTGTGTTTAATCATTTTCCATTTATTGCCCTTCATGGAGGCAGGAATATCACTTGCTTTGCTTTGTTCACTGTTGTGAACTGTATGGAACAAAACCTCACGCACAGTAGATGCTCAATATTTGTTGAATTGAAGATAAATGAATAAGTGAAAGAGGTGACATTGATTTCTACCCAGGGGGANCTTTCTTCAGTTTGAGTCTGAATTTGGTAATAAGGAGTTCATGATCTGAGCCACAAGTATGCCACAAATGAGCTTAGTTACAAAACAGAAATAAATAAACTCAACAGACATAGCAAACAAACTTATGGTTACCAAAGGAGAAGAAGGAGGTAAGAGGATTAATTAGAGGTGTTTAGGATTAGGAAATGCAACTACTATATGATAAGTAGATAAACAAAATAGATAAACCTACTTTTTTTTTGATATTTTAAGGCTACATGGTTCACCTGCAAGTTTTTTCAAATTGTTTCAAATCTCCAAAAATTTTTTCCAATGTAATTATTGAAAAATACTCATGTGTGAGTGTGACCCAAGCAGTTCAAACCCTTGTTCAAGGTCAACTGTATATATTTCTCAAAATGTATTGAATGGTAGACTTAAGATTTGTACCTTTCACCATATGTAAATTTTATTTTTCAAAAAGAACTGTAAATAATATTGAACTATAGTTGATAATTTACACATTGACCTGTTTGGAGTGAAGGCTCAGTACTGCAGCTTCTTTTGAAATGCATCAAAAAATAAGATAGATTCACGAATGCATAGCATTGGTAGCTCAGATAGTTAAGAATCAGCCTGCAATGCTGGAGACCTAGGTTTGATCCCTGGGTTGGGAAAATCCTCTGGAGGAGGGAATGGCAACCCACTCCAGTATCCTTGCCTAGAGAATTTCATGGACAGAGGAGCCTGGCAAGCTACAGTCCATGGGGTCACAAAGAGTCGAACAGTTAGTTAGACTGAGCAACTAACACAGCAACAACATGGATGAATACAGTGATGGACAGATGTGTGAGAAGTAAATATAGTACAATGTATAATTTAGGCTCCAGATATTAGATATATGTGTATATTTCTTTCAGGTTTTTCATATATGTAAAATATTTTCTTAATAAAATTTTTAGAAAAGATATAAAAATTAATTTTTTTGCTGTGACATTGTTTAAACCATATCTTTGTTAAACTAGATTTATTTGTACTTGGAAGACCAGTAAACTAGGTTATTTTCTATCCATTTACACTGGAAATTAGAGTATTCCTATCCTTGTTTAATAAATACTTACTGAAAAATGAAATTTGTGAGATGTAAGGGCAAAACATTCTTTTTTAGTACCATAGTGTGTACAGTACTCAAAGGACTGTCATCTAATTCGTCTCATTTCAGCTGACACAAAGATGCTTAGACTTTATTTATTAAGGTGTAACCATGACAAGAAAAAGTCTCAACAACCCAGATAACCGTGATGATGTAGTCACAGATTTCGAGCGAGACAACCTGGAGTGTGAAGTCAAGTGGGCTTTAGGAAGCCTCACTACAAGCAGCTAATGGAGGTGATGGAGTTCCATCTGAGCTATGTCAAATCCTAAAAGATAATGCTTTTAAAGTGCTGCACTCAATATGCCAGGAAATTTGGAAAACTCAGCAGTGGTCACAGGACTAGAAAAGGTCAGTTTTCATTCCAATCCCAAAGAAAGGCAATGCCAGAGAATGTTCAAATTACTGTGCAGTTGTGCTCATTTCATAGGCTAGCAAGGTAATGCTGAAAATCCTTCAAGCCAGGCTTCAGTAGTACATGAACCAAAAACATCCAGATGTGCAGGCTGGATTTAGAAAAGGGAAAGGAACCATAGATCAAATTGCCAGCATACTCTGGATCATAGAATAAGCAGAAGAATTCCAGAAAAACATTTACTTCCGCTTCATTGACTACACTAAAGCCTTTGACTGTGGATCACAACTAAATGTGGAAAATTCCTAAAGAGATGGGTTCCAACACCTGAGAAACCTGTATGCAGGTCAAGAAGCAACACTTAGAACCAGACATGGAACAATGGACTGGTTCAAAATTGAGAAAGGAGTATGTCAAAGCTGTATAGCCTGCTTATTTAACTTATATGCAGAATATACATCATGCAAAATGCTGGGCTGGATGAAGCACTAGATGGAATTAAGATTGTCAGGAGAAATATCAACAACCTCAGATATGCATATCATACCACCTTTATGGGAGAAAGTGAAGAGGAACTAAAGAGCCTCCTTAATCAAGGTACAAGAGGAGTGAAAAAGCTGGCTTAAAACTCAACATTCAGAAAAGTAAGATCACGGCATACATTCCCATCACTTCATGGCAAATAGATGGGGGAAAAAATGGAAACAGTGACAGTTTATTTTCTTTGGCTCCAAAATCACTGCAGTGACCGTAGCTCTGAAACTAAAAGATGCGTGATCCTTGGAAGAAAAGCTATGACAAACCTAGTTGTTGTTGTTCAGTTGCCAAGTCATGTCCAACTCTTTGTGACCCCATGGACTGCAGCATGCCAGGTTTCGCTGTCCCTCCCATCTCCCAAGGTTTGCCCAAGTTTGTGTCCGTTTAATTGGTGATGCCATCCAGCCATCTCATCCTCTGTCACCCTCTTCTCCTTCTGCCTTCAGTATTTCCCAGCATCAGGGTCTTTTCCAAGGAGTTAGCTGTTCACATCAGGTGGCCAAAGATTGGAGCTTCAGACAGTGTATTAAAAAGCAGAAGCATCACTTTGCTGACCAAAGTCCATATAGTCATATGTATGGTTTTTCCAGTAGTCATGTTTGGATGTTAGAGTTGTACCATAAAGAAGACTGAGCACTGAAAAATTGAAGCTTTCAAACTGTGGTGCTAGAGAAGACTCTTGAGAGTCCCTTGGACAGCAAAGAGATCAAACCAGTCAGTTCTAAAGGAAATCAGCCCTGAATATTCATTGGAAGGACTGATGTTGAAGCTGAAACTCCAATACCTTGGCCACCTGATGCGAAGAGCTGACTCACTGGAAAAGACTGATGCTGAGAAAGATTGAGGGCAGGAGGAGAAGGGGAAAACAAGATAAAATGATTGGATGGCGTCATCGACTCTATGCACGTGAGTTTGAGCAAACTCCAGGAGATGGTGAAGGACCAAGAAGCCTGGTGTGCTTCAGTCCATGGGGTCACAGAGTCAGATATGATTAACTGAACAGTAACAAACCATGGCAAATTGCAGTATCCTGTTTATGCTTGAATTGCTTTTTGTAAGTAAGTGTAATATTACTTTGGAGAAGGAAATGGCAACCCACTCCAGTATTCTTGCCTGGAGAATCCCAGGGACGGGGGAGCCTGGTAGGCCATGGTCCATAGGGTCGCAGAGAGTCAGACACAACTGAAGCAACTAAGCCCACACATAATATTGAGTATTTGAGTTTTGTTTTCAAAGATCTCATCAAGTTGTTAAAAGTACAGGTATTATCCAGAAAGTAAATAAATTTTTGTAAATATCAGATTTCTAATTGTCAATTGAGGGACCTCTTCCCCATCCTCCTTCTACTTGTAACCTCTGCTCACCATTTGTCACATCTTTCAAAACTCTTCTCTTGCTTCTTAAATCACCACTTTTGATGGTTTCTTCTCCATCGTTTTTATTATCTCTTCTTCTATCTAACTTTCTAGTTCCTGGGGATTTTTTCCCCTCATCCTCTTTAACTCTTACTTATCTATTTTCTAGATAATCTTATCTCTTTCCACAATTTCAGTTAGTATCTGTAGGCTAGTCATTCCACAGGTCTGTATGGAATTCTATTTTTCATTCCTTTCCTAAATCCAGTTAATAATAGTACCTGTAACTTGTGAGGAGTTCTGTTTTCTCATTACTGGAATTTTTTTCCTATATAAAATCAGAGTTAACAACAAAAATCTATTGGTCATGTCACTTACCTGTTTTAATCACTTTTAACTTCTTGTTATCTTGTTGTCTATAGAATAAAATCCAGACTCTTTAGCCTAGCAAACAAGACTACTACCATTGTTCTTCAGACTAACTGTAGCCACTTTCCTCACAATTATTAATACTAAAACTTCTCAGCTCTGTGCCTTTACGCATTACAGTTCCTTCCTGCAACTTCTCTGTAAATGTCATTCTCCCCATACCTTCTTTATGCCTATAGCATGGGAAAAATGGTAGTACTCAGATATTAGTTGTGCTTCTAAGACACATTCATATGTCTTTAGTACCATTTACCATGTTGTATAGTATATTGGCTCTTTAATTAAATCATCACTAGAATAATTATACCATAAGTTACTAATCAAGTAAGTATTAAACTCGAATTTAAGTTGTCCATCAGTATCTGATGAGTTTTTGAGATGATAGCTAAATTTACTCCTCTCTCTTCTGAACTTAGAACTGTCTAAGATAGACAAGAGTCAGATGGGTATCTATTGCCAGCTCTAGCTCTGATAGAGATGAAGTGAAGTCAACTTGGATCTGAGCAGGGATAGCTGGTAACACAACTGGTCATGGCACCACGCATCTCTCGCTTCCGCATGTCCCTCATAATTAACAACCTGACCTCTGAAAACTGATCTTGGTTCAGTGTGAAAAATAGAGTCAAAATTGAAGGAAAACACTTACAAATGTTCCTAAAATGTTTACTGTACCACAGCAGGATCAAGCAACAAAAAAGGGCATATTACAGTGATAGGCCTGCAAGTAACTTCCTTACTAATGTAAAATCTGTGGCTTTGTTTTAAACTTGAAACACTTCTGAAAGTAGGTTTCTCTTTTTGGCATTAAAATAATGGTTGTCAATGAATAATGTTATAAAAATTGTTATATGTCATTGACTGCTTTAAATTGAGCTATAAACCTTTAGTTTTTATGGCCTTTGATTAAATGTTTTTTCATCTCAACTTCCAGTAAAATTGTCATTGCATTTAAACTTTTTACCAATAAAATGTTAACCTGTTGGTTAAAATTTCTTTTGGGGTGTGTGTGACAATAACAAAATTTAGAAGTAAATGTTGTTGCTAAATTTTTTGTAATTAAAAAAAAGTTATCAATAGGTTCTTAAACTGTACATTTTCTTTACAGAGTAGCCTACTTAAATGCATAATTTCATTATTGCAAGTTAGGGTAACTTGATAACAAGTTAGATAACTTTATCTTCTGATAAAACAATGAACATCTTTTCTATTTAAAAATAGTCATTTCTTTTATCAAGAAGAGAAGTGATGAGATTGAGGTTATCTTTACTTTTTCATAATTATGTAACAAACCTTTCATGCAAAAAGCCTTTGAATCTCAGAATAAACAGTCTGTATTATTGTGTTTTATAACAAGACAACTTAATGTGTCATATGATTCAGTCCCTTACACTTTGAAGCAATAGATGGGGCAACTCCAAGCAAGCATACACTTTATGAAATACGCTGCTACTTACAAATGGCCTGTTTGAGATTATGCATATGTGTTCTTACGTTCACTGATTTATTATTATGACCTCTTTTATTTTCACTTCTGTCATGCTTTTTAAGAGGAAAGNAATAGATGGGACAACTCCAAGCAAGCATACACTTTATGAAATACGCTGCTACTTACAAATGGCCTGTTTGAGATTATGCATATAAGTGTTCTTACGTTCACTGATTCATTATTATGACCTCTTTTATTTTCACTTCTGTCATGCTTTTTAAGAGGAAAGAATTTCACGGGGTATACTTATTATTTTCCAGTTGAAGATGAAGTTGAAGCCGAAAGGGTCCTTTTTTCCTATGGCTATGGTGCTAATGTTCCCACAACAGCCAAAAGACGACTAAAGCAAAGGTAGGGTCCATATATATTTGTTTACTTATCTAGTCAAGCTAAATGTAATTACATTCTGCTTTTTGATAATGTACTAAGTGGAGTGACAAAATAAAGTTACTATATTTCTTCTTATGCATAAATATTACATTGTTCATGAAACATAGTAAGTAATAATCATGCCTTTCATGTATTTTTAAGTAGACTATAAGTGTACATTAGAATTTTCCTTGAATTGGATTCAGTGATAATGGCAGCATTTAAAATTTTTCAGGTTAAAATTAATGAATTGTGTTTCCTTTTTTCCCTTGTTTCATATTCACCTGCATACATTTCTTGACTTATACTTGAGAAAGAGAGAGAAATTGAGAGAGAGAGAGCCAGCATACATGCACTAGTCACTCAGTTGAGTCTGACTCTTGGTAACCCCATTGACTATACCCCACCAGGATCCTCTTTCCATGGGATTTTCCAGGCAGGAATACTGGAGTGAGTTGCCATTTCCTCCTCCAGGGGATCTTCCCAACCCAGGGATCAAAACCGTGGCTCCTATGACTCCTACATTGCAGGAAGATTCTTTTACTTCTGAGCCATCAAGAAAGCCCAGCAGATATATTGTGACTGAAAATATAAAAGACTTTATGAAGACCAAGAAAATTTTTAGACGATCCACCAGTTATTTTGTCAAAGACTATTTATTTAAAGTATAGCAAGAGAAAATTGTACCTATATTAATTGGTTTTCTAGTTGACCTAACTCCTTTCTCCCACCTAAATTCATCCTGCTTTGCAAAAAGAGTCCCATTTGCTACCATAACAAATCTAAATGCTTCTATCAGACTTCTGAGCCCTTCCATGTAGCTCTGTTTCTCCAGCTTTATTTGTCTCTCTACCCAAAATGATGGTAGTATATCTCCCTGCCTATAAACATCTATTTTCCATGTAACCACACAACAAGCATTTGTCTTTATCTTGCTAGCTCTCATTTCCATATTGCTTCCCCAGCCAGATGGAAAGATCCTCAAGGTCAGCAAGTACATCTTATTCTTGTTTATTCTCCATTGTCTCTACCCAGCATGGTATGAGATAGCTAGCAGAACTGTCTCTTCATCTAAGTATTTAAGGATTCAAAGCTGGTTGTTTATCTGTTATTTTTATATGAATTGATTTCAACATTTAGAGACATTACATACTAAGTAAGAAAAACAATTAATCTTAACTCTAACACTTTTATAGAAGCTTTGGCTCAGAAGATAACATGTCTTTATGGCTATCAAAAGTGATGTGAGATATAGGTCATTTTATGAGAGGTAACAAAAAGATGCTTAGAACTTGTGTTTCCTACTAGTTACACTAAATAGATCAAGGATAGTTGACTACTAGATAACAAATTGTAGCTGGAATGGTTAATTCTGTTTAGTGAAGATACAAGCATTTCTAAATTATGTATTATTTGAAAAATTGGGTGTAATCCCATTCCACTCACATTCTTCCCCGAGTCCCTCCGAGTTCACTAAGGAAGACCTAGGATAATTTGTCGTTTTCAGGGTATCTCTGCATTTGAGGCTTATATTGCCAAGGGAAAAATAGAAAAGTGATTTTATGGGCAAGCAACTTTTGTTTTATCAGTGGCAAATGATTGGTAAAATGCTAAAAATTGAAATTTGAAGGAAAAAGTCCATAATTTTAGCATCCAATTCCTTCAAATGCATCTTGTTCACAAGAAAAAAGAAATTTTCTCTTGTATGATTTCTTTTGGTAGCCCCAAATGCTGAGTTATTCTAAAATTGAAAGCAATTATTACTATTACCTTAATATTTTTTTGGAATTTCCAAAACAGATGTTGATTTCTTAACATTTAGACTGAAAATATAAGGAACCACAACTGATTCATGTTCTGCATAATCTTAACTGTCTGTCCAAATAATTCTAAAGATTTTATCACTGAGCTATCTATGTGCCTTGAACAAGTGCCTAATGGGCATGCTATTAATACATCCTACCAGCTGGTGCCAGGCATTCTTCTCATGATGAACCAGAGGGTTATTTTGAGGAAGTGCTTCTCAGGTCATCTAAATGGAGTGAAGGGAAAGTAAGTCTGGATAGCCAAAGAGGACATTTATGCATTCCTTTTTCCATTCATTCAACAACTTTTATTGAGTACCTACTGTACGCACAAAGTTGACCCGTGGCAAAGAAAATCACTTTTGAGGATCTGATGCATTTCTGAAGTTTGCAAAGTCCTTATTTGATTTCCTAATGGATATTTGTAAAGAAGTAAATGGCTTTGTGCTTTAGGTTTAATTTATTTAAGATTGTTGTATGGCAGAAACCAATACAACATTGTAAAGCAATTATCCTCCAATCCAAACAGAAAAAAGATGAAAGCAATATAATCTTCTAGAAAATTTATATTTAATTCATCACATTTAAAATTAAAACAATGGAAGCTTAAGGTGACTTATAAAATAACAGAATGGCCCATGAAATATTTGCATCACAAAGTTTCCATTATACATCAGCCCATAACAAAGTGTATTGAAATTTCAAAGGAGCTTGTTTCACATCTGCTATACAATATACCCCATTCATACAGTGTTTGATTTGAAATCTCATATATTCAACAACCAATTCCCTGGTGGCTCAGTGGTAAAGAATCTGTCTAACAAAGCAGGAGACACAATTTCAATCCCTGGATAGGGAAGATCCTCTGGAGTAGGAAGTGGCAACCCTCTCCAGTGTTCTTGCCTGGGAAATCCCATGAACAGAGGAGCCTGGGAAGCCACATTCCAAGGGGTTGCAAAAGAGTCAGACACAACTTAGGGACTTAACAACAACAAATATTCAACAAACAATTCAGGTATTTCAGGGTAGCGCTTAATTGGAGGGGGTTTCTGATTATAAAAACAATACATGTTTATTTTAGAAAATTGGTAAAATAAACCATTCAAAAATGTATACAGGTAGATATATTTTTCTACATGTTTATGGTGTTATTGTATGTAACTTAGAAGTTTAACTTTTTGTCTTCTAATTTTACCCTGAACATTTTATTATATCATTGGATATTCTTCAAATAGATAAATTTTAATGGCTATTCAAAACTTTAGTTTTTAGGCCTTCTGTTTTTGAGTGCCATATTGCCATTAGTAAGTCGACAGTCACTGAAAATTTTCACTAGTTGCCTATTGCCACTTAAGGCATATTATGAAATTAAAATGAGAAAATGGATGTGAAGTTCATCACAGTGAATGCCTGGCATCAAGTAGGTGTTCAAGTGAAGTTTGTTGTGTTAGTTAATGTTCCTTAAAATAAATTGATCAAAGCATTTGATTTTAGAGATAAGGCCAGTGTTCCAAAAATGCTGGTGAGGCATAATTTGAATTTTCCTTTAAAATGATTTTGTTTTATTGTAATGAGACCCTCTTGAAGTAATTAGTAGAAACAACCCCTGGACATGAAACTAGTTTTGAGATTCACATTCTTTGATGTAAGTCAGTTTCTTAAGGCATAGACCATAATGCCAGTTTCCCATAAATAAGTAACAAAACTAACTTTTCAAAATTAGTTTGAAAAATAAATTCCAGAAATGTATCCTAAACGCATTACAATTGTTAAATAAGGTTGCTCCCAGTTTGAATTTTCAAGAGAGATATGAGCAATAACTAAATATTGAATTAAGCTTTCTGGGCCAAAGTCATGGAAAGTTAAAAGGGCTTAGACAATTAAAGCAGATTAAAATAAAATAAGCTCTTCTTGACTTGACTAAACTTGAAAATCTGAAGTAATGTTTTTGTTTCGGTCATGATTGTTTTGAAAATAGCAAACAAGATTTTCTGGTTACATGTTTTGGTTATGCTCTTTAACTTGTAACACTAAATGGGCAACACCCAGGCACTAATGTGGTCCTAGTGTGTGCATCTCTGTTTGTTTTGGCAGACCTGAATGTGGAGACTTTTCTGAGGGTTTTTAAACCTTTCAAATTGCAAGATTTACTGCATACTACTGACCTTTGTTTTAGTTTCTGTCTAGTTTTATAAAGAGCTTTAAGTTGAAACTTTCACAGTGACTAATCTTTATAATAAAGGAAAAAATAACACAGAGGGAGCTTTTCTTTTTCTCTAGCAGACTTTTGAGCATAAAGTAATTTTGTTTTCCTCTCCTTTATTCTCACATATGTGAGTTCTCAGTTTTGTCCTTAGAGAAAAGTTGTGCTTATTTCATTTGGGTTGGTTTTAGGAATAGTCCTTTAAAAAGCTACTGCTAATCAACTTGAAAGTTTAACCCTACAGAAAAACTAGAAAAAGACATACAACTATAGGTAATCAGAGTAAACCACTATTTCTTTAGTCCCTGTAACTGCCAAGAAAGTGGGCAGTGCAGAGAGCAACCTGATGCTCTCTGAAGCTAAAATCATTCTGGCCTGTGTGCCCTTTTTTTGAACCATTTCTTCATGCCATGCTAATAGAGACAGAACTCTGACCTTCTAAAACTGAAAACGATCAAAAAGCCAAATGTTATTTCAGACTATGTAGCTAATTAGCAGGTACCTTAGTATATACAGTTAGTTATTTAAATTTTGGTAATACTAAGTGAAGTATCCAGTATTGAAGGACTCAAGACAGAATATCAGTCCCCCATTGTGCTTTGATAACTCAGATATGAGTGAGGGTCGACCATGTTCACTTTGGCTGGGCTATGCTTCTATGGAATTGTGTGTGATAATCAGAAGTACTGACTTCCATTGATAATCCAAAATGGTAACTTTTATTTGGAGTCATGAGGTGCTGAAGAAAGCTAAGAGATAACCCATGGGAATTAATTTTACCATATAACAGGTAAAAATTTAGTTTAAAATTTAAATACAAAACTATACTCTGGTGGTATTAGTTTCTAGTTCATATCAAATTTAATCTTGGTGCAGGTAAAAAAAAATCACATGACAATTATGTAATTACAAAGAAGAATTGAATGCTGTACCTACTGTAGTATCCCAACAAAGAGCCTGTAAAAGCAGTGCTTTCTTGAGAAGTTCAGTACTAAATAAATAAATAGCCTACCAACCAAACTGTAGCAGGAGTCATTTTTCCTGACTGTATCCCTGGTTACTCATTATAAAGAACTCACTATAAAGACTTGTTTTCATTGTATGTGCATTGTAGTTAAGGAGACATAAACTCAGCATAGTTGAGCAATTGTTCATTTGTCTTGCCTTGAATTTCATTTAAGCTAAAATCACATCCTTTCTTCTGACTTCTAATATCCCAGATTTCTAAAAAGAATACACCCATAACATCAAACTACTGAGCACAGCAATATGCCACATTTAAATATTTAGGAGGTTGAAATATAAAAGCAGTCACAGGTGAATTCGGCCAAAAGTTTAGGGAAGAGCTACCACTTATCCTCAAAGTCTTCCACAAAATTTCAGAGGAAGGAGAACTCCCAAACTCATTTTGCAAGGCCACTATCACCCTTATACCAAAATCAGATGAAGATACCACAAAAAAAAGACAGTTACAGGCCAATATCACTGGTGAACATACATGGAAAAGTCCACAACAACGCTCTAGCAAACAGAATCTAACAACACATTAAAAAGATCATTTATCATGATCAAGTGGACTTTATCCAGGGATGCAAGGACTCTTTAATATATACAAATTAATCAATGTGATGCACCATGTTAACAAATGAAAAGAGAAAACCATATGATCATCTCAATTGATGCAGAGAAAGCTTTCAACAAAATTCAACACCCGTTTATAATTTTAAAAAACCTCTGCAGAAAGTAGGCATAGAAGGAACATAACTCAACATAATATAGGNCAATGTGATGCACCATGTTAACAAATGAAAAGAGAAAACCATATGATCATCTCAATTGATGCAGAGAAAGCTTTCAACAAAATTCAACACCCGTTTATAGTTTTAAAAAACCTCTGCAGAAAGTAGGCATAGAAGGAACATAACTCAACATAATATAGGTAAGGGACCGACTCTTTGCAACAGCATGGGCTACAAGGCACCAGGCTTCCCTGTTCATCACCAACTCTTGGAGCCTGCTCAGACTCATGTCTGTCAAGTCAGTGATGCCATCCAATCATCTTATTCTCTGTCATCCCCTTCTCCGCCTGCCTTCTTCATCAGGGTCTTTTCCAATGAGTTCAGCTCTTCATATCAGGTGACCAAAGTATTGGAGCTTCAGCATCAGTCCTTCCAATAAATATTCAGAACTGATTTCCTTTATCATTGACTGGTCTGATATCCTTGCAGTCCAAGCGANTCACTGAGTTACACAAGGCTGTGGTCCTAGTCTGATTAGATTGATTAGTTTTCTGTGAGAATGGTTTCAGTGTGTCTGCCCTCTGATGCCTTCTTGCAACACCTACCATCTTACTTGGGTTTCTCTTACCTTGGGTGTGGGGTATCTCTTTACAGCTGCTCCAGCAAATAACAGCTGCTACTCCTTTGGTGCTCAGCTTTCTTTATAGTCCAACTCTCACATCCATACATGACTACTAGAAAACCCATAGCTTTGGATAGACGGACCTTTGTCACCAAAGTAACATCTCTTCTTTTTAATATGTTATCTAGGTTGCTCGTGGCTTTTCATCCAAGGAGCAAGCATCTTTTAATTTCATGGCTTGAGTTACCATTTGCAGTGATTGGGAGCCCAAGAAAATGAAGTCTCTCACTGTTTCCATTGTTTCCCCATCTATTGGCCATGAAGTGATGGAACGAAATGCCATGCTCTTAATTTTTTGAATGTTGAGTTTTAAGCCAGCTTTTTCACTCTCATNGTGATTGGGAGCCCAAGAAAATGAAGTCTCTCACTGTTTCCATTGTTTCCCCATCTATTGGCCATGAAGTGATGGAACGAAATGCCATGCTCTTAATTTTTTGAATGTTGAGTTTTAAGCCAGCTTTTTCACTCTCATCAAGAGGTACTTTAGTTCCTCTTCACTTTCTGCCATAAGGGTGATGTCATCTGCATATCTGAGGTTATTTATATATCTCCCTGCAATCTTGATTCCAGCTTGTACTTCTTCCAGCCTGACATTTTGCATGATGTACTCTGCATATAAGTTAAATAAGCAGGGTGACAATATACAGCCTTGATGTACTCCTTTCCCAGTTTGAAGTCAGTCTATTGTTCTGTGTCCAGTTCTAACTGTTGTTTCTTGACCTGCATACAGGTTTCTCAGGAGAAAGGTAAGATGGTCTAATATTGCCATCTTTTTAAGAATGTTGCACAGTTTGTTGTGATCCATACAGTCAAAGGCTTTAGCATAGTCAATGAAGCAGAAGTAGAGGTTTTTCTGGAATTCTTTTGCTTTTTCTGTGATCCAGTGGATGTTGGCAATATAATCTCTGGTTCCTCTGCCTTTTCTGGGGCTTCCCTAGTGGCTCAGAGGGTAAAGCATCTGCCTGCAACGTGGGAGACCTGGGTTCGATCCCTGGATTGGGAAGATCCCCTGGAGAAGGAAATGGCAACCCACTCCAGTATTCTTGCCTGGAAAATCCCATGGATAGAGAAGCCTAGTGGGCTGCAGTCCATGGGCTCGCAAAGAGTCGGACATAACTAAGCTACTTCACTTTCTTTCTTTCCTTCTTTCTTTCCTCTGCCTTTTCTAAATCCAACTTGAACATCTGGATGTTCTTGGTTCACATACTATTGTAGCCTAGCTTGGAGAATTCTCAGCATTACTTTGCTTGCGTGTGAGATGAGTGCAATTGTGCAGTAGTTTGAACATTCTTTGGGATTGCCTTTCTTTGAGATTGGAATGAAAACTGACCTTTTCCAGTCCTGTGGCCACTGCCGAATTTCTGAATTTGCTGGCATATTGATCACAGCACTTTCACAGCATCATCTTTTAGGATTTCAAATAGCTTAACTGGAATTTCATCACCTCCACTAGTTTTGCTTGTAGTGATACTTCCTAAGGCCCAGTTGACTTCATGTACCAGAATGTCTGGCTCTAGGTGAGTGATCACACCATCGTGGTTATCTGGTTTATGAAGATCTTTTTTGTATAGTTCTTTTGTGTATTCTTGCCACCTCTTCTTAATATCTTGTGCTTCTGTTAGGTCCATTACATTTCTGCCCTTTATTGTGCCTACCTTTGCATGAAATTTTCCCTTGGTATCTCCAAGTGCCTTCAGTTCAGTTCAGTTCAGTCGCGCAATTGTGTCTGACTCTGCAATCCCATGAATCACAGGCCTCCCTGTCCATCACCATCTCCTGGAGTTCACTCAAACTTACATCCATCCATAGAGTCCCTGATGCCATCCAGCCATCCCATCCTCTGTCGTTCCCTTCTCCTCCTGCCCACAATCCCTCCCAGCATCAGAGTCTTTTCCAATGAGTCAACTCTTCCCATGAGGTGGCCAAAGTACTGGAGTTTGAGCTTTAGCATCATTCCTTCCAAAGAACACCCAGGGCTGATCNCAACTAAGCTACTTCACTTTCTTTCTTTCCTTCTTTCTTTCCTCTGCCTTTTCTAAATCCAACTTGAACATCTGGATGTTCTTGGTTCACATACTATTGTAGCCTAGCTTGGAGAATTCTCAGCATTACTTTGCTTGCGTGTGAGATGAGTGCAATTGTGCAGTAGTTTGAACATTCTTTGGGATTGCCTTTCTTTGAGATTGGAATGAAAACTGACCTTTTCCAGTCCTGTGGCCACTGCCGAATTTCTGAATTTGCTGGCATATTGATCACAGCACTTTCACAGCATCATCTTTTAGGATTTCAAATAGCTCAACTGGAATTTCATCACCTCCACTAGTTTTGCTTGTAGTGATGCTTCCTAAGGCCCAGTTGACTTCATGTACCAGAATGTCTGGCTCTAGGTGAGTGATCACACCATCGTGGTTATCTGGTTTATGAAGATCTTTTTTGTATAGTTCTTTTGTGTATTCTTGCCACCTCTTCTTAATATCTTGTGCTTCTGTTAGGTCCATTACATTTCTGCCCTTTATTGTGCCTACCTTTGCATGAAATTTTCCCTTGGTATCTCCAAGTGCCTTCAGTTCAGTTCAGTTCAGTCGCGCAATTGTGTCTGACTCTGCAATCCCATGAATCACAGGCCTCCCTGTCCATCACCATCTCCTGGAGTTCACTCAAACTTACATCCATCCATAGAGTCCCTGATGCCATCCAGCCATCCCATCCTCTGTCGTTCCCTTCTCCTCCTGCCCACAATCCCTCCCAGCATCAGAGTCTTTTCCAATGAGTCAACTCTTCCCATGAGGTGGCCAAAGTACTGGAGTTTGAGCTTTAGCATCATTCCTTCCAAAGAACACCCAGGGCTGATCTCCTTTAGAATGGACTGGTTGGATCTCCTTGCAGTCCAAGGGACTCTTAAGAGTCTTCTCAAACACCATAGTTCAGTCCCTTACCAGATATGTATTTTGAAATCTTTTTTGCCAGTTCTGTGGATTACCTTTTCACTTACTTTCTTTGTTTTTTTTTAACTTATTTATTTTTGGCTGCTCAGGCTTTTTGTTGCTAGTTGCAGCAAATGGGGGCTACACTTCACTGTGGTGCACGGGCTTCTCATTGCAGTGGCTTCTATGTTGTGCAACACAGGCCCTAGAGCTCGCAGGCTTCAGTAGTAGTAGCATGTGGGCTTATTTGCTGCATGACATGTGGGATCTTCTTGGACCAGGGATTGAAACCATGTCATCTGCATTGGCAGGCAGATTCTTAACCACTGGACCACCAAGGAAGTCCCTCTTTTCACTTTCTTGACGGTGTCTTTTGAATCACAAAACTTTTCAATTTTAATTCAGTCCAGTTTGCGTCTTCTTTTGTCATTTGTACTTTTGGTGCCATATCTGAGGATCTTTTCCCAGATCCAAGTTCATGAAGATTTTCTTCTGTGTTTTCTTCTAAGAATTTATACTTTTAACTCTTTCATATAAGTCTTTGATCCACTTTGAGATAATTTTTGATATCATGAAGGGCTTTGTACCTTTTTAATGTGGCTAATAGAAAATTTAAATTGCATGTGTAGCTTGTATTATTGTTGGACAAAACTGGCCTAAAACAGTAGTCTCCAAACTTTTCGTATGAATCCCTATTAGGGGGAAAAAACTAAGCATGTACTCAGGAATATTATATGTCTGTGTGTATGTGTGTGTGTTTAGTTGCTGAATCGTGTCCAACTCTTTGTCACTCACATATATTTATATATACATATATGTTGTATGTACACACTGTCGCGTGAAAAGTGCCTTATATGCATGCTCACTCACTCCAGGCATGTCCAACTCTTTGTGACCTCATGGACTGTAGCCTGCCAAGCTCCTCTGTCTATGATATTTTTCTGGCAAGAATACTGGAGTGGGTTGCCATGCCCTCTTCCAGGGGATCTTCCTAACCAGGGGATCAAACTTGCTTCTCTTGCCTCTTGTGTATGGCAACAAATTCTTTACTGCTGAGCTACTTGGAAAGCTCCAATCCATACCATACTGCTTTCAATTTTCTCCAGCAGATCATTCTTCACTTCTGTTTTTCCCTCTAGCCAGAATGCAGTTTCTCTGCTTTGTCACTGCATTAGTTAATTTTCATTCTTCAGTGTGGCCTTTTATATTATTTAATGTACTACTATAATTTTTTTTTTTACTTGCCCATCTTCTTCACTTAGCTCCTCCAGGAAGAAATTGTAAAATTCTAGTACATGTGTAGATGATAGGTTTTTAATAAATGTTTGTTAAAACAGAATGTTCATGATTATTTTATTGAATTAATTAATGAATTTGTTTCTTCCAACTCAGCTTGCTTTTCTGCAGTCATTGATAGTCATGATCCAGAGGGGAAAAAATTGCTAATTTTCTTTTTATTATTTTTAAAAAGCTTAACTGCAAGTATTATGATGATGAAAATTTTTATTTATTGTTTCTCCTGAGTGTTCTGTGTGCTTAAATATTTTATTTTTTGAAGAAAAGGTATCTCATAGTATTTTTTTATTCTTGATAGTATATTCTTTTTCTTTTTTCCCTAGAACAAGGGCCCTTAAGGGCAATTTGACAACTTTAACATGATTTCTAGTAATCTGTGAGAAGATGTATTCTGCTGTCTTTACTACTGACTTGGAAGTGAATTTTTAAAGCATGATTAGTGGGTCAGTTGTAGACCAATTGTACCATAGTGGCTTTCATTTTCTAAATATTGGTCATAAACAACAATATTAGCATTCATAGTAATAATCACAGTTGTTCCCATCAGCATCAGTTCTTAGAAAAGTTTTCTCAATCAAATAGTGCTATGAAATATCCATTGAAATACTGTAGAACACATTTCTGGGTGATTTCAAGAAATTGTAAGATACCTTCCTTCTATTTAGAGTAGATTTTCTCCCTCAGAATCTTCCAACCAAAAGCAGAGAAATTCAAAGTAGTGATCGTTTTGGTGTTAGGGCTTAAGCACCAGCATACCAAGAATTTCTTGAATTCGGTGGTTTGTGTTATGTGGTATTTTACATTGATAAGTGGTATCACACCATATCTGCATAAGAGCATTAGGCAATTCCCAAACAAAACAAAAAGCACCCAAACTAGATGAGCTGTTTAATATTATTAAACTTGATCTCTTCAAGTCATTAACTGCTTGAAAATGTTACTAATGGGTGACCTTTGCATCACATTATTTTTGTGCATTCTTTTTTCCATTTAATCTCATCAATAACTATTTCTCTGTAATAGTGTTTGATTGTATTCTTTATCCTGAACACTACAAAAATATGATCCGTACTACAAACATACATTTATTAAGAAATTGCCATGTCAAAAAGACCCTAATACTGAGTTCTGTTGGAGACAGAAAGATGAGAGTTAATTTTAACATGTATGGAGGATGAGAAAAAGGGAATGAAAGTATGAATGAAGATAGCTGCAAAGTTTTTAAATTAACCTAATGAAAAGACACAGCTAATGATATGTAATACTGATGTTTGCAAAGATGAGTCAACAGATTTAAAATGTAAACATAACATAAAATTATCATTAAGACTTATTTTATTTGAAGAAGATCTCTATCTTATTTTAAAGTCAGATTTTAGAGAACTTGATATATTTTACATTGGGGGAATAAGTATATGGTAGCCATAAACAACAAACTGAGGAAAATTCTTAAAGAGTAGGAAATACCAGACCACCTTACATGCCTCCTGAAAAATCTGTATGCAGGCCTAGAATGGTTAGAACTGGACATGGAACAACAGACTGGTTCCAAATCAGGAAAGGAATACGTCAGGACTGTATATTGTCACCTTGATTATTTAACTTATATGCAGAGTATATCATGTGAAATGCCAGGCTGGAAGAAGCACAAGCTGGAATCAAGACTGCAAGATTATCAATAACATGACACCACCCTTACGGCAGAAAGTGAAGAAGAACTAAAGAGCCTCTTGATGAGAGTGAAAACTAAAACTCAATATTTCAGAAAACTAAGATGATGGCATCCAGTCCCATCACTTTATGGCTAATAGATGGGGAAGCAATGGAAACAGTGAGAGACTTTGTTTTGGGGGGACTCCAAAATCTCTGCAGGCGNGCAGAGTATATCATGTGAAATGCCAGGCTGGAAGAAGCACAAGCTGGAATCAAGACTGCAAGATTATCAATAACATGACACCACCCTTACGGCAGAAAGTGAAGAAGAACTAAAGAGCCTCTTGATGAGAGTGAAAACTAAAACTCAATATTTCAGAAAACTAAGATGATGGCATCCAGTCCCATCACTTTATGGCAAATAGATGGGGAAGCAATGGAAACAGTGAGAGACTTTGTTTTGGGGGGACTCCAAAATCTCTGCAGGCGGTGACTCCAGCCATGAAATTTAAAGATGCTTGCTCCTTAGAAGAAAAGCTATGACCAACCTAGACAGCATATTAAGAAGCAGAGACGTTACTTTGCTGACAAAGGTCCGTCTAGCCATATCTATGGTTTTTCCAGTAGTCATGTTATGGATGTGAGAGTTGGACTTATAAAGAAAGCTGAGCACTGAAGATGCTTTTGAACTGTGTTNCCTAGACAGCATATTAAGAAGCAGAGACGTTACTTTGCTGACAAAGGTCCGTCTAGCCATATCTATGGTTTTTCCAGTAGTCATGTTATGGATGTGAGAGTTGGACTTATAAAGAAAGCTGAGCACTGAAGATGCTTTTGAACTGTGTTTGTTGGAGAAGACTCTTGAGAGTCCCTTGGATTGCAAGGAGATCCAACCAGTTCATCCTAAAGGAAATCAGTCCTGAATATTCATTGGAAAGACTGATGCTGAAGCTGAAATTCCAATACTTTGGCCACTTGATGTGAAGAACTGATTCTTTGGAAAAGACCCTGATGCTGGGAAGGATTGAAGGCAGGGGGAGAGGTGTCGACAGAGGATGAGATGGTTGGGTGGCATCACTGACTCGATGGACATGAGTTTGACTAAGCTCCGGGAGTTGGTGATGGACAAGGAAGCCTGGCATGCTGCAATCATAGGGTTGCAAAGAGGTGGACACGACTGAGTGACTGAACTTAACTAAACTGCAAGTACCTTAAAAATCAATAAAGGAAGAAAGTAAATGAGTGATTCCCTCAGACTAAACAGGGAGGAAAAGGAGTAATGCTAATGGGTACAAATTTTTTTTGAGGGGGAGGAGTAATGAAAATATTCTAAAACTAAATTATAGTGATAGTTATACAACTCTATATATACTAAAAGCTATTGAATTGTAAAGTTTAAATCGATGAGAGTTATGGTATTGTAAATTCCATATCAAGAAAATTTTATGTTGATAAAGCTGTTTTTTTGCAAAAAATGATTGTCAGACACAGAAAGACTGTGTGTTTTCCATCTCTAACTTCATTTGGTTATTAAGGCAAAATCTTAGGTGTCGCAAGGACAGAAACTCAGATATGAGCATACCTAAATGAGCTATCCAGTTCACTGTATAACAAAAGAACTCATCATTTGGAATAACAAGTTCTTAGAAATAGGTATATGGGGTGATATTTAGCAATTTTTTCCAGAGTTTTGTATGAATTGCTTTTTCTGACATTCAGTTCAGTCACTCAGTCGTGTCTGACTCTTTGCGACCCCATGAATCGCAGCACACCAGGCCTCCNACAGAAACAGCAAGGACCTAAGAAGGAAGAGATTAAGGAGAGGTGGCAAGAATACACAGAAGAACTATACAAAAAAGACCGTAATGGCTGAGACAACCATCCTCCAACACCTAGGGCCAGACATCTTGGAGGGTGAAGTCAAGTGGGCCTTAGGAAGCATCACTACAAGCTTTTTTATCTCCCCCTGCTGATCTCGCAGGTTTCTTTCTTCATTGCATTATTACGACTTTACCCTGCCTGTCCCCATAGTCTTTCTTCTTCCTCGAGTGAATTTGTTCTCAAAGGCTCTCCTTAGGACACCTTGTGTTATCAATATCATCTACATCTTCTAAATGAGTTTTACCCTGATATTCCAAAGCCTCGTGAATGACAGTCAGCAGGCATTTCTCTGCCTGCTATGAGCTTTTGTGAAACACAAATTCAGTTATTAGGGGCAGGGGCCATTGCACCAGACATGGTATGTATCCCTGGAATGTCGATCCAGGTGCCAGAAAATTGCAGGCCAGTAGGAAAATGGTGTAATCTGTGCTTCCATCTGGCCCGTGAATTTCCAGTGGCCTTGCTTATAGATTGTCAGAACTGTTCATTAAGTTTGTTGTGAAACCAAAGGCTTAATATCTGTAATTTAGAGGGTTCAATAGGCAGTTAAATTGAGTGAAACTATTTTTGAATGACTACTCCAGTTTCAGAGAAATAGCCGACATTGCAGCTCAGAAGAGCTACATTTGAGGCAGCACCAGGAATTTAAATTTATTTATAGGTCCTTTAGAAAAGGGCTTTGCTATGCTAACTTGAGAAACTTCTTTTCTCCTTTTATTTTATTTTTTTAAACAAAAGCCAGAATGCTGACAAAAGGAAACATTTCTCATGCAGATTGGTCATCAGCCACAACCACATAACTTTAAATGTTTCAAAGGAAGCAAAAGTTGATTGTGTTTTCTGTTTTTGTCTTTCCCTCTCCTCTTTGATCTGTCGTTATCTTAAAATTTTAAAATTCATGTGCCATGTTGAAATGTGTTTGCCTGTAATATGCAATCATGCAATGTGAGTGTAGTATGCGATACAGGGTGGCTATGACACGCTGAAGAAGACAAAAAGGAAGTTACTTGCACAGTCATGTCCAACTCTTTGCTATCCCATGGACTGTAGTTTGCCCAGTTCCTCTGTCCATGGAATTCTCCAGGCAAGATTACTGGAATGGGTTGTCATTCCCTTCTCTAGGGGATCTTCCTGACCTTGGGATCAAATTCATGTCCTGGTGTCTCCTGCACTGGCAGGCAGATGGATATCTTTATCCACACATAAAAGAGAAGCTTCCTGGATTCAAAGTGTGAAACAAACGGCAGATGAGAATATGACGTCTGTCCTGCGCTTGCCACAAACAGAAGATGCAGATGTCAGGGTGATGCCCAAGAACAGGGGGTGTGGACACGTGCCCTCCCGAAGAGGAGCCTTGAAGAGCAGCAGGTCTTCACGTGTGCTGGGGCCGACTGACTACTGGACATTCAGAGGGTTTGCCAAGAGGCTCAGACACATTTCTACAAGGTGCACAGGGACAGTGGGAGCTCATTCTTAAAGGCTTGGATAGATTTTCACGTACTAATACCATAAGCACTCTGATGTATTAGGCAAACATTGATAGTTCTCACCCCCAAACCCATCTCTCCTTCTCCCAACATAGGTTTTCGGAGCGGCTACATCCAGGATAAAAATACAAAAGATGACATTTTACCTTTCTTACACCTAGGGTGATCGCTCACAGCCAAGGAGAAGTAAGCGTAAGTGAGCCAAGAGTTTCTGGGAAGGTTCTGCTTTCCTGGAATAGACACCACTGCTTTTCTCTTGTCACTTTCATCACCTTTCTTCATCATCTTCTTTCCTGGAATGAGGGCATGAGCTGGAGACAGAGCATTCCTTTTGCCTTGAAAGGCAATCAGGAAGATTAAAGCCACAAATAATGATGATAGCACAGAAAGCAAGAAGGAGCCTGGGATATTAACGGCATTGTAGACTGTCTATTGTGACAGAAAGATGTGAAGCCAACACCACTAACTGTGCTGAAAAGAGCCTCCTCAGTTAGGTTCCAGATTCAAATGCCTTCCTAGGAATTTACAAGAGAGTTCAGCTTCTGTGGAGTATCTCCAGCGCAAAAGGCAAATAAACAAGCAAATGAGTAAACCAACAGCAAAACACGAAAAAACCCAAACTAAAATGTTCAATATGTCAAAGTGTAAGTAGTCATGTCTGATAAGTGAAAGGATGTAAATTAATGTTTAAACTGTAATTACAGGGAACACCATTCTTTTATATTATTTACTCTGGTGTATAAACTTTTAACCAGATATTGCTGTCTGTTANACTAAAATGTTCAATATGTCAAAGTGTAAGTAGTCATGTCTGATAAGTGAAAGGATGTAAATTAATGTTTAAACTGTAATTACAGGGAACACCATTCTTTTATATTATTTACTCTGGTGTATAAACTTTTAACCAGATATTGCTGTCTGTTAGCTATAATAATAAAGGAAATGATGAAATGAATTTAAACTTTGTCCTGCAATGAATGTGTGCTGTACTATATGCTAAGTCGCTTCGGTCAGGTCTGATTCTTTGTGACCCTATGGGCTATAGCCTGCCAGGCTCCCCTGTCCATGGGATTCTCTAGGCAAGAATATTGGAATGGGTTGCCATGCCCTCTTCCAGGGGATCTTCCAAACCCAGGGATCAAACCCTCATCTCCTGGGGCTCCCACATTGCAGGTGGATTCTTTACCACTGAGCCACCAAAGAAGCATCCTGCAATGAATGCCTTCTTGCAACTGTATAAGAAAATGAACTATGGGATATCTTCATATTTTCCAATCACTCATACAATGTAATTCTGCATTCTTTTTCACTGATACCTGCATTATTAGAAATCATTTTCAATGAGTCTCTGATCACTCAATTTCATTATGTCCTAAACCATCACCTCCTCATTGAGTTTCTTCAGTCCCTACCCATCAGTCAAATGATTGACCTGAAAAAAGGTAAGTAGAGCCAAAACAAATCCTTTTCTTGAGTTAGGCACTTCACAACACTCTGTAAAAATTTTATAAGATAGTTTGGGTACCAGGACATATACAGATGAGAAAATAAACTAGTAACGTACAATGCGTGCCTGCTAAGTCTTTCAGTTGTGTCCAACTCTGTGCAACCCTATGGACTATAGTATACAGGTTCCTCTGTCGATGGGATTCTCCAGGCAAGAATACTGAACTAGGTTGCCATGGCCTCCTCCAGGGGATCTTCCTGACCCAGGGATCGAAACTGCATCTCTTACGACTCAGCTCCTGTGTTGGTAGGTAGATCCTTTACCACTAGCGCCACCTGGGAAACCTATAATGTACCATGAAAGTGAAAGTGAAAGTCACCTAGTCATGTCCGACTCTTTGTTACCCCATGGACTATAGTCCATGGAATTCTCCAGGCCAAAATGCTGAAGTGGGTAGCTTTTCCCTTCTCCAGGGGATCTTCCTGACATAGGAATTGAACCAGGGTCTCCTGCATTGCAGCCAGATTCTTTACCAACTGAGCTCTCAGGGAAGCCCATAATGTACCACATTACATGCTAAAAGTGTGCTTGTGATAGCATAGAATTTAAAAGTAGTGAAAGATTTCTGTGGTTGAGCAAGACTTCTCAGTAAAATGATATTCAAACAAGGCTTGTATGGGTTCAGGGAGTGACTGAATAGAAGAGAGCTCTCTGGGGAGAAGGAAACAGTGTCAGCAAAGAGACGGCACGGACTGGACATAGGTAGTTGGTAGTTCAGTCACTCAGTCGTGTCTGACTCTTTGTGACCCCATGAATCGCAGCACACCAGGCCTCCCTGTCCATCACGATCTCCCAGAGTTCACTCAGACTCACGTCCATTGAGTCCGTGATGCCATCCAGCCATCTCATCCTCGGTCGTTCCCTTCTCCTCCTGCTCCCAATCCCTCCCAACATCAGAGTCTTTTCCAGTGAGTCAACTCTTCGCATGAGGTGGCCAAAATACTGAAGTTTCAGCTGTAGCATCATTCCTTCCAAAGAACACCCAGGACTGATCTCCTTTAGAATAGACTGGTTGGATCTCCTTGCAGTCCAAGGGACTCTCAAGAGTCTTCTCCAACACCACAGTTCAAAAGCATCAGTTCTTCGGTGCTCAGCTTTCTTCACAGTCCAACTCTCACATCCATACATGACCACAGGAAAAACCATAGCCTTGACTAAACNTTCCTTCCAAAGAAATCCCAAGGCTGATCTCCTTCAGAATGGACTGGTTGGATCTCCTTGCAGTCCAAGGGACTCTCAAGAGTCTTCTCCAACACCACAGTTCAAAAGCATCAATTCTTCGGTGCTCAGCTTTCTTCACAGTCCAACTCTCACATCCATACATGACCACAGGAAAAACCATAGCCTTGACTACACAGACCTTAGTCGGCAAAGTAATGTCTCTGCTTTTGAATATACTATCTAGGTTGGCCATTAGTATATCATTTTTGGAGAAATACAAGATATACCCATTTGAATGCAGAGTTCTAAACAATAGCAAGGAGAGTAAGAAAGCCTTTCTCAGTATTCATTGCTAAGAAATAGAGGAAAACAATAGCATGGGAGAGACTAGAGATATCTTCAAGAAAATTAGAGATACCAGGGGAATATTTCATGCAAAGATGGGCACAATAAACGACAAAAATGGCATGGACCTAACAGAAGCAGAATATATTAAGAAGAGGTGGCAAAAATACACAGAAGAACTATACAAAAAAAACACTTCATGACCCAAATAACCATGATGGTGTGATCAATCACCTAGAGTTAGACATCCTGGAATGTGAAGTCAAGTGGGCCATAGGAAGCATCACTACGAACAAAGCTAGTGGACATGATGGAATTCCAGTTGAGCTATTTCAAATCCTAAAAGATGACACTGTTAAACTGCTGCACTCAATATGCTAGCAAATTTGGAACACTCAGCAGTGACCACAGGACTGGAAAACATCAATTTTCATTCCAGTCCCAGAAGAAAGGCAATGCCAAAGAATGTTCAAACTACCACAGAAGTGCGTTCATCTCACATGCAAGCAAAGTAATGCTCAAAATTCTCCAAGCCAGGCTTCAACAGTACAAGAACAGTGAACTTCCAGATGTTCAAGCTGGATTTAGGAAAGGCAGAGGAACCAGAGGTCAAATTGCCAACATCTGCTGGATCATCAAAAAAGCAAGAGAGTTCCAGAAAAACTTCTACTTCAGCTTTATTGAGTATGTCAAAGCCTTTGACTATGTGGATCACAACAAACTGTGGAAAATTCTTCAAGAGATGGCAATACCAGACCACCTTATCTGCCTCCTGAGAAATCTGTATGCAGGTCAAGAAGCAACAGTTAGAACTGGACATGAAACAACAGACTGATTCCAAATTGGGAAAGGAATACGTCAAGGCTGTATATGTTCACCCTGATTATTTAACTTATATGCAGAGTACATCATGGGAAATGCTGGACTGAATGAAGTACAAGCTCGAATGAAGATTGCCAGGAGAAATATCAATGACCTCAGATATGCTGATGGTACCACCGTTATGGTGGAAAGTGAAGTAGAACTAAAGTGAAAGAGGAGAGTGAAAAAGCTGGCTTAAAACTCAACATTCAGAAAACGAAGATCATGGCATCTGGTCCCATCACTTCATGGGAAATAGATGGAGAAACAGTGGAAACAGTGGCAGACTTTATTTTGGGGGGCTCCAAAATCACTGCAGATGGTGACTCCAGCCATGAAATTAAAAGATGCTTGCTCCTTGGAAGAAAAGCTATGACCAACCTAGACAGCATATTAAAAAGCAGAGTTATTACTTTGCTGACAGAGGTCCATCTAGTCAAAGCTATGGTTTCTCCAGTAGTCATGTATGGATGTGAGAGTCAGGCTGTAAAGAAAGCGAGCACCAAAGAACTGATGCTTTCAAACCGTGTTGGTGGAGAAGACTCTGGGAAAGTCCCTTGGACTGCAAGGAGATCCAACCAGTCCATCCTGAAGGAAATCAGTCCTACATGTTCGTTGGAAAGACTGATGCTGAAGCTGAATCTTCAACCCTTTGATGATGCGAAGAACTGACTCATTAGAAAAGACCCTGATGCTGAGAAAGATAGAAGGCAGAAGGAGAAGGGATGACAGAGATTGAGATGATTGGATGGCATCATTGACTTGGTGGACATGAGTTTGAGTAAGCTCCAGGAGTTGGTGATGAACAGTGAAGCCTAGCGTGCTGCAGTCCATGGGGTCACAAAGAGTCGGACATGACTGAGCGACTGAACTAAAATGAGCTTTGGAGAAATGTCTACCGAAAGCTGAGTTTTCCAAATTTGCTGGCATATTGAGTGCAGCAGTTTAACAGTGTCATCTTTTAGGATTTGAAATCTCTCAACTGGAATTCCATCATGTCCACTAGCTTTGTTCGTGTGATGCTTCCTATGGCCCACTTGACTTCACATTCCAGGATGTCTAACTCTAGGTGATTGATCACACCATCATGGTTATTTGGGTCATGAAATTTTTTTTTTGTATAGTTCTTCTTTGCTTGCCTATTTTTAAATTGAGTTGTTTGTCTTTTTGTTGTTGAGTCATAAATGTTCTTTATGAATTTGGATATTAAATTCTTTTAACTATATGATTTACAAATATTTTCTCTCATTCTGTTGGTTGTCTTGCTTTCTTGTTAGTTCCTTCAATCACAAAAGTTTATAATTTTGATGAAGTTCAAGTTATCTGTCTCTTCTTATGTTTCTTGTGCTTCACCTTTGGAAGTTTTACAGCTTGGATTTTTATTTATGTTTTTCCTTGTGCTTTTAAATTATTTTTTAATTTAAATTATAAATATTTAATGTATAAACATAATGAAATGGTTACTACATCTAAGCTAATTAACAAATTTCCAGATATGTCACATTTTGTTTTTCTATTCATCCATTAATGGTGATTGGGTCATTTCCATCTTTTGACTGTGAATAATGCTACTGTGAACATTCGAGGACAGGCACCCTATATTTAGCTATCTATTTGATTTTTTTTTTTTTTAAGTATACACCTAAGAGTAGAATTGCTGGGTTCATATTTGTTTTGTTTCTTTGTTTTCATCTTTGTTTTTGAAAGATATTTTCCCTAGGTAAGAATTCAGGATTGACTTTTTTCCTGTCTCATTTTCAGTACTCTCATATTCAGTGAAAGATGTTGCTCCACTCTCTTCTAGTTTGTATTGTTTTTGCCAAGAAACTCTCTGTCGTCTTTATCGTTGCTCCTGTCTAGGAAATAGGTCTTATTTTTCGGGTGACTTTAAGATTTTCTTTTCACTAGGTTTAACCAATTTGACCGTGGTGTGACTTGCTGTTGTTCATGTTTCCTGTGCTTGCGTTTTTTCAGACTTCTTTTCTATGTAATGAGCGAGTGAGTGAATAGGGAGTGAAAGTCACTCAGTCGTGTCTACCTCTTTACGACCCCATGGACTTAATTCTCCAGACTAGAATACTGAGGTGGGTAGTAGTTAGTAATTTGTCATTCAGTTGTGTCCAACTCTTTGGGACCCCATGGACTGTAGCCCACCAGGCTCCTCCCTCCATGGGATTCTCCAGGAAGAGTACTGGAGTGGGTTGCCATTTCCTTCTCCAGGGGATCTTCCTGACCCAGGGATCGAACCTGGGTCTCCCGCAATCCAGGCAGACGCTTTAACCTCTGAGCCACCAGGGAAGCCCTAGCCTTTCCCTTCTCTAGGGGATCTTCTCAACCCAGGGATCGAATCCAAGTTTCCCACATTACAGGCAGATTCTTTACCAGCTGAGCCACAAGGGAAGCTTTCTATGTAATATGATCATCAAATTTGGAAATGTTTCATCCATTATTTCCCTAAATTTTTTTTTAATCCTTTTCTCTCTCTTCTCTTTGGAGACTATATTGCACATATATTTGCCTGCTTGAGGTTGTCCTACAGTAGAACAAATGATATTCTGTTCTTTCTTTCTTTTTTTTTTTTTTTTTGGCCTTTCCTTTTGAGTAGTTTATCTTACTAAGTCTTCAAGTGCAGTAATATTTTCTTCTCTAATATGTAATCTGCTGTTAATCCAGTCCATTGTTTTTCATTTCACATGTTGTGGTTTTCATTTGTAGAAGTTCAGTTTGGATCTTTTTTGTATCTTCCAGCTTTTTATTTAAGCTTTTTTTTCAAGATTTAATTTCTTGGGCATATGAAATACAGTTTAAATAATTACTGTATAAGATACCATTATCTCGTAATTCTATTATTGTGTCATTTATTGATTGATTGATTTCATTATATATCATATTGTCCTGCTTCTCTGCATGCCTACTAATTTTCTACTGGATGCAGACATTGTGAATTTTATCTTATGCCTAAATGTTTTATAATTTAAGTTTCTGTAAGCTTTTTTCTCAGAAACATGATTATGTTTCTTGGAAAATGTTTGATTCTTTCAAGTCTTGCTGTTAAGCTTTTATAAAAGCAAAGAAGGGTTCATCTTAAGGCTAATTTTCCCCCACTGATGACACCACAGTCTTTTGAGTACGAAGTGTATATTTGTGCTCAGTCATATCCAACTCTTTGCAACACCATGGACTGTAGCCCGCCAGCCTCCTCTGTCCATGGGATTCTCCAGGCAAGAATACTAGAGTGGGTTGCTATTTCCTCCTCCAGGGGATCTTCCCGACCCAGGGATTGAACCCACATCTCCTACATTTGCAGGCAGATTCTTTAACACTGCCCCACATGGGAAGCCAGTTGAGTATTATACCCTATATTTTATGAATTAGTAGATTTCTTGTTTTGGCTATTGGGAATAGTAATATTCCAGAACCATGTGATCTTCAGAGATTGTTCCTTTTATCTTTTCAATTATTCTGTCTCAGTCTCTGGTGGTTTTCTTTACACACATGCACTGTGCAGAGCTCAAGTGAATATGCAGATTTTAGTGTTCATTCTCTACACAGCTCTCTTTTATTCATTAGTCTGCCAGGTGAACTGTAACCACCTTAAGTTCTTTTTCTAGCAGTAGCTCCTTGACTCAGGGAGTTTGGCAGACTCTGCCTTGGTTCGCCCTCCCTACACACTCTCTCTGAACAGGAAAATGTGGCGCTTGTAGGACTAGGCTCACTTTGTTTTCTGTGTCTCAGGGATCCTTGTCATCCTTCACTGCTTGATGCCCAGTGTCTTCAGACCATTACTTCATTAGCTGGTCCAGGGCAAAAGAGAAAAAAGTTAGTTGGTTTCCTGTGTGTGTGTGTGTGTGTGTGTGTGTGTGTGTATGCCCACCTAATTCCCAAGAAACCACCAAGTTAGTTACAAGTGTTGATGTTATTAAACAGTAGAAAATCTAGGCTAAATGATAAAGCATGCCACATTACCACCCTTAAGAACTGGTCTTCATTCACCACCTTAAACCCTGATTCTTGTTCTTTGTAGTCGTTCAGTAAATATTTATCAAATACCTACTTTATTCAACCACTGATGAACAAAAGAGGCACATGGTCTTGCCTTCTTAGTATGTACAGCCTTGTTCACTAAGGCCTTGTTTTCTCTTGTAAGTACTTACATATTTATCTGTTATAGCTAACTTAATTTTGGAAAACTTTGAAAAGAACATGCACAATCTCAAGTGACCAAATGGCAAGATTTAGTTGCCTGGAATTTTGTACCTAGGAGGCACTTGATGAAATCCAGGTAATTTGTTACAAAACTTTAGGTCGCTAGATTTCAGAGAGATTGCAAGATGCATAGGTAGAATAAAACAGATCTATATGTACTAACTATAAGAGACATTCATACAGTCTTGATAAATTTTTTAAAGGAAGATTGCAGAATATTATGTATTGTGTTCCTCAGTTTGGATTTTAATGTGTGTGTGTGTGTGTGTGTGTGTGTGTGTGTGTGTGTGTGTGTAAAGGGTGGGGTTGTATTTCTGTTAAAGCCTAGAGAAAAAGTTTAGAAGATATCCAACTGTCATGCCAAAGGCACACAAATACAAGTATGCATGCATTCTCGTTGTTGTTGTTCAGTTGCTAAGTTATGTCCAACTACAACCCCTTGAACTACAGCATGCCAGGTTTCCCTGTCCTTTACCATGTCTCGAAGTTTGTTCAAACTCTTGTCCACTGAGTCAGCGATGCCTTCCAACCATCTCATCCTCTGCCACACCCTTCTCCTCTTGCTCTGAGTCTTTCCGAGCACCAGGGTCTTTTCCAGTGAGTCAGTTCTTTGCATCAGGCAGCCAAAGTTTTGGAGCTTCAGCTTCAGCATCAGTCTTTCCAATGAATATTCAGAGTTGATTTCCTTTAGGATTGACTGNGTCTTTCCGAGCACCAGGGTCTTTTCCAGTGAGTCAGTTCTTTGCATCAGGCAGCCAAAGTTTTGGAGCTTCAGCTTCAGCATCAGTCTTTCCAATGAATATTCAGAGTTGATTTCCTTTAGGATTGACTGGTTTGATCTTTTTGCTGTCCAAGGAACTCTCAAGAGTGTTCTCCAACATCACAGTTCAAAAGCATCAGTGCTTCGGCACTCAAGCTTCTTTATGGTCCAACTCGCACATCCATACATAACTACTGGAAAAGCCATAGCTTTGAGTATACAGACCTTTGTTGACAAAGTGATGTCTCTGTTTTTAAATACGCTGTCTAGGTTTGTCATAGTTTTTCATCCAAGGAGCAAGCATCTTTTAATTTCATGACTGCAGTCACTGTCTGTAGTGATTTTCATTATGAATATAAAATGAACTTTATTTGGGTAAACTTAAAATCAGAGAATTAACAGAGTGTATACCAACATCCAAGTTCTCTTCCCACAGATAAGTGAACTTAGACCTAGCATGGAAGGTCTGGATGCACTACAAATAGGCCTCTAAATGAGATCCCAAAACACTGTGCACATTTAAAGTGAAAAAGGATAATAGGAAGGACTTTCCTTATGGTCCAGTGGCTAAGACTCCCAATGCAGGGGGCCGTGGGTTCAGTCTGTGGTAGGGGAACTAGATCCCAAATGCCACAACTAAGAGTTCACATGCTGCAACTAAAGACCCTGCATGCTGCAGCTGAGACGTGGTACAGCCAAATAATAAATTTAAAAAAAAAAAAAAGAGGGTAGGGAACATCTCAGTGACTGTCCCAGGGGGAGAGAGAAAGTTACTGCTCCTATCAGCCTGTTCTAGTGTTAGAGGATGTGAGCCTGCAGGACCACCCGTGTTTGTCTCTCTAACATCAAGCAGTGCTTACCACTGGGACTGGGAGTAGAAGTGAGGAACAACTAATTGTTACTGCATCCATTTGTTAATTGTTTGGATTCATTTCAACTCATATAAGATTTTTTAAAAGCATAGATTTGGTAATTGATATATTTTCTAACTCATAATAGGTATGAAGAAAATGTTGACCCATTAGATAGATCATTGACTTAACCCATCCACCAAACATAGGTAGCTTTATAAAGATTATAAAGATAAGTAGCAAAATCCTATCTTTAAATATATCTATGAACAAAGATTACATTCCAGCAATATTCTTTGTACCCAAAATTTCATTGCCTAGTGTGTACATACGTGTACATGAAGACCCATACATACTTGTTTCAGTGTGCTTATGATACATGCATGAAGACATTTGGAATGATGCACACCAAAAGGTGTCATTGATGTTGGTTATTATTGTGGAAACGGCACTGTGGTTCCAGGATGGATGGAAGAGATCTTTCAGTTAATATTCCCTCTCTGAACTTTGAATTACTTACTGTTTGTATATGATACCCCCTGTCTCTCTCTCTCTCCCCCCTTTCTTCCTTGCTGCCTCCATTTTTTTTACCAAGAACAAGTATATTAAAGAAATATGGAAGTGTTACAGAATATCAGAAAAGGGATTTGCTATAGGAAAAATTCAAAGCATCTACAAATGTAATGTGGGATTTTGAAGCATTAATACTGAGAAAAGGAAATAGGAAGGGTGTCTAATGTCTGCCCAGATAAGGAAAAATTATGTGGCAGAAGGAGTTTTTACTTGATGGAGTCTTTGTAATGCTTGCCAGTATGTTTTAGTTTCTACCAGTGACCTTAGGAAACATGATTGCCACAAACATAATAAATGTATGTATCTATATCAGAAGATGGAGAAGGCAATGGCAACCCACTCCAGTACTCTTGCCTGGAAAAATCCCACGACGGAGGAGCCTGGTAGGCTGCAGTCCATGGGGTCGTGAAGAGTTGGACATGACTGAGCAACTTCACTTTCCCTTTTTACTTTCATGCATTGGAGAAGGAAATGGCAACCCACTCCAGTGTTCTTGCCTGGAAAATCCCAGGGACGGGGGAGCCTGGTGGGCTGCCGTTTATGGGGTCACACAGAGTCAGACACGACTGACGTGACTTAGCAGCAGCATGTGAGTATAACATTTGCCTCTGTCCTCTTGAGTACCTGACTTGAGAAATTGGGAAGGTTGTTCCACCAGCATTCTGGTTGAGCCCAGGCTCTAGAAAGGAGTCTATAGTTCACACAACTCCTAGAGCCCCACTTCAGCATTCTAAAGGAGGAGATTCACATGCCAACCCCAGCCCTAAAACTACACAGTCAACATTTCCCACCATATTTCTAAGACTCCACTAATATGAAAGGAAAAAAAAAAGTTCCACTATTTTTTGTATCACTGAAGAGTCAAAGGGCTTCCCAGGTGGCTCAATGGTAAAGAGTCTGCCTGCAATGCAGGAGAAATGAGAAATGAATTCGATCTCTGAGTCAAGAATATCCCCCCGAGAGGAAATGGCAACGCATTCCAGTATTCTTGCCCGAAAACTTACATGGACAGAGGAGCTTGGAGGACTGAGGGCCATGGGTTGCAAACCGTCCATGAGGGAGCAACTTAGCATGCATGCAAAAAGCCAAAAGCAGATGATACTGCCAGTTAGACTGTGATACAGTGCTTTATTATCACTTCAATTTTTCTTCCAATTTTAGACCAACATTCTTTTAGACTTTAGACAATGATTTTTATCATATATTACACAATTCTGTCTCTGCGCTTTTCTTCTAACACAAACTTTTAGTGGTGAGTCACATTATCATCTTTCTGAAGACATCTTTATGGCAGTTAAAACTCAACCAGTGAAGGGTTATCCAGAACTCAATGGAAACTACCATGTAAACAACTAAGACCAGATTTGTTGATGTGCAAGCAGGGCCGATAGCGAGTCTAAGATGTGTCCCAGTTTCATAGAAAAGATGAAAACTAGTATGATTTATTGAGTCCCTTTGCTTGGGAAAGTTTGTTGATACTTAAAATTCTTCCATAAAGACCAGTGCTTTTATTTTACCAATAGAACTGCAAAGCTTAGAAAGTAAACATTTGGATGAAGTACTATGTTGCTTACAATTTTTTCACAGTTTTTAAAAGTTTGTTCCATTTATAGTTAATAATATATTGGCTATATACCTTGTATGTTACAGTATCTCTTCGTGGCTTATTTACTTCTTACATAATAGTTTGTACCTGCTAATTCCTACTCTCCCTTTCCCTCTCCGTCCTGGTAACCATTACTTTGTTCTCAGTATCTATGAGTCTGTTTTCTTTTTGTTATATTCATTAGTTTGTTTTATTTTTTGGATGCCACATACAAGTGATGACATATAGTATTTGTCTTTCTCTGCCTTATTTCACTTAGCATAAATAGCCTCTAAATCCGTCTATGTTGTTGCATTTGGCAAAATGTTCTTTTTATGGCTGAATAGTATTCCATTGTGTGTATATACCACTTCTTTTCTCTCTCTCTCTCTCTCCTATTTTTTAATTGGAGGATAATTGCTTTACAATATTATGTTGGCCTCTGCCATACGTCAACATGAATGAGCCACAGGTATACATATGTTCTCTCAAATACAGTTTAATTCATCTATCCATCAAAAGTTTTTCTTCCACCCAAAACTCTCCTCCAGGCTGTTGATCATTATTTCCTGTTTTAAAATGTCCATTTCTTCCCAGAAAATGTCCAGATTTTTTAGCGTGGTCAGTTCTTTAACATGGCCATAGAAACCCAATTCAGTCTGGTTTAACCTATTTGTCGTCCTTGTCTTATGTTATCTTTCTTTCCCCACATCCTTGCTTACATCCACCTCCCCCACCAAACGATGTGTCCATTGCTCCCTCTGCACCTACTTTGTTACCCTCCTACTTTGAAGTCTCCTCCATTTCCTTTTGTTTCTCTGTTCCATCAATGTCAATAAACCCCAGAGTTCTTCTTACTAAGATGTGCGTCTTACCTCATCTTGTTTTATGGTTTCAGCATGAAGTAGCCCTTTTGGTGTAGGCCCTTTTTACTAAGCCAGTTGTATATGTGGAAATACTTATAATCATAATTCAAACAATACAGAAGGAGAATTCCGCAAATACCAAGTCTTCCCTACTCAGTTCACCCCATCTCTGAACATCTCCCTACTAAGTGTCCTGCTTCAGTGGCACTGACTTAGTACAATCTCTATCTCTCATCTGAATTATTTTAGTAAGCATCTGCTTCACCTTCCTTTCTATTCTTTAAGCCCTCCACCTTGTTGCCAGAGTGCTGTTTCTAAATATAAATCTGTTTTTCTTTCTTCCACAGTCAAGAGTTGTCTGTTTCCTAAGAATAATGATATGTAAAAGTGTCCATTATCCAAGCCTTGCCTGCCTATCCAGTTTCCTCTTACATTACACAGCACAGACACACACACACACCCTCCACTATGTTCCCCCCATACGTAACTACTTGTGTTTTACTTGTAATTCTCCAAGCATTCCGTCCTATTTTATGTCACCATGCTTTTGCACATTCTAGTCTCTGCCCAGCATACCCTTGTCTACATCACAGATACTTGTCTTTCAAGATCAGTCTCAAGTATCACCTATTCTTCTAAGCCTTTTCTGAACCCCAGGTAAAAGTGATTTACATATCCCCATCATGCCATATATACCTCTCTCATATATATATATATATATATATATATATATATNATGGCTTCCCATGCTGACCATGGAACTCCATTCATCTCTCTTAGCTAGAGCTCCTGCTGGTCTCTGCCTTTATTTTTGCCTTTAGTTTACCCGTGATCTGAACCTTAGACCCTTGTCCTTTTTCTCCTAATCTGTTCAATGTTTCTCAAGGTTCTTCCCGTCAGTCTTGCCTCTGTGATAGACTAAGGCTCCCCTCCTATCAGGTAGGCTCACTTTCCTGCATATATTTATTCGTTCATTCACTTACTCATCAAGCATTTCCTGTATGCCGATGTCAACCACTGTGTTTAAGGACTGGGGGCTCTGAGATGTTAAAACATGGTTGAGGATACCATAAAGAATCAGGAGGCTTTATGGTTCAATTTGGTAATGATTGTTAAGGCATAAACAAACGTTTCTGTGGGAGCATAGGAGGAGGGACATGTGATCCAGATTTGGCAGAGGGCAGGGGGTTGTCAGAGAAGTTTTCTTGGAAGAGAGCCTGATGTCTGAAGTGGGTCCTAAGGGGTGGGTTGAAGTTGGCTTAGAGCGAGTGGTAGTGGTACTGGTGGTTGGGGGGAATTGTGGGGACAGCAGAGTGCCAGTTAGAAAGATCTGCTCATATCAAGACCCAGAGCATCAAGTTTAGGGAATTGCAAGCACTTTGACCTGATTGGAATAGAGATTGTAAGGATGGTAAGGATTAGGCAAGAGAAGTAGTCTAGAACCAGATTGTACAGGACTCTTATTTCATTCTCAAGGTGATGAAGGGTCATAGGAAGATCTTAAGTAGAAGAGTGACTTGTTAAGCATAGCATTTTAGAAAGATAGATATGGTGGCGGGGGAAGAATGGATTGGAGAGAGAGAGAGAAGAGGTGAGTCAGAAGACTGTGGCAGTAACTGAGGCCTGAGCTGATGAGAACTTGAACTGGGGTTAGGGCAGCAATAATGGACAGACTGAGTGAATGGATTCAGAATATATGGAAGGGGAACTTCTGGAGCTACTAACTGGGTAGCTGTCCATTCAACTGAGAGGACACATGCTCTTTTGTCTCTCCCTCACATGTGCTACCTTGCCTTCTCCTTTATGCGGTCCCTGTTTGCAGTCAGAAGAGAAATCCAATGTTTGTTTTCCAGTTGGCTCTCTTCCCTTACCCCAGTCTCCCTGCAAGGTCCTTCTTCTTCTGGCTAACCCTACCTTTATTATCTGTCTGGTCAGTGTCCAGGGCATTCTTTCTGTTTGCACTTGGAAACAGTGACGCTGCAGATCAACCAAGAGGTATCGCTCAGGTTTCCTCTGGTAGCCATCATTCCCCCTCTGGATAGTGCCAGACAGAGGGGGAATGGTGATAGTCTCTTCTAAGAGGCTACCTGGTGGAGGGAGTGAGATACAAGGTGACTTTATTTGCTAAGTTACCACTAAAGGAGGAGAGGACAAGTATTTTGCATTTTTGGAATAGAAAAATCTTTAAACACAGAAAAGAGCAAGTAACTACTCCCCATCAAGAGAAGAGGAAGCGTGGTATGGGCAGATTGAGATGCTCCAGGTTGGTGACACTCNTATATATATATACACACCTATATATGTGCACACACCCACACATCCATATAATTAGTAACCTGGCTGTCTGTAAGCTTCATGTATATGTTTTTATTGGTCTGAGTATTTCCACCATTTAGTACAGTTCTTATTTCTAGTAGGTAACAAATATTTGTTGAAGAATTAGTATCCAGTTTTGATGGGACAAAATATGCTTTTTGTTATATACTGAACCAGAGATGAATATATATATCATCTCTACCCACAACCACCATGAAAAAAATGCTTCAGTTGCATCAGTAGAATCATCAACCTTTATTAAAAACACTGTGGAGTTTTTTCTTTTGCCTTGTTTTGTTTTAGGGTGAAATGGCTATAAAACTAAGAGCTGAGTAATAAAAAGATATAATAAAGGTAAGAACATCTTATATGTCTGTAGCATTTAAATCATATGTTGCTATATTCATTTGCCATTAGATTGTGAAAACCAGGGGCTTTCAGGTGGGACAGACTGGGTTAATCTGTCTCTAAGCAAGTTATTTAAACCTCAATTTTTTGATTTGTAAGGTAGGAGTAATAATACTATATCTATATTTGCCCTAAGAATTAGAGATAACCCAATCTCAGTTAAGCACCTAGCACACTGACCTGTTAAATCACTCTGTAAATGCTGACAGTTTAGGTGTGTGTTTGGTTTTTATCCTTCATATCATGTATTTTTCTCTTGGCCATAGTATTGATGAAATAAATATTTTATTAATAAAGATAGCATGTTTTAAAAGAAATAGTAGTTGCATCATTGGAGTTCATTATGCTTATTTTGCCCGTATGAAAATATCCAGAATGAACTATCTGAATGAATTTTAATACAATATAATAAGATTTTTTAATGATAATATAAGTAATTTCTATGAAGAGATGTATGAAAACTGCAATTCTAAAGAGTAGTAAGCTGCTCTTAATTGAAAAAGTATATTTAATTGCATACAGACATAGCATTTTAGGAGCAGTATGCAAAACTGCATGTTTTAAAACTAATAAAAACTTCAGAATAACCAGAATTTTTATGTTTAGAGAATATGAATTACTAGTAAAAATTCAACTAATTTGTTGAACCATTGTATAGAAAAGAGTTAAACAGTAATAATATATAATAAGATAATTAACAGCACCAATAACATAGTCTTTATTAGAAATTTTAAGTAGATACTTTTATAAAATCAAAATTATTTTGGGAATAAATAATAATAATGGCTAGCAATATCAGAAAAGAATGAAAGAATCAGAAAAATGACTCAGATGCAAAGTCTGTCCAGTTCACTTAGGTTCCTGGTGAATATGGTATTTGTCTTAGTAACATACTGCAAACTGTAACATATCCCTCCATTCCTCAGATCTAAAAGATCTGATCTAAAAAGATCACTTTTCACCAAGTGATCAAATTCTCAGTAAACTGGCTCCACAGTTGACCTGCAACAGATTTGGGTTTGGACTGATTTGAATATAAACTTGATCCTTTTTAATTAAAGATATAACTACCACATGGACAAATAACTGTTATCTTTTTTTGACCATGACCTATAGTAAGAAATGTATCTTAATATCGTCCCAGTATGTACATATGTATGTGTATTTGCTTGTGTGTGTGTGAATATATAGGTGTGTGCGTGTATCTAAAATGATTTTCCCAACACAGCGAATACCCTTACCACATTCTATTAGTTGCTATTCTGTTCTGTTTCTTTTCTCTTTTAATACTATTTGCAACCCACAATGTGAAAACACTCATCTGGACAGGCATGTAACACATTTTTTTCTCCTTACGTCAGCCTTCTTGAGAAATCAGTTTAGGGGTTAAAAAGAAAGGAAAGGTGAAGAAGTAAAAATGAGTAAAGCATGTTAGAGAAATAGGGAGTCATCTGGTATGACTGTAATATAAAAATTTGTAAGCTTCCCAGTTGTATGTATCTACCATCTTCAGGAGCAATGCTTATCTAATCTCTCCATCATTTTGAGTTAATAGTGTAATGGTGAGGCAGTTGTTACACTTTTCTGTATTTTTGTTCTGCCCCTTTTCAGTCAGTTTTTTTCCATTTTTTCAGCATTACTCCTTGAATAGTCTTGAACAGATTCACTGTGGTTTCTTCCATTGGTTGGAATTAGTATCATTTACAGATGTGAGTAATTCAGTCTGTAACTTTTCCTCCAAATTATTTAGAATACATATGTATGACTGTGAATCAGAGAACCCCATTATTTACCTTCTTTAGCAAGCCTTTGTCTTCCCAAAAAGGCAACCCTCTAATTCCAGGGTGATTCCTTTCTTAAAATAAATCTTGTTTTAAATTTTATTGAGTTTTTCAAAGACCTCATATCCATGTTTTAACATTTTTATCACTAAATTGCAGGTATTATTCCTGACAAACTCCCAACAAATAACAGGATTTCCCATTATAGAAACTATGTTACTTTTCCTCAGAAAAAATTTGTTTACTTATAGCTCTTCACAACAGAAAGGACTATGTTAGAAAAATCTATAAAGGTAATGTTATTATAAAATGTTTTAATCTATTCCATGCCATTCAACCAAGCATAAGACATAAGCTATTTTAGTAAATGACTTTGTCAAGTGTTAGATAGTATTGATATGAAATTGTCTGCCAGCAAATATGTATTAAATGCCAACTGTGTGCCGGGCATTGCTCTAAGCCCTGGGAATAATCAGTGGAGAAGACAAACAAAAATTCCTGCCCTTGCCCTTTGCAGCTTTCATTCTACTGAGGGGAGAAACAGGAATTTTTTGCAAGTAAAAGATATACTCAAGTTATATAATGGAAGTTAGAACTCAAGTTATGTAATGGAAAGTAGAGCAGGGAAGAGGATAGTGATTATGACTGCCTGTAGTTACAAATGGGCACACAGAAGACGTAAAATGAGTGCCAGGGTTCTCACGTATCCTCTGAAGGTGGCCAAAGCAACAGGGAAACCACCGCAGAGCCTCTTACGTCCCACGTCAACATAGGTGCCCGGGGAGAAGCAATCAGATGTTTTTAGCATGGGAGAATGACTGTGAAGCAGATTTCTTTGTGGTAAATTGGTCACATTTCTTCACTGCTTGTATGTGTGCCTATGCATGCATGCTTCTAGCCACATTCTTTATTTGGGAGAAAGTAAAGTGATGGACAGGNCAGATGTTTTTAGCATGGGAGAATGGCTGTGAAGCAGATTTCTTTGTGGTAAATTGGTCACATTTCTTCACTGCTTGTATGTGTGCCTATGCATGCATGCTTCTAGCCACATTCTTTATTTGGGAGAAAGTAAAGTGATGGACAGGGAGGCCTGGCGTGCTGCGATTCATGGGGTCGCAAAGAGTCGGACACGACTGAGCAACTGAACTGAACTGAAGGAAAATGAATTCTTACCTGTCCACATTCTGGGCTGATCTGACATTATATTGCTTTCTTTTCGTTATTAAGAGGTAATAATAAATACTGGCAAGATACATGATATCAGAGCCAGACTCACTGGGTTAAAACCTCAGTTTTGGTCATTTACTAGCTGTAAAAGTTGTATCAGTTGTTTAACCCTTCTGTGTCTCAGTGTCCTCATTTGTAAAATACGAAGTTCCAAGTAATTGAAGTTTGATCAGAGTGGATTACTTTAAGTTTTTAAGACAAATTATATTTTGTAACATTTAATGGGGGGCGGGGGGGCGGCACAAAAACAAAAGCAAGGGAGAAGAAAAAGTGAGTTTTAAAGCAAAGACAATCTGAAAAGACTACATACTATCATACTGTGTTTCCAAATGTATGACACTCTGGAAAAGGGGAAATTTATGAAGACAGTAAAAAGATCAGTGGTTGCCAGGGATTAGAAGGAATGAACAGACAGAACTGCATGGGTTATTAGGGCAGTGAAACTGTTCTTTATGATGTAAACAGTGGATACATGGGATTACAGTCAGTCCTACATATCCACAGATTCTACATTCATGGATTGAATTCAACCAACTGTGGATCAAAAATACTTGAGAAAATAAAATCCAGAAAGTTCTGAAGAGCAGAACTTGAATTTGCTGACACTAGCAACTATTTCCATAATATAATTGCATATATAATTACATAATATAATCATATTAGGTATTATAAGTAAGCTAGATATATTTTAACGTATACAAGAGGATATGTGTAGGTTATGTGCAAAGACTATGCCATCATATTTTCTGTAAGGAACTTTAGCATCCTTGGACATGAGCATCCATGGGGGATCCTGCAGACAGTCCCCTGTGGATTCCAAGGGACAAATGTACATTTGTCAAAACCTGTAGGACTTTGAGTGATAATGATGTGTCAGTGTAGGTTCATTAATTATAACAAATGATGATGGCTGTGGGGTTGGGGCAGGCAGAGTACCTGGGACTCTCTGAACTTTTGCTTAATTTTGCCGAACCTCAAAGTGCTTTAACAAAAGTCTTTAAAAAGTAAAAAGGAAGAAAGAAAAGAAAACAAACATGAAAGAGAATGAAATCTGAGAACCACAGAGAAAAAAGATAGGAGAAGAGGAAAGGAAGGAGTAGGGAAGATGTCAGTGACTCACTTCCTGTGAGGGCATCGTGGCCACCTTTTGTCACTTGTGTGATTTGTCAGTCCTGAAAGCTGTTTCTGCTGATAACAGAAACATACCCCCTGGAAAGTAATGTTGTCTAGAGAAAAATTAACAGAACTTACTTTTGGGTAATGTTAAAGAATTTGGGAGAGACGGAGTTTTCCGTGTGTCTGTGTGCATTTCATGTTGGTGTGTCACCCCTTGTGAAGTTAGTGTTACATATTTTATGGATGCACAATGGATGCACAATATGTAGTGTAACTGGACATGAGGGATAACTGTTGATGGGTAAGTTTCATAAAGACTTAAAAAGTTGTTGGAACAACAAGCAGTGTTCATGGGTGTTATGTGACAGAGTCAAAACAATACCAGAAATTGCCTTTAACATGTATAAATTATTATTATTGTCATTATCTTATTTTTTGTTGTTCCAATGCAGAATTATATAGAAATTAACATTTTATTTTAATACTAATAAACATATTTACCCTAGGAAGGGCTGATTCATTACATGAACAAAACATTAACTTTAATTGTAGTACATCTCTGTGTCTAAATTTGCCAAGGGCTTAAACCAAGATGTCTTTGTTACAGTTCATCCTGGAAAAAAATTCAATCACATGGATCCAGGACAATATGCTAGAATTTATTCTTTAATCCATCTTTTTAAAGGCTCACAATACCAGATCATTTGAGTATGTGTATGAGTGTGTGTGTGTGTGTGTGTGTGTGTGTCTGTGTGTGCACATGCCAAATTCCAGCCATCACTGAAGTAAGGAAAAACAGTGACTTATTTATAAATCATATTCTGTTTACATATCAAACAGATATTGTAACTGTTTAAACTCTTTCCCTTACTAGTGTGCCTTTATAAATTCATAACTGGCTATAATTTTTTCTTTCAAGAGCTGTTACAAATCACATTGTAAATCCCTCATCCCCTGTCAGCATCGTTGTACAAGGGAACCACATTAAAATGAATTTCTCAGGGGTAGCTTTGAGGGGGAAAGAAATTTAAAGCACTTGAACTTGACAATTCCATTCTCTGACGCTAATCACCGGCCCTTCCAGCTCTCCCAGTTCTTCCCACCCTCCCAGTCTTTTCATTTCCACCACATCTGTGCTTTATTTGTACTCCTAAACTCTTTGCATTTCCAATCTGTCAAGCCCCGTGGCTCCACGTGGCCTCCTAACACAGCCTGGGACCTTATCAGTCATCTGAACACTACATTCACTGACTCTCCAAGGCTTTGTTGCCGGATTCATCGATCACGCTTTCCTTGACATTCCCACCTTTAGCCTAATATCTTATAATCAGGTAGTTACTCCATCAATATATAATGAAAGGGAGGAGAGGAGAGAAAATTCTTCAATACACTTTTAATGTACTGAAAATTTCTTGTGGAAATGTGTTACTTTTTGTTGCTTGCAAGTGGAACAAATTCCTGTTGTTGTACATCAACAGGGTTCGAATACCTGTGGCCCAGTATTTTTTATTTTTCTGTCTCTATCCTGTTTCCCTTTATCTTTATTGAAGGCCACTTCCACTGCTGCAAACCATTCCATTATATAGCTTTCCTTATTACAGTTAGATCATCTAAATTCATTTTCCTTGAGTCTTTTTCACCCAGGGATTTTTTAGTATGTCCACTTACTCTTTTCTTCTGTGTCCGTGAGCTCTGTGTGTGTCCGTGTGTGTGTGTGTGTGTGTGTGTGCATGTCCATGCATGCACTCAGGCACAGTTTATGTGTGTTAATGTAAATAACTTTCAAAACTTAACCCCTCTCTCTCTCCTTCGTTTCTTCTGCTCTCTCTCAACCTTTCTTCCGCTATGCCCTTCCCTCCGTGATCACCAATGACTTCCTGACTGTCAGTATTTTCTTCTCAGTCCCTTACTCTATCAGTGGCATGACATCATAGATATTATAGACATTACTGAAATTCTGTCCTCATTTTGCTTTACAGCACCATTTTCCCTCATATAGCTCTTTAGTCTTCTTAACTGATATCTTCTTCTTCCAGACCTGAAATGTAGGTGTCCCTTTCATGTTCTTACACCTCAGTAGTGATTCTCAAATTTTAGTGAGCATAAAAATCACCAAAGATTTTTGTTGAAAATGTAGGTTTCTAGATCCTACCCTCAAAGATTATAATTAGGTAGGTCTAGAATGAGGCCCAGGAGTCTGCATTTTTAACAATCTGCATTCTTATGACTCTAATAAAAGTGATTCAGGGCCACACTTTGAATAAAATAATCCTCTGCAGCCCTATCTACTCCTGTGACCTCAGTCATCGCTTCCAGGCTGATTATTTCCAAATATTTTAACATCCTACTCTCATGAATTTCTCCTTATTCTGTGGACCATACTTCTGGACCATACTCAGGACCAGAGCAGGGCTGATAATCATGCTTACTTTTGGTTATTAAAATAATGTTCGGAGAAGCACCTGTAAGCAGCTGTTGTCTTCAGCCCACAAGTGTCATTCTACCACTGTGGTCCTGTCTATCCTGGTGCCTCTCCTCAGATCTTCTGGACCTCCCCACTTTTCAGCAACAAAAAAGTAACACCTGGAACCACAGAGTTTCTCCAGGATCCTGCCCCAGTGCAAAGGCTAGCATCCTAATTGGTTGAATTGTATCCATTAAATATTAATATTACCCCTGTTGTAGGGGATGATGTTATTAACTATATGGGGCACAGGAGAAGAAGCTAGTTTTATTGGGGAGTATAGTAAATTCAGCATATAAGATAGTTTATGTGCAGTACTCTTAAACCTACTAAAATAGTTGGATGGAGTGACCTGTAATAAGTTCAAAAATTACAAGAACTGTGCTTTCCAAATTTGACTAATCATCAGAATCTAAGGCCCAACCCTGAGAAATTTTGATTCATTAGAATTGGGGCAGGACCCAGAAATCAGTTTTTTAACATTTCTCGCAGTGGTTCTGATGATTAGGTGGATATGAGAACCACTGCTTTGGACTGAGGACACAGAAGTATAGAACCAAAGTATTGCCCCCTGTTGAACCTCAAATAGGCATTTCCATTCCATGGCATAGTCAGAAAGATCAGACAACAGGATATGTGGGTTTTTCAGCACAACTAATTACCACGACCAGAAAGTATCACATGTATGTATTTTATACACAGAAAGCAACTCAGTGTTGCATTCTGTTCAACAGAATGCATTTTGTCCCTGGTAAGAAAGAGTTCCATTTCTAGGAGTTCCTTTGAAAATAAATTCTATAAGGAAATCAATCCCTGTTTGGGAAAAAGGTAACAAAGTGTAGTCACCTTCTTAAGTCTTTTAAATTTAAGAGAACATATATAATTATATTATATTATAATCAAGTGTTGCTTTTCTCTGAATCATATGTACAGTTTATTGAAACAAAAGAGAAATAACAATTCTATAAAATGTCGTATCGTGAGTTTAGTCCTGAGTCATTCGTTATGTACGTGATTCCTGAGTCACTAATTACTAAGGCTTTCCTATAAGGAAAAGATTACTAACAATAGGCAAAGTGAATGATTGTGAAACTTTTTGAATACAAATGATTATAGTTACAAAAAGATTGTTTTAAAACTATATTGGAGAAATTAAATTCTGTTGTTACATTAATTTCAAAAATAGATATTAACATCAGTTTTCATTGAAAAACATGTACTTTAATTTCCTGAGGAATTAAATCTAGGGGATTTAAAAGCTTATAAAGAAACATTCTTAAAATTTACAGCATTATACAAGTTTTACTATCTAGAAAGAAAGAAGTTTGTTGGTTGCCTAGTAGAGATACATTTTGGAAATAAGGTTTTGGTCCTCAGTTTTGTTTNAACACGTGTATACCTGTGGCGGATTCATGTTGATGTATGGCAAAACCACTACAATATTGTAAAGTAATTAACCTCCAAGTAAAATAAATAAATTTATATTTTTTTAAAAAAGGAAAAAATATCTTGCCCCAGGATCCTCTGAGGTCAGGGAAGCCATAACAGAATCGGATCTGGAAGTAAAGGGCTGTGGTCGTCAGTCCCTCCTCCCTGTCTCCATGGCGATGAACTTGACCCCCATCAGAACATCACTGTCTTATAAGGCAATGCAGTTTCAATGACAGAATTGCATTAAGGACTGAGCTTCTGCATCCTCAGTGCTCAGTGCACTTAAAAGATGTGCTGAATTAACTGAAGATCCTTTCTGATTATTCTTTTCTGAGGTTCACAGGAATGTAATGGTTCTGAAATGCATGGGATGCAGGAGTCCAGGCCCCAGAATAGTATCAGGTCACGTGCTTAAGAATGACCTGGATGGCTTGTGAAAGTCAGAGTTCCTTGCTGATTCAGTCCCCCTGCAGTGGAGCCCTGTGATTCTAATGTGAAAATACTCCTCAGATGATTTTGATATGTAGCCACGTGAAGATTCTCTGGCCTACTCACTAATCTACCTGGCGTAACTGATGAATTGCAAACAACATCAAACCCATCCAAACCCTTCAAGGTCCCGTCCAAAGTTTATTATCTTTTTAATTGTACGATTTTATTTATTTTTGATGGCGCCGGGTCTTCACTGCTCTGTGGGTTTTTCTCTAGTTGTGGTATTCATGTTTCTCACTGTGGGGGCTTCACTTGTTGCGGAGCACGGGCTTGTGGGGTTCAGGAATGGCTGCATGTGCTCAATACTTGGGGCTCCCAGGCTTTGGAGCTCAGGCTCGATAGCTGCAGTGCACGGGCTTAGCTGCTCCATGGCATGTGGCATCTTTCCGGACCAGGGATCGACCCCATGCCTTCTGCATTGGCAGGTGGAATCTGTACCACTGAGCCTCCAGGGAAGCCCACCGCCCAAAGTTTTGGTGTTCACAACCACTATGTTGCCCAAATACATGTTTATTTATCACATTAAGCAATGCGACACAGCTCTGCAGAAACTCCTATTTCATGTGCTGCTTCTCAAATTTGTCACATTAGCTCTTTCGAAAGTATAACCCTGAACTCAAAACCAATATAATAAACATCATGTGTTTCTAAAAGNCAGGGAAGCCCACCGCCCAAAGTTTTGGTGTTCACAGCCACTATGTTGCCCAAATACATGTTTATTTATCACATTAAGCAATGCAACACAGCTCTGCAGAAACTCCTATTTCATGTGCTGCTTCTCAAATTTGTTACATTAGCTCTTTCGAAAGTATAACCCTGAACTCAAAACCAATATAATAAACATCATGTGTTTCTAAAAGTAGATATGCCCTCCAATCCAAATGGATATAACAATGAAGGACAGCAAGTTACAACTGGGTATCCCTGCCCTTGACACAGAGTGTGACACTCTTGGGTTCACCTAGCCCAGGACGACAACCTGCCGTTACAAATGGAAGGTCGCAGTCACTGTCAGTGGTCAGTTCAGCAGTCTTGCTCTTGCTTTGCTAAGCTGGTCAGCCTGAATTGTTCCCTGCATAAGCCACATGAATGTGCTGGTCACTAAGTGGCTGTAGGTGAGACATCTATTCAGGAATCTCAGGGCAGATTCCTGTTAACTCTAAGAGGAGAGAGAGATAAGCGGAGGCATGAGACATCAGACACCATCTTCCCAAAATGAGACTTCTGGGCTCTGAAGTAAAAACAACCTTTAGAAATCCCGAAATTAGTGCTAAATCATAAAAGATGAATTCCTCCTATAGTATCCTCAAAAGGTCAGTTAAAAAGGAGACTCAGCCCTACTCAGCAATCTTTCAGCCTAGAAAACGTTCCGGTCCATGGTATTAGGAACTACCTGCCTCTTACCCTTATTCTGTGATACTGATGGATTTCAAACCTCTACAGGAACATTTACACAGGCCTCTCAATCCCCTGTGGAACCTGATAGAAGAAAACTTCCAATTGTTTCAAACAATTCCTAGCTGAATTCGTCTTGCTTTCAAAAGTTGCAGAGTCCCAAGGACAAATCTGCCTCTTAGATGTAAAAGATGATGATTTATTCTTAATGTCCCTCATTGAATTTTCCCCCTCCATACAACACAGGCGTCGCCTGAAAAGAAAAAGACACTTGGTGCTCCACGAACTCTTCCCCGAACGTGGAAATTCGTAATCACTGCACCAATGCAGATGCCTCTCCACCCAACTTATAGATCTTTCTGCCCATTCGATGTGGATCTCTACGGCTTACACACTCACTACAAACATATTCCCACATGCAGGAAATACAGAAGAAAATGTTCCCTGTAAACCCTTTTGTTTCCGCTATTTTAAACTATCAAGAGAAATTCAATCTACCCACAAGAATTTGTCACCATTGCTCCCTCTCCCGAGGACCCTGAGAGACCCAGAGGGAGACCCCAGGTGCCACATGGGGACTCATTTACCTTCCAAGTGGCCACCGAACATGAGCAGAAGCAAGCCCCCAAAGCTCAGTCTCTGGCTGGTTAAATAATCCGTAGCTGAAAGCTTCCTGGCCTTAAAATCAGAAACTGATAATAATATTTAAGAGACGACTCAAAAGTGGAAGAAAAAAGCAGAATAAAAGAATCACACCAAACAGCCAGACTGTAAGCTACCTAGAGTGAGGTCGGGGCTTTTCTGCAATTTCAGTGTCTTGTACTTAGTTTTATACCCAGCAGGCACCAGTAAATGCTCTCCACCACCTAACAGCAACCTTCCTTTCATTTACGTTTTATCTCCCAAGGTGAAGATTGTTTCTTAAACGACTTGGTTTAAAAAAAAATGTATTTTAAAAAATGTTTTCAGGGTAAATGCCTGGGTCAGTCCCTAAGAGTGAGGCCATGAGGTGTGGCAGAAGGAGGATCCCTGTGCCCCTTACTGCCCACCCCAGGAGGAGATCTGGACTCTGGTTCTAATTGCCTCATTTGTGCGATGGCACAGGGGCCCCTGCTGTAAGGTTAGGATAAACAACAGAGGGTGGCAATGTGGGGAAGCAGGTGAAAAGGAAGCAGAAAGGCAGGGTTTGTGTCTAACCCTGGCCCTAAAACCACCCCAGAATTTGAGGCATTTTATTTTGCCAGGTCTTGGTTTATACATTTGGAAACAGAAGGGGTTGGACTAACCGATTTTTAAGTTTCACTCTATCCTATGGTTGCATCACTGAGGCCAAGGTGGCCGTTCACCAGGGGCATCCCCGTCTCCCTGCCAAGGTCGGCTTGTCCCAGTCCTGCCAGGTGGAGTGGGGGGCTTGAACCTGTAGGCACAGGCCCTCCTGTCACCTGAGCCAACCCTCACTAATCCTGGCAGTTCATCAGAAGCCCCAGCCCCACCAGGGCGGCCAGCAGTGCCTCCTGAAGCCCAGGGTCCTGGAGTATAGAGGAAGTGCTGCCCTGAACTCAGGTCCAAGTCAATCAGACCACGGGAATGCTGCCACCCACTGAGCCTGGAACGTCCTCCTCCTCTCACTACACTCCTGCTACCTCTATTCCCATCCCAGTCATGCCTGGCTCCTCTTTGTTGAGGCAGAGATGCAGGTCTTATCTGCACCATGCAGTGGAGGGGAACACGAGCAAAACGATCCATGAAGTGCCTGGTGCATGGAGTCGATACCCGACCAGGGGTGGCCGTCATCCTTCCTGATAACCATGCGTGTGCTGGTTACTCAGTCGTGTCTGACTTTGTGACCCCATAGAATATAGCCCACCAGGTTCCTCTGTCCGTGGAATTCTCCAGCCAAGAATACTGGAGTGGGGAGCCACTCCCTTCTCCAGGGGATCTTCCTGATCCAGGGATTGAACCCAGGTCTCCCGCACTGCAGGCAGAATCTTTACCATCTGAGCCACCAATGCAAGGCAGAGAAAGCAAGTGTCTGGTAGCTATTAATTACATGAGAGCCCAGAAAAGCAGCCTCGGGGCAGCCTGGTGGGTGAGCAGGCCCACTTCCCGCCCCCTTGCAGGACGACGCTGACAAGAGGGAGCTTGACAAGTGGAGCCTGGCCCTTCTCCAGTGCATTCCTAGTCATCCTTGGACGCGTCACCATCTGGTAGGAGTGCGTTGGAGACAGAAAACAAGGCGGACCACTCTTTTATCAAGACATTTACTCCCCATGGGGTACAGTAAAAAAGCTTGATGTTTCTTTAAGTGATAAGCTATCCCTGTGGACTTAAGGGAAGAGATATGCATAACTCTGAGGACAGTATGCTGTATTTTGCCAACTAACATCATGACCACAAAGGCTCTAAGAAAACCAAGGAGCTAGAAAGAAACTGCTGTTTCCATTTGTCTTTTTTCCCCCTCTTCTCGGGTTTATGCAGTAGCAAGTTACTTAGACATGAGGATGTACCCCCAGGGCCTATTTCACCAAATACCTTTTGAAGGTAAAGTGGCCAAGCAATTCCTTCCAAGAATGTTTAAACTCTGGAGGCTCATATGTCAAATGGAGTGGAGTCCCTTGGTCTAAACTCAGGTGGCTATCCATCAATGCAGTGAAATCAGAGGAGAATCAGAGAGGCTGGACCAGTCAAGTATCACCAGGAATCTAGTTGCTTCTCAGGTCCAGTCCTGCTTCCGGTAAGGGGAGGGAAGTCCAGTTGGCCCAGAACCACATGAAACACACTTCTTTAAGGAAAATCTGGCCATATCATTGTAGGCTTGTGTGTGTGTGCGCAGTTATGTCCGGCTCCTTGCGACTCTTTGCAATGTAGCCTGCCAGGCTCCTATGTCCATGGAATTTTTCAAGCAAGGACACTGGAGTGGGTTGCCATTTCCTCCCCTACGGGATCTTCCCCACCCAGGTGGTCAAACTCATGTCTCTTGAGTCTCCTGCACTGCAGGCAGATTCTTTACCACTGAGCTACTGGGAAGCCCCATTGCAAGTTTATTCACACTCAAAGCAGATGCTTGGGTGTCAGAACCTGCACCTTCCAAAGCCAGACCAGGTAAGGCCCACCAAGCAGAGCTCAGGGCACCCTGCTGAGAGTGGGCAGCTTGGAAGCATGAGGCTGATAGAGGCAGCCCGGGGTTCTGCCCACAACACACATGCTCACATCAGATCTCACAAATGTCTCCAAGCAGATTCTCTGGGCCTAGGAGGAACTCATTCTAGTAGGAACTTGTCTTTAGAGTGTTAGTGAAACTGAGAAAATAACAGAGGCCCCAGCAGAAGAATCGGGATACTCCAGATAAGGGATCTTCTGTCAAGTAATAAAGACAAAGAGCCCTATGAATGAGGCCCCCTGTCTGGGCACAGCACTCATTTCAGCAACCAAGTGTTTCATCAGCCCAACCATGATGTCTGGGCGAGACATCATCTCTGGCCAGATGATGAAGCTCTGTCCTTGCACACTCACTGATGGAGTGACTGAAACTTACATCCATTCTTACTCACTTTACAGATGTGAAGACTGAGGCCTCAGGAGGTTAAGTGGATTTCCCAACATTACGCAGCTAATATTAATAGATGGGGGGCAGAAGTTGGGGGTGGAGAGCTTGGATTTGAAAACTCAGGATTGTTCAGCTCCCACGTCCACTTCTTTTGTCTTATACCATGACGCCTACAATGAGGTGGTAGCGTTTCCAATGGGAGACTATTTTCTTCTCCTTTTTCTAAGTACAGGTTGGTGCTGTTTGTTCTTGGGGTAGAGAGAAGAAGTGAATGACAATGCTACAGGGAAGTCCGTCTCTGCCAGTATATTCACACATCATACCCACACCTGCCCAGGGCTAGGTGCCTAGACATCAAACTTTTTGAAAGGTCATTCCAGAAAATGGCCTGCGAGTCTTTTAGTACTAAACCTCATGCTAAGGAAAAACTCCACCCTATAGCCTTTATCTTTAGAGGTTTATTTTCTTCCTTTAGCTAATACTTCTCAAAGGAGGAATCCTGGGGATGACCAAATGTCTCCATCAGATATGCTTTCTCCTGCCTTTCAATTCCAAAGTTCTTTTTTTATTTTAAAAACAGAATAAAAAAAGTTTATTTATTTATTTATGGCTGTGCGGGTTTTTTCTCTGCTTGCTGAGAGCAGAGGCCATTCTCCAGCTGGTGGTGCGCAGGCTTCTCCCTGCAGTGGCTTGTCTTGCTGTGGGGCACGATCTTTAGGCACGAGGGCTTCAGCGACTGTAGTTCCCGGGCTCTAGAGCACAGGCTCAATATCTGGGTTGCAATGGGCTCAATCGCTCTGCAGCATGTGGGACCCTCTTGGACCAGGGATCGAACCATGTCTCCTGTGTTGGCAGGTAGATTCTTTACCACTGAGCCACCAGGGCGTGTGTGCGTGCTAAGTTGCTTCAGCTGTGTCTGACTTTTTGCGACACTATACAGGTAGCCCGCCAGGGTCCTCTGTCCCTTGGATTCTCCAGGCAAGAATACTGGACTGGGTTGCCTTGTCCTCCTCCAGGGGATCTTCCTGACCCAGGGATCAAACCGACGTCTCCTGCGGCTCCTGGGTTGCAGGCAGATCCTTTACCACTGAGACACCAGGGAAGCCTTCAAAACCCAAAGCCCTCAACACGATCATTTTACTGCATCACCATATTTCTTATCTGCAGGATGAGCCTGGAAGCCTCTTCAGGACAAGGGTAGGGTCTCCTTGTCCTCGTCATCCTCCAGGTGCTCAGTTGCACCTGTCCCAGCAGATGTTCAGCACCAGTCAGGTGAACTGAGAAGCATGGAGAGTATCTGGCACAGCGCCTGCCACAGCTGGTGCTCCACACACGCGGGAGCGAGACCGGGTGTTCCGCACACGTGGGAGTGAGAGCTGAGGCAGGTGCTGCTGCAGCTCCGTGCTGCCCGGGTCTCTGGGGTCCTGTTCTGCATGCTGAACCCAGACAAGTCACAGACTCCAGTTCCCTGGTTTCTCCTTTTAAAGATCTTTCAAAAGATCACAGGGATTAAGTATGAACATTCTTTGAGTTGAGAATATGAATCACTTGGATTCTTCCCGAACTCCTTTCTCCTATTTCCCAAGATACTACTTGAAGACCCACTGTCACAAAAACCATGTGTCTCCATATTTTAAGAGACACAACTTAAAATCAAAGGAAGTCTCAGCATTTCATGCTAAGGAGGTTTGGTTTCAGACACCCTCATAAGTCTTGAAATTTCCATGTGGTTGGTTGGAAGATCTTTCTAAAATCTAATTGGTGACTGTCTACGCTCTATATCACATGCCCCCGAGGGACAGGAGAGAAGAAAGGACCTCAGAGTTGATAGGAAAGCCACAGAAAGACTGTCTGGCAGTGGTCTTATTAGCAAGAAAGACAGAGCAAGATGCCTAAATCATATACCTGCTCTCTCGCCGCTGCACCACTGAGTCGCACACAATAGACCTTTGGAAGCAGTCAGCTTGTCAGCATCATGCCTTGCACGGTGGGTGAGCTGAGGCAAAGATAATTTTCCAGGCTATTTGGCCATCAACAGACACCAAATTGCTTAGCTGAGCAGACCTGACTCCTTCAACTTGAGGCAAAATTCTTAAAACAAACTTTGAAAATGGAAATGTGTTCTCATTTTACTTCACAGCTAAATGGTGGTAAATGGTTTACATGGGAATCAAGTTGGGGGGTACCCACACAAACATACTCTCTCACAGAACATAAGATGAGGCTCTAAAACCATTAAAAATGGGGGAAAGTCCAAGTGTCAGTCGCTCGGTTGTGTCCGACTCTGAGACCCCGTGGACTGTAGCCCGCCAGGCTCCTCTGTCCATGGAACTTTCCAGGCGAAACTACTGGAGTGGGTTGCCATTCCCTTCTCCAGGGGATCTTCCCAACCCAGGGATGAAAACTGGGTCTCCTGCATTGCAGGACTCTTTACTGTCTGAGTCACCAGAGAAGNCAGAGGCCATTCTCCAGCTGGTGGTGCGCAGGCTTCTCCCTGCAGTGGCTTGTCTTGCTGTGGGGCACGATCTTTAGGCACGAGGGCTTCAGCGACTGTAGTTCCCGGGCTCTAGAGCACAGGCTCAATATCTGGGTTGCAATGGGCTCAATCGCTCTGCAGCATGTGGGACCCTCTTGGACCAGGGATCGAACCATGTCTCCTGTGTTGGCAGGTAGATTCTTTACCACTGAGCCACCAGGGCGTGTGTGCGTGCTAAGTTGCTTCAGCTGTGTCTGACTTTTTGCGACACTATACAGGTAGCCCGCCAGGGTCCTCTGTCCCTTGGATTCTCCAGGCAAGAATACTGGACTGGGTTGCCTTGTCCTCCTCCAGGGGATCTTCCTGACCCAGGGATCAAACCGACGTCTCCTGCGGCTCCTGGGTTGCAGGCAGATCCTTTACCACTGAGACACCAGGGAAGCCTTCAAAACCCAAAGCCCTCAACACGCTCATTTTACTGCATCACCATATTTCTTATCTGCAGGATGAGCCTGGAAGCCTCTTCAGGACAAGGGTAGGGTCTCCTTGTCCTCGTCATCCTCCAGGTGCTCAGTTGCACCTGTCCCAGCAGATGTTCAGCACCAGTCAGGTGAACTGAGAAGCATGGAGAGTATCTGGCACAGCGCCTGCCACAGCTGGTGCTCCACACACGCGGGAGCGAGACCGGGTGTTCCGCACACGTGGGAGTGAGAGCTGAGGCAGGTGCTGCTGCAGCTCCGTGCTGCCCGGGTCTCTGGGGTCCTGTTCTGCATGCTGAACCCAGACAAGTCACAGACTCCAGTTCCCTGGTTTCTCCTTTTAAAGATCTTTCAAAAGATCACAGGGATTAAATATGAACATTCTTTGAATTGAGAATATGAATCACTTGGATTCTTCCCGAACTCCTTTCTCCTATTTCCCAAGATACTACTTGAAGACCCACTGTCACAAAAACCATGTGTCTCCATATTTTAAGAGACACAACTTAAAATCAAAGGAAGTCTCAGCATTTCATGCTAAGGAGGTTTGGTTTCAGACACCCTCATAAGTCTTGAAATTTCCATGTGGTTGGTTGGAAGATCTTTCTAAAATCTAATTGGTGACTGTCTACGCTCTATATCACATGCCCCCGAGGGACAGGAGAGAAGAAAGGACCTCAGAGTTGATAGGAAAGCCACAGAAAGACTGTCTGGCAGTGGTCTTATTAGCAAGAAAGACAGAGCAAGATGCCTAAATCATATACCTGCTCTCTCGCCGCTGCACCACTGAGTCGCACACAATAGACCTTTGGAAGCAGTCAGCTTGTCAGCATCATGCCTTGCACGGTGGGTGAGCTGAGGCAAAGATAATTTTCCAGGCTATTTGGCCATCAACAGACACCAAATTGCTTAGCTGAGCAGACCTGACTCCTTCAACTTGAGGCAAAATTCTTAAAACAAACTTTGAAAATGGAAATGTGTTCTCATTTTACTTCACAGCTAAATGGTGGTAAATGGTTTACATGGGAATCAAGTTGGGGGGTACCCACACAAACATACTCTCTCACAGAACATAAGATGAGGCTCTAAAACCATTAAAAATGGGGGAAAGTCCAAGTGTCAGTCGCTCGGTTGTGTCCGACTCTGAGACCCCGTGGACTGTAGCCCGCCAGGCTCCTCTGTCCATGGAACTTTCCAGGCGAAACTACTGGAGTGGGTTGCCATTCCCTTCTCCAGGGGATCTTCCCAACCCAGGGATGAAAACTGGGTCTCCTGCATTGCAGGACTCTTTACTGTCTGAGTCACCAGAGAAGGCTGCCCACCCTCCCCCAAACCGCTCTCCAAAAATGCGTAATTATGCATAATTTAAAAATATATGGTAGGTTTTCATCACACTTGTCTCTTGCCCAGTGGCATGCGGGTATATGGCTCTTAGTGGTGTGGATGCCTGCTCAGTCACTTCAGTCGTGTCTGACTCTTTGCCACCCCGTGGATTGTAACCCTCCAGGCTCCTCAGTCCCTGGGATTCTCCAGGTAAGAATGCTGGAGTGTGTTGCCATGCCCTTTTCCTCCTCCAGAGGCTCTTCCTGACCCAGGAATCAAACTTGTGTCTCTTAAGTCTCCTGCTTTAGCAGGTGGAGCCTGGCAGGCTACAGTCCATGGGGTCGCAGAGAGTCGCGCAGGACTCAAGCGACCTCACTTACTTACTTCTTTACCACTAACGCCACCTGTTTCCTCCTGGTAGTAGAGGAGTCCTCTAATTTGCAGCACTTGCGAATTTCTGTAGTGTAAATACTCCTACCAAGAAATTTCCCACTACCAGAGTGATGCTTCTGAATATAACTCTGGAAAAGATACTCACAATCAGCTGTTGCAATCTGGTGGAACAGCTCCAGCGTACACTACTGTCCTGCCTAATGTTCAAGCCCTAATTCTGGGCTACAAAAGGGGGTCGCCAAGAGCCTGCTTTTTCTGGCCAGGCATGAGCAGCAGGAGAGGGAGCTGAAGGAAACTGGACGAATGCACGTCAGCTCTTCAAAGGTCAGCCATCCTGGAACAGTGAGATTCACCATATCTCCCATGCCCTCATCACTCTCTGGACTTTAATCCCAGCTCTCACTCTTCAGAAAGCCAGCAAACATTTTCTGTCCTAGGATCACCCTGAGGGCTCAGGAAGAAATTAGCCTTCTTTCTTTTTTACTAAGCTCTCTCTCCTGATCCCAGCAGGCAGGCTGGCTTTGGTTACCATGTATCTTCTCAAGCCTAGGCCTGTCAGGAATTTGCAGAAAAGCAGAGTGTTAACAAGTTTGCTAATTGGCCTCCAGGATGAAGAAGTTTCATCAGAGCTCCGTGGAGATAAGTCATTGCTAGCCTGGATGCAGTTACATTTCCAGGTAGTCAGATTATTCCCCCAGATTTCATCATCCTGCTGATGAAACACACACTGAAACTCCAAATCCTTTCTAAGGACAAGAGGCTGGGTCTGGGACTGGGAGATGAGCCCTGAAGCCCGGTTTCATTCTGAATTTGCTGGCATGCCAGCGGAGCCTGATGGGTTACAGTCCATAGGGTCACACAGAGTTGGACACGGCTGAAGTGACTTGGCACGCACAGCACGCACACACTTGGAGCATGGAAGCTGTCCCATCCTAAGGTGTTTTATTCCTCCTATATGCCTCCTCTCCGGGGCTTCCCTGATGGCTCAGCAGTAAAGAATCTGCAGTGCAGGAGATGCGGTTTGATGCCTGGTTTGGGAAGATACCCTGGAGAAGGAAATGGCAACCCACTCCAGTGTGCTTGACTGGGAAATCTCACGGGCGGAGAAGCCTCGTGGGCTCTGGTTCATGGGGTCGCAAAGAATCGGACGCGACTTAGCGGCTAAACAGAAACAACACGCCTTCTCTCCACTGGGCTCCTTTTTCTGTCTCCCTGACTCTCCTCTGCTCTCAGGCTCTCCTTCTGTGACTTCTTCACTTTCTTCCTTCTAAGATGGAGGCATAGAAAAGGGGGGATGAAAAAGAAAGGACACTTGTGACGTGAGCATGGTGTGTGCACATATTTCATCTGCACAGTCTGTCTCATGTTTGTTTCTTGGACTCTAAATCCCACACAGTCTTTAAGAAACTGCTTTTTAGAGACTCACTCTCCATTTATAGTCTCTTTTCTAAAATAGCATTCCTCCCACTCACTCCCCTCCAGTGCATTTTTCTTTCACTTTTGTTGCAGGCATCCCTTTAGACGGAGTGAGGGGAAGGTCCAAGGGAGGAAGAATCTGAAGGTGACAAGCCAGAGAGACAGCGATCAAAGAGATGAAGGGGAAATGGAGAGATGGACGTGGCAGGCTCAAGTTGGCTGCCCTGCCCTCGGGCTGCAGTCAGTTCTGAGCCTGCCCCAGGGAGCCTAACCCACCTCCCCCTACCCTGGACACCTTCCCTTCTTTGCCCACCATGGTCTGATCTTCATTCCACCTGCTGCCTTGAGGGTTGTGTTCCCTTACAAACTATAAGAAAAACATCTGGGAGGCTCCTTCTCCCAGATGATTTTAAGCAGTGGCAATCCTAGGACAAAGTATTCTGTGTTCTTTCCTGGTGAAATTTCAGACCATGTAAGGTGGAGCTGAGAAAGAGGGAGGCCTCAAGAGCTGATGCCCTTGAAGCCACCCGACATGGGCAGCAGCTTACACCGGTGGTCTACTCAGCCCGTGAGTGTGAAAAACACCCGCAGTGCAAACATTCTGACCCGAGATGTTTAAACATGCAATCTGTGTGGTCAGGACAACATACCCCAGGATATGCTGAAGATAACACATCCTGTGATCCTGCAGTGATCTCGACCACACTGTCAGACAAGAACGTGTATTCAGAAGTTTGGAAAAGACACAGTGGGACTCTATGTTCCAATCTCCCAAAGCCAAGTTTATCATTCCTGGTGAACTGACGTGGGATATCACTTTCACACCCTTCCACACACTAAATTTTAACTGAGGATGCAACACTCATAACAGGCTGATGGACAAGCTTTCCTCAACAGGCTGGGAAGTAAATGGTTTTTTCTTTTCTTTTTTTTTAATAGAACAATGGAAACATTTGGAAAGCATTTAGTATATCTGTCTTTAGGAATTTGTTAAGCTAAAGTTGGCCCCATCTCAGTGACCACAGAGAAAAACCACATAAGTTAAACATGCAAGAAACAAACAATGGGGTGATTTCAGATGTCTCATATCTCAAGCTGAAGCTCAGAAAAAAAAAAAGTAATCTTAGGGAAAACTCATAACACCCCCCCCCCCCTTGAAAATCAAGGAGAGTTTTGTGCTCCTCTTTCCTAGACCAGGGGGTATCCTCAGGGGTGGGATGGGGATGCAACCTCTGGATAGACTTGATGGTTTTTCAAGGTGTCAGAGAATTGGATGGTGGTCGAACAGGACTTCGCCGTCTCTCCTGTAAAATACAACAGTCAGTTGTGGAAGAAACAGCTCTGATGAGCTGCAGAAAACAGCATCCTTGCTGACCTTGGGCTACTTCCTTGTACTCTGCTCTTCAAAGCAGAATCTAAAAATCAAAGCAGAATCTAATTTTGAGTAACATGAGGAATATTCACCACACACCTTTGCTTCTAAAAGGCTATTCGGCGCCCTTCCTAAACCTATAAGCTTCTCAAATACCAGCCCTGTATTCGATCTCTGCACCCTTGGGACCAGTTCTCTTGGCACGTAGCTGGGCTACACACAGCTGATGGAGGGACTTGAATGAGCCCACTGTCATCTCTGGATTCCCACTCTGTGTTTTGACCATTAGAGTCTGTTGATTAAATCCTGTTCTATTAAGACATGTTGTTATGTTTTATCAGAAACATCAACATCTGGTGGCTGTTAACCGTCCACCCCATTCTTATCACCCTCTTCTTTTAACTCACTCATGTCCTCTTCTACCTGCTCACCAACTTCTGCACTGCCTCAGTTTACTTAAATAGCATGTCTCATTTTCATTCTTCTTGCTTCTTCCTTCTTTCCTGTGTTTTTATATATGCATATTTGCATACAGACACAGTGGCAACCCTCTCCAGTGTTCTTGCTTGGGAAATCCCATGGACAGAGCAGCCTGGGAGGCTACAGTAATGGGGTTACAAAGAATTGGACACGAGTGAGCAGCTAACACTACACTTCTTCACAAATGTGTTAGGTTTTAAATACAGGGACATAAATATGTGTACAGATATATAAGGAGAATGACTGATTTTTTTTTTTACAATGGTAAATAACATGAAAAACATAAAAATAAAGATATTCTGTTACCTCTCCACACAATGACAAAGATTCAGCCTTTTCAGTGCCACAACTGCCTTACCAGCAAGACTCTAGTCCTACACCCTGGGGGTATGTAAATAGGTTAATTCTCTAGAAGGTTAGGCCCGGCCTCAGTCTAAAACCAAAATACACGTGTTGCATTTTGAAATATATCACCCCTCTTATGAGGAGTGGGGCCAATGTGCAAAGCTCCTAAATCAAAAGGGCTTTCTACAAGGTGAACAAAATGGTGAATAAATCAATGACATACACAAGGAGCAGTGGGGCAGTTTCCCAACTGTGGGTGATGTACATAAACCGAGCGCTTTCCCAATTGTTACAAAATGCATGACTTGCGTTCTGTGCATTGCCACCTTCTTTCAAACAGTACACACAGCCTCCATCTCCTGGGCCAAGGGTTATTGTGGGGCTGTCATTCACCAATCAGCACAACTGGTAAACTCCATTAAGCTTCCATCAACTCCTCGTGTTGCATTAGGGACCTCAGTCAACCTTTTAACAACAACTGTAAAATGTCTCCAGATGGTTAACGTAGCCCATCAAAGTTAGTATTCAAAGGCTTCAGTCAATCTAAGGAACACAGATCTCCCACAAAGGCAAGGCATCACACAGCAACCTCAGTTGCCAAGACACTGATGGAGACTTTTATTTTGTAGAAGCCCTAAGAAGGAAGACTTTTGGGGCCTGACCGATGTGCAAACACCACACACACACAGTCTCCTCCGGTAGATGCAAAAACTTTACTCCCTGAGAATGGAGCCAGAGTTGTTGGGTGGGCTTGGAGGGAGGGCAACTGTGAACGTTACACTTGTATTCCACTTGCACACTTTGATGGAATCCACGCAGGGGATCTCCTGCCAGGATTCCCTTATTCTAATCTACCTTCCATGATGCACCCTCGTCTTCACCACCATTTCTTTACCTTATTTCTATGTCTTTACCTTAGTGAAAATACGAAGGGCACCTGGCATCTCTATGCCTCATGCAAGCGGAAAAAAAAATCCTAAGCCGACTGTGAACATTTTCACATTTCCAAATGTGCAGTATCTTTAAAATCTGTGTTGGCCAAGGGTACTTAGAAGAGCCAGGTAGGGACTGCTCCACGCCTCTGGGAGGAGGACCAGACGGGACGCAGCATGAGCTGGGGCGACCAAGGGGCGGGATGTCTGGTTCCTGGCCACCAGAGCCTCCATTCCAGGAGTCCCAGCCCCACCTGTTGACTACATTTACTGAAACAAACCACTACCGCAGATGTTTCTTTCTTTTTTTCACTAAACCCTCACAAATTTATTTTCAGGTGCAAAGAAGCTTCCTGTACAACCTTTGCATAAATATTACTAAACGCAGTTGAGGTTGCTTAGAAATACCTAGTATTTGATGGGAAAATGGAATCTTAGCTCTGAAAGAGAATTCTTAGTAAGATCCCAGTGTGTGTAAGACAGCACCAAGCAGTGGAGAAGNTCCATTCCAGGAGTCCCAGCCCCACCTGTTGACTACATTTACTGAAACAAACCACTACCGCAGATGTTTCTTTCTTTTTTTCACTAAACCCTCACAAATTTATTTTCAGGTGCAAAGAAGCTTCCTGTACAACCTTTGCATAAATATTACTAAACGCAGTTGAGGTTGCTTAGAAATACCTAGTATTTGATGGGAAAATGGAATCTTAGCTCTGAAAGAGAATTCTTAGTAAGATCCCAGTGTGTGTAAGACAGCACCAAGCAGTGGAGAAGCACAGAGCGGGCTGAGTCTGCAGAACCACTGGAGGGAAACTCAGCACACCCCATTAGGGTCTTCTCCGTTGCTCTGGTTATGTTAAAAGGATAGGATTGCCAGGAAATCCTTCAAAGGGGATATATGCTTCTAGTCTCCTAGATCAAAGTGGACCACAATACAAACTCCATTGTCTAGTTAAAGGCATTATTCTGCTGCACGGGACACAGCATTTAGACTACCACACTGACAAAGGTAACATACCACAGCGATTAAAAAATATATATATTAAGTACATTCACTGGGGGTAAAGGATTATCTGGGGAAAGTGGCCTCTGACACTGAGCTGGCTGGAGGCAACAACAATCTAAGTTCAGAGACTGATCTTCTTCACCCACCGCACCATTTCTACTCGTAACCCCCAGTAACCCAGCATCCAAGACCAATGCCTTGGTGCTGACACCCAGGTCTGGTGGGTTCCTTTCAGGGGCATCTCACATCTTATTTTCTCCAATTCCAGAGATGAAAGGCACTGGGGCTCTGAAAGTGGAACCCAAGAACACAGCTTTGAGCTAGGAAAAAATGAACGTGGGTGAAGACTTTGTGTCCTGTCCTCGGGCCCCGACCCCCCACGTGGGGCTTCCCTGGTGGCTCAGATAGCAAAGAATCCGCCTGCAATGCAGGAGACCTGGTTTNACCCAAGAACACAGCTTTGAGCTAGGAAAAAATGAACGTGGGTGAAGACTTTGTGTCCTGTCCTCGGGCCCCGACCCCCCACGTGGGGCTTCCCTGGTGGCTCAGATAGCAAAGAATCCGCCTGCAATGCAGGAGACCTGGTTTCAATCCTTGGGTCGGGAAGATCCCCTTGAGAAGGGAATGGCTGGCTATCCACTCCAGTGTTCTTGCCTGGAGAATCCCAAGGAAAGAGGAGCCTGACAGGCTACAGTCCATGGGGTCGCAGAGAGTCAGACACAATTGAAAGATTAACATGTTCACTCCCTGTTGCTCCTATAGCTTTTCCAACGTATCACGCTGCCCCTGAAATGTGTATGTTTCAAGTAATGAGCTAACAGTGGTCATGAATATCCCATCTGCATAATGAAGGGCTGGCTCACAAGCCTGAAAAGTGTATCTGGACAAAGTAGTGCCATTGAAACAGTGGAGACCCCGCCCACAGCAGCTTCCCATCCACATCCTTGGTCCAGCCCACCACAGAAGGGGGTGGGGGGGGTGCGGTGGAGGGNCAGTTGACTCAAGAAAGAAGAACTTTCTCTAGGGATCATCAATCTAACTGGTCCATCCTTTACCTTCCAGTGTGGTCATGCATCCTTCAACCGTGAAGGCTTTTCCACCCACAGGAAGGTTTCTGATCAAAGATTCATATATACCACAGAGCACACCCCCCAGATGAGGAGTCAAGTAAGCTTCTCATTTGCACAAAAATGTTCTCTGTTCTGACCGTAAAAATAAGTATTTGAGACACTGGTGATTACACCCGCATCTTCTAAAATTTTATCAAATTGAAATAAGAAACTGAACCTTTAAGTACCATAAGAACTAAAAACATTTTCTGAAAAGATCCTCTAAAACCAAAGGATAGAGGCAAAGACTAGGAAGCACCTCTTTATTACACTATACAAAACTCCAAAACCTAATAAATAGGATGCCTTCCATTCTGTTTTATACTTGTTCCTAGCTTCTTGATTTTCTTCAAGGATTATATATTATGTCTACCACGAAAAACATGAAGTTATTCAAAACTGTGCACAGGAAAAACAGAAAGAAAACCTACCTTTAAAATGTTCTGAGCNGGGGGGGGTGCGGTGGAGGGGGGAGGAGCGATTTGTACCAAGAGGTCCCTTCTTATTGTACTACCAGGGCTGAGGTCCAGGGAAGCAATTCAAATAAGACCCCATGTTTATGGAGATTCTTAACATATCTATAAATATTCAAATCAGGGCTAGATCTTGGCAGAATTTTTCTAATTAAAATTTCATTCAAATTAAATCAGCCACATTTTGACAGACACGGGAGACAAAAAGCTTTGTGGTTTCGTGAGGGATTTTTTTTTTTTTTCCCAACTAATCAAAAACATGGCTAATGTAATAAGAACAAGGAAGGGACTCTGTCTGTGTGATGGTGGTTATGCATGAGCAACCAAAGGGATCTTGCAAATAGAAGCCACTGCTCTTGTAAGGGCAGATCATTTAAAAATGGCCTACTACCTAAGAATCTGAAACTGAAGGCAGGAGTTGCCACGAGCAGTATTTTTAAAAAGCAAAACTTGACAACATCATGGGAAAACTATTAGACATCATTTGCATCTCAGTTCGATCCCAGATTAAGCCCTCAAAACACAGCTGCCAGGCTGAAATTTGCAAATACAGATACAAATTTCCTTTTTATAACAGTCAGACTTGTAAAAGGCAAACACAGAGACAATGCAGCACTTAGAACACTTCCAGCTAAGAAGGAAAAAAAAAATCCATTCTGAGATCCAAGGCAAAATACCTACTTTTCTTGGTAAAACAGCTTTATTCATTTCCACTTCCTTCACCGAACACAATTTAAACTCCACATAATTTTTGCTATCAACCCCTCTCCCACAGACTGTAACAGCTAAAATGCCAGTCTGTCTCCAACATAATTAAACAAAATGTGCAATCTTCTAAAATCTGTGAATAAACAATATAAGGCAAAATAAAAGACCAAGACAAAAGAACATAACCGAGATCAATCCTCAAGCTGTAATATCCTGACATCCTGCCAAGCGGTACTTACAGGATCCGGTGTGGCATGGAAAATAATAATTCCAGAACACAGTGAGGATAAGGTTGTTTTTGTCGGAGGTGCTGTTGGGAGTACAGGTGAGCACACTGATTTGGGATGAAGAGGAGATGAGCTGTATGCAGTCTGTGAGACAAAACAGCTTCAATGGCAACTTCTGGAAGCTGCCAGAAGTCTGTGAAGACAGCTGCGGAGAAGTTCCAGCCACCCAGCCTGGACTGAAGGGGTCGACGAGACCAGGGACCTACCAGGAGAGGTGGGATGTATTTGTGTGCTGGCTCTGCCACAACGAAGTACCACACACTGGCTTAAACAACAGAAATCCTGAAGTTCTGAAGACTGGAGGTGCAAGACAGGTGTCGGCAGGGCCCTGCTCCCCTGATGAGTGAGGGGAGGGTCTGTCACAGGCAGGGAGGGTCGATTCTGGCAGTTCCTCGGTTGAGGCAGCATCGCTGTAGTCTTTACATGTGTGCACTCTCCCTGTGTGTGTGTCTGCCTCCAAATTTCCCCTTTGCGTAGGGACATCAGTCATATTGTACTTAGGGTCCATCGTATTCCAGTAACACCTCATTTTTTGCTGAACTAATTACATCTGTTTCTGAATAAGATCAGGAGGTACCGGGGATTAGGGCTCCAACTTGTGAATTTCGGGAGGATATAGTTCAGTTCATAATGTGTACAGAGGAGATGGATTGCCTAATCGCACAGTGAGTGATCAGTAACTCCAATTCACTGTGATCCCTGGGAGGGCAATCAGGTATCCTTTTCCGTGATGCATCTGAAGCCACGAGCCTTTCCAAGTTCCCCTTTGGGAAACTGTGTTTCCCAAACATGGGATGGGATGACTGAGCATGGCCTCTGCAGCTAGAGTGACTTGGATTCAAATTCTGGCTCTGTCACTTTAGAGCGGAGTGCACCACTCTCTTTCCTCTTCCATAAAACAGAGATAATGTCTACCTAACAGGTTTGTAGTAGGGGTTGCAGGAAGTAACACAAATAAGGCAAGCGTCCCATCTCCTGACACAGGAGGACAACCACCATTCACTAATTTACCTCTCCCATCCCTGCCCTGCTTCTCTCTGAAACCCTGCATCTGACAATCAAGTCCCTCTATTCTACTTTTAATTACACTACTGAAAAAATTTTAAACACAAATACAATGTAACACCACCATCAGCTCAGATAACCTGGCCCTTATTTACAGCATACATAATTATTTTAATGCAATTAGCTTTTAGCAGTGTGAGAAGACAAGCACAATGATTTTTTTTCACCCATGAGAACCCTGATTCATGACTTTCACAGTTTAGTCAATGTAATATGAATAAAAAGTGCCTCTTTTTTGCCTTTTGTTTTCTTAGTCCATCTCTTTTATGAGCAAATAGGCCAGGGAGACATGAAAACTCAGAGAAGCAACCTAGAGATGAAAAGGTAGAATGAAGCAGAGCGAAACAAACAACAAGAACAAAAATGACTCTCCCCTCCCCCTACTGCCTTCCCCCCGACACTGTATCCCCCAACTCATTCCCCAAAATGATTCTTAACATTATTTTGATCCTCTAACATCTGGCCAGTGCATTTCTTAAATTCTAACCCTTTAAGGGTTAATAAGTTATTAGACATTGAGTGTAAGACATCACTTGCAAAAACATCCCCAAGGAACAGACGTATATTACATCTGGAAAATAAACAGATGGCTTAGTAACAAAAAACAAACAACCTTATAAAAAATGGGCAGAAGATCTATGAAGACATTTCCCCACCGAAGACATACAGAAGGCCAAAGGGCACATGAAAACATGCTCAACGCTGCTAATTGTTGGAGAAATGCAAATCATCAGTACAATCACCCCACACCGGTCAGAAGGACCAACATCAAAACGTCCACAAATAATAAATGCTGGAGAGGATGTGGACAAAAAGGAATCCTTCTACACAGTTGGTGGGAATGCAAACTGGTACAGCCACAGTGGAGAACAGTATGAAGATTTCTCATAAAACTAAAAACAGAACTACCATATGATCCTGCAGTCCCACTCCTGGGCATATACCTAGAGAGAACCGGAATTTGAAAAGATACATGCATCCCAATGTTCACAATAGCACTATTCACAACAGCCAAAACATGGAGTGAATGGAACGATGTCGTTTTCAGCAACGTGGATGGACCTAGAGATGAGCGTACTAATGAAGTGGGTCAGACAAAGACCATACATGATAGCACTTATATGTGGAATCTAAAAATATGATACAGATGAACTTTTTTACAAAACAGAAACAGCCTCACAGGCATAGAGAACAAATTTATGATTGCCAAGGGGAGAGGGGAAGAGGGATACATTAGGAGTTTGGGATTAAAATACACACACTCCTACATATAAGATAGATAACCAACAAGGATCTATTGTATAACACAAGAAACTATACTCAATATCTTGTAATAACCTCTAGTAGGAGAGAATGCTTAAAAAGGAGTACATATAATCAATTACATACATATATATATATATATATAATTGAATCACTTTGCTGTGCACCTGAAATTAACACAGCATTGTAAATTGACTATATTTCAATAAATTTTTTTTAAAAAACATTCATTACAATTCAGGGGTTTAAGAGAGTCCTAGATGAATAGTAAGAAGGACATAATCTGTCCTGTCTCCCTTTCAATTTTCTGGGTTTTGCTCACTCGCTGACCCACATGCAGTGCATATTCTGCCACAGAAAACGAGGGAGGATGAGTATGGCCAAAGGACAGTAATCTTATTTTAAGAGTGGACAGAATTTTAATTGGGCTTCCCAGGTGGTACGAGTGGTAAAGAATTCGCCTGCCAATGCAGGCAACTTGAGACCCAGGTTCAATCCCTGAGTCAGGAATATCTTTAGGAGTACGAAGTAGTATTCTTGCCTGGGAAATCCCACAGAGGAGCCAGGCAGGCTACAATCCATGGGGCTGCAAAAGAGTCAGACACAACTGAGCGTCCGAGCAGAATTTTAATAGTGGGGAGAAAGAGAGGTGAAGGAATACACACACATGAAGACACATTAGTCCATTCTTCTTGGAAAAAAGAACCAATCAGCAAAACAATCAAGTCAAGCCAGGCTGTGAAAATATTTGCCATCCTCCTCTGAAACAGCAATGTGAAATGATTGGGAACGATGTCTTCATGTGAATGCCAGTCACCTTACTTACACCCAAGAGCCTATGGAAAAATCAGGAAACTTGTGACAAATGCAAATACATATCATCTGTTCTCCTGTGTGATATAAAACTCAATACATTTGTGAGGAGCTGCCATGAGGACAGAAGGCAGCAGATTCTAGGGTTTCCTGATGTGTAGTCAATCTGGACTACTGATTTCACACAAGAAGGAGTCCAACCCTAATTGTTCTGCCAATAAAGGCAAGTTAAAATGATTTGCTAGTGTCCTAACACGGGTAAACCTAGCGTCCTAACCTACGTCTGTCTATTACTACTACTAAGTCACTTCAGTCGTATCCGACTCTGTGCGACCCCATAGATGGCAGCCCACGAGGCTCCCCCGTCCCTGGGATTCTCCAGGCAAGAACACTGGAGTGGGTTGCCATTTCCTTCTCCAATGCATAAAAGTGAAAAGTGAAAGTGAAGTTGCTCAGTCATGTCCGACCCTCAGCGACCCCACGGGCTGCAGCCTTCCAGGCTCCTCTGTCCATGGGATTTTCCAGGCAAAAGTACTGCAGTGGGGTGCCATGGCCTTCTCCGTATGTCTAATTGCCCATTAAATCATGCAAACAATTGCCCTCAGTTTCTGTTTTTGACATATGATTAGTATCAACTAGGTCAGTCTCATCCTAAGTTTCCCAAGCTGGTTGTTATCTCTGGAAATCAATCTGGAAATGGGCAAAAGACAAAAAAGAGAGAGGGGGGGTAATCTTCGCTTTCCTCTTTAATAGGCACACAAGAACATTTACATTCTGCCTCCAAGTTCATGCAATAAAGGTCTCTTTAGTAGCCCATAATAACTCTATTAAAAAGCTTATGCTTAATCACACAGTTAACATTTTCATATGGAATTGGTTTCCTGGTTCCCCCNTTAGAATAATAAGATTCCAGTGACATAGTAATAGATTCTAAAGAATGATTACCAAAGCAAGGGAAAAGGGCTCTAAAACACAAACTATAGAAAATATTCATGGTTTTTTTTCCTTTATGGCTCTACTTTCACTATAATGAATTGTGTCCAAAAAAAAAAAAAGAAGTCTTCTTTTCTTTCACTATTCATATCCTGTTCTTTGAGGAATTTTTTTCCTAGGTGATAGTTAATATAACCTTAACAAAAATGTCCAGTATAATTTAGGTGAATCATTTACATAACTTTTATAAAGTGGTCCTCAAACTGTATCCTGATAGCCTTTAAGAGTGAGTCAGCCACCTCTTGGCTTCCCTGTCTTCCTCACCCACCGGAACCTCCTGGCTGGTCATTTTCACAATGAATGTGTCTGCCCTTGATTCTTTGTACCTTCCTCTCTACCTTCCTCTGTCCACTCCCTGCTGTTCTCTACACCTTCAACTTCGAGGCTGCTAGTCACTCATTATGTTTTTTTTTTCTCCCTGTGAGAGGAGAGCCAAAAAAAGTGCAGTGCTAAAATAAATATGTTTCAATCTTAATTTGAAAAAAAAAAAGTGTAGATCTTGTAAATGTAGTTTATTTGAGAGGGAAATATAAATCATTTCTTGTCCTAGAAAAGCAGCAAATCTTCAGCCTCAGTTAAACTTGTTAGGATTTATAAAGAAAAAAGGAAAAACTTTTTTTCATGTAAAAAGCTAGAATTTTATTATCAAAGAACATTTAAGGTGATAAAGTAGGAATTTTATAATTTTTTTTGTTCTGCATAATAAATTACTCCCTTCCTGACCCCCTCTTCCTTATAATGATAGATATACACCACTTTTTTTCTAATTGTTCAGTTTTTACATATCCAGCTTTATAATTCCTTTTTCAAGAACTTATTATGTACCAAAGTAGTGGCCTCCTCATACTGACAGTGCTGTTTAGTCCTGCTCTAGCATACATTTTATATTTGCTCAGGAGAAGAAGAGTAAACACAAAGAAATAAAAAAAACTAAGGTTGGTTGATTACATAAATGATAAAATCCTTTAGAAAGAACTTTGGTCTTATATATCACAAACATCACATAGTTGTACCCCTTTAATATTGGTGCTTCTGTTATGGAAAAAAAATTTTTTAAGTATTAAGGAAAAATTGTATCTACAGTACAAAATCATTTGTTTTAGCATTATTTATACTAGTCAAAAATTGATGACAGCCTAAATGTTTGCTAGTATAAACAATGTAATTAAATTGTGACTCATTGGCTTACTAGATAGTTTTATAACCATTAAAAATATAAATTAAGGTCTTCCAACAGCCTGGAAGAATGATTATGATATAAGATAAAGTGAAAAAGGATGATACAAAATTGTACACAGTACACTAACTTTGAAAAGGAACTAAAATATTTTATTTATAAAATAAAATACTTAGGAATAAATTTGATCAAAGGGGAGAAAGACATGTACACTGGAAACTACCAAACATTCCTGAAAGAAGTTAAAGAAGATATCCCTGGCTAATAGATGATTTCAGATTGCTTTTTGTGTGTTTGGTTGGTTGGCTTGGTTGGCTTTTGTATTGATTTTTTTTAATTGAAGTATTGTTGAATTATAACATTGTATAAGTTTGAGATATAGAACATAGTGATTCACAGTTTTTAAAGATTATACTCCATCTATAGTTATTGTACAATATTGACTATATTCCCTGTTCTGTACAATATATCCTTGTAGCTTTTTTTTTTTCTTTTTCTTTTTAGCCATGCTGCATGGCTTGTGAGATCTTAGTAACCTGACCAGGGATTGAACTGGGGCCCTTGGTAATAAGAGTGCAGAGGCATAACCACTGCACTGCCAGGGAATTCCCACTTACTTCTTTTATACATACTAGTTTGTTCCTCCCCTACCCCATCCTCCCCTAGCCTCTCTTCTCTCTCCCCACAGATAAACCACTAGTTTGTTTTCTGTGTCTGTGAGTCTGTTTCTTTTTTTGTTATATTTACTAGTTTGTTGTATTCTTTAGATTCCACAGATAAGTGATAACATTACAGTATTTGTCTTTCTGTCTGACTTACTTCACTAAGCATAATACCCTCCGAGTTCCATCAGTGTTGCAAATGGCAGGCTTTCATTTTTCATGACTGAGTAATATTCCATTTGTATGAGTGAGTGAGTGTGTGTGTGTGTGTGTGTGTATGGTTACTGTTTAGTCGCTAAGTCCTATTCGATGCCTTTGGTACCCCATGGACTGTAGCCTGCCAGGCTCCTCTGTCCATGAGATTTCCCAGGCAAGACTACTGGAGTGGGTTGCCAGAGCCCCTGTCTTCTGCATTGGCAGGTGGCTCTTTACCACTAAGCCACCTGCAAAGCCACCACATCTTCTTGATCCATTCATCTGTTGATGGACTTGCTTCTATATCTTGACTTTTTAAGTAACTTCTGCTATGAGTATTGGGGTGCATGTATCTCCATCTTTTCCAAAGGAGAGGAGAACCAAAAAAAAATTGCAGTGCTAAAATAAATGATATGTTTAGGGGAGTAGGATTGCTTGATCATCTGATATTCTATTTTTAGTTTTTCAAAGAAACGCCATACTATTTTCCATAGTTTCTGCACCAATTTATATTCCCACCAACAGTGTTCAAGGGTTCTCTTTTCTTCACATCTTGCCAACATTTGTTATTTGTGGTCTTTTTGATGATAGCCATTCTGATAGGTATAAGGTGATAACTTACTGTGATTTTGATTTACATTTCTCCAGTGATTGGTGATGTTGAGCATCTTTTCATCTACCTGTTAGCTATCTGTATGTAGAAGACTTAATATTGTTAAAATAACAGTACTACTCAAAATGACTGACAGATTCAGAGCAGTCCCTATCAAAATCCCATAGGTATGTTTTGCAGAAACAGAAAAGCCCATTTAAAAATTCATGTGGAATTTCAAGTGACCTCGAATAGCCAAAACAGTCTTGAAAATGAAACACAAAGGTAGAAAAACTCATACTTTAGATTTTAAAACTTATCGTGAAGTTATAGTAATCAAAAGAGTGTTATGCTGGCATAAGGACAGACATATAAGACTGATAGAATAGAGTTGAGAGCCCAGAAGTAAATCTCACATATACAGTTTTTTAGTTAAGGATGCCAGGACCACTCAATGGAGGAAATGCAGTCCTTTCAACAAACAATACTGGTAAATTTGGATATCTACATGTAAAAGATTGAAATTGGACCCATGTCTTACACTGCATATAAAAATTAATTGAAAATGAATCAAATATGTTAAATTTCAAAAATAAAGGTACAAAACTCATAGAAGAAAATGTAGGAGAAAATCTATGACCTTGGAATCAGCAGTGGTTTCTTTAAAATGACACCAAAAGAATGTGCAACAACAACAACAAAAATAGGTATGGTTGTACGTCATCAAAATTAAAAACTTCTGTGATCAAGATGGTGAAGACAGCCTACAAAATAGGAGAAAATATTTGCAATTCACATAGCTAATTAAGGATTTAATATCCAGAATATATAAAGGACTCATATGACTCAACAGCAAAAAAAAATGCCTAACTAATATATGGGCAAAAGATGTGAATAGATGTTTTTCCAAAGAGGATATACAAATGGCCGGTACATACATAAAATAACTGTGTTGGAGAGGATGTGGAGAAATTGGAACCAAGTGCATTGCTGTTAGGAATGTAAAATGATGCAGTCACTTTGAAAAACAGTTGGCAGCTCCTCAAAAAGTTAAATATAGAATTACCATATGACCTAGCATTTCCACTCCACTCCTAGGTAGATAACCAAAGGAATTGGAAACAGGGACTCAAACAGATATTTGTACACCACATTAGTCACAATAGGCAAAAAATGGAAACAATGCAAGTATCCACCAACAGATGAATGAATAAACAAAATATGCTCTAAACATACAATGGAATATTATTTAGCCATAAAAAGGAGCATGGTGCAATATAGATAAACCTTGAATACATTAGAATTAAATGAATTAAACAGATGCAACATGACAAATATCATATGATTCCACTTATATGATATATCTAGAATTGGAAAATTCGTATAGAAAGAAAAGGGTTTCTGGGAACTAGGGAGTTAAGGGGGGTATTTTTACTTAATCTGTACAGAGTTTCTGTTTGGGTTGATGAAAATGTTCTAGAAATAGATATCAGTGATGCTTACCTGTTGTGAATGTACTTAATGCCATTGAATTGTACACTGTAAAGTGCACAAATCATAAATTTTATGTTTACATTTTAAACATGATTATTTAAAATATATATAGTTGTTTCAGTTCAGTTCAGTCGCTCAGTCATCTCTGACTCTTTGCAACCCCATGAACTGCAGCACGCCAGGCCTCCCTGTCCATCACCAACTCCTGGAGTTNTTGGAGTGGGTTGCCATTTCCTTCTCCAAATAAAAGCCCTTTACCGGGACTATAAAAGCCTAAGTGTGAATGGTGGATACAAACATTACAGATTGATGTAACGATCTCTGAAAAGAGTAAAAGACACACAGGCAGCCTTCATGTGCATCTACAGGGTTACATTAGAGTGGCTTGTGTGATTTGAGTCAATCCAAGGAACAGACTTTTCAGAGTACCTCCAAGTGCAGCATCTAGAGGTCAAGGGATTTGAGGATCAAAGAAAACTTACTGATCATTCTAGTACAGCCTCTTCATTTTAAGGAGGAAACTGAGACGCTTACTCTCCATTATAATCTTTTAATATTTAATAGGAGCACACTTAAATGAGAACTAATAGATCAATTGGTTGCAAAAGATGGTCCTGACACACAGTGAGGTCCCTGATGGACAAGGCAAAGCCAGAGCTCTATAAATTTCTAGTGAAAGAATGACTTCATAGAAGGATGTTGCCAAGACAAATCTTATAATCCCTAGTTTCTCAAGAGAACTCAAGGTCAGCCCATTGTTTTTAACTAAGGCGTCTGGCCACTTGGCTTCCACTTAACTGGCACTAAAATAGGGGTTCTTTTTCCAGTGGCTTGCTTCCAATACTCCCCATCAGAGCCCCAGTTATTACAATTATGTTTTTAAAAAATGCCATTTATTCCCACTGCTAAATTTTAGTCTCTTTAAATGAGTGCTATCTCTGAGAAGATAAGGAGTAGAACATGAAGAGAAACAATTGCCATACAAATTCCTTCATACACGAAGCATGCGATTGATTATAGAATAATAGAATCTATGAGTTGGACCTTATTCCTACCTCCCAGTTATTGAAAAAAAATCCCACATACAACATGAATGACTTGGTTTTTCCATCTCAGAATATATCTGGATTCAGACATTCCCTGTTTGACAAAGACATCTGTTCCACTTTCAGAGTGTTCTATTTCACAGAAAGATTTCTTTTTCTCCCTAAAATCTGTCTCCCCAAAACGTCTCCCTGTGGTTCCTAGTTCTTACCCTGGAGCTACAGCTTGGACACAGACATATTAATCACAATTTTTATTTTCTATATTTTAGGATCTCTTGACATTTTGAGTAGATAACTGAACAGGGTGGGCAGGGTACAAGGGCAGGAAGACTGCACCTCTCAGGGCTAGCTGATTCCTAAGAACACAGTAAGTTCCCTACATATGAACTTTCAAGTTTCAAACGTTCAAAGATGTGAATGTGCATTTCCATGTCCAATCACATATGTCAGTTCACGTGTCTGGCATACACTGTCATATGCATGCATTTTCTATAATCGGTTGTGCTTTTGTGTACTTTACTGTACAATGCTGTATAGGGTACAGTATCTTTATCTCATGCCCAGGATGCCCAGAAGCAAGCACAAAAGCTTCGATGATGTAGCTGGTACAGTGCTACCCAGACATCACTAGATCATTTTTTCAAGAGGGTAGCTAGAATTGATTCCAGCAAGGAACAAGACACCTGTGCTGTCAACATCAGGATGAAAGTGCAGCTTGCCCTCAGTCTCCTATTGCTGGTGATCCTTCAGCTCTACCATCTCCCACCTCCCCTCCCTCCTCCAGTCAGTAATTCTTCCTGTCTGTTCACTCGATGCCAGCTGCTGTGTGCCAGCGATTGTGCTGTACTACTGTACTTTTCAAGGCACCATACTGTACGATTAAAAATATTTATTTTGGGGTTTGTTTTTTATATATGTATTATTTGTGTGAAAAGTATTACAAATCTGTTATAGTACAGTACTATATTGCCAATTGTGTTAGTTGAGTATTCGGTTAACCTTGTTAGACTTAGGAACAAATTAGACTTAGGAATGGGCTCTTGGAACAGAACCAGTTCCCATGTCGGGGACTTACTATACAAACCAACGGATCATGAGTCCATTACCCTCAACAACCTCTGTATGCTACCATCACTCACCATGCTAGTATTTCCCTTCCCCTAAATCAACTACATCCAGACAACTAGGGACACTCCCAGGCCCCAAAGCCTGCTGGGATAGTGCAGGCTAGCCAGTCCTAAGCTGTTTGCCTTTCTCAGCCTTGTCTTTCTCATGGAAAACTTAATAAAGGCTGTGGCCTATGCTTCTCCAGCACTCTTTGCTCCCTCCTGACCAACACTAGTTCTTCCCTGTGTGGCCCTGCACAGCATACCAGTCCCCACTCTCAGGAACTCTAAGTAGTGAACATCTTCTTTCACTNTTCTTGGCTGGGTTTGGGGGATCCCAGTTCCCCAAGTCAGACCCTGATACTGCTTCTGGTCACTCCTTGATTGCTTTATCCGGGAGGCCACGAGTGGACCAGGCAGTTAGGGGTAAGGAGTGCGGTTATCAGCCATCGATGTCATCTTATTCTACTGAGAAACTGAGCTGTTCCCCTCCCTTCCTGTTTAAAGATTCATGGAAGCCAGCGCTCAACCTGGCCATAAAAAACTGGCCAAACCTGGCAAGTTTGCTTCACAGCCCTGAACAACGCCTGACGTCACCAGCACAGTGTTAGGGAAGGCAGAGCCAGTGTGCAAGGCACCTTGAGCCTAGCACCCTTCAGAGCTTCCTGCTTCCTGATGAGAGCGTCTCACGGGGGCCAGAAGCCAATGTAGGAAGGTCCTAAGGCCCCACCTCCAACCTTGATCTTGATGCAGCTGGTGCTCTCAGTCTGGCTCCTGCCAGCCTCCTGGTGCCTACCACCTACCCAGTGGCATAGCTCTCGGCCTGGAGGTGCCCCTCAACGCACTGTGCCGAGGCTTCCCTAGGCAGGGACGCTGCACCAGAGTGAAAATGTGATCAGATCCCTAAACAGGCCGCTCGGAGGAGGCACCTGCTGTGTGTCTCTGCCACACTGAGGTCTGGCCCAAACGCTCCAATGAGAGCTCATTAGCTGATGATTGGGAACCTGCTGCGAGACTCGTTTGTCAGCACAATAATTAGAAACCCTGGTGCTTCTTGGTTTTATTTTTAACACATCAGAGCCGACACCACCAAGCACCTAGACCATCAGTTGCGGGTCCGAAGAGGGAGCCTGGAGAGCTGCAGGGCGAGGCCGCACGTGCTCAGGCTCAGGGTGTGTGGTTTGGGGACCACGGGACCCCAGTGGGGATGCTCTGCTCTCAGTGCTCGATCTCCCACTCGGTGAAGAATAGCCAGGGCACAGCTGTTCGGGTAGAGCACTGCCACCAGTCCTGGGGAATGAACCCCAGAGGGGACTCCCGCCTGCTGACGTTGAGTGGCACCTCCAAACTGGGGCACCCTCAAATCCTGGCTCTGCCTCCCCATGCTTTGCAGCTGAGCTCAGCAGGTGCCCTGTAGTCTGCAGGATTTGATCCCTGCCCCATCCCTGGCCAGGCTGGTGGCACCTGGGGGCACGTGAGCTTTGCAGCAGGGCTCCCTGGCTGTGGCTCAAGCCTCATGTCTCACCTCCTTACCTAGGGGAGCCCCACCAGGAGCTCCCCTATGCCTCTCTCTCCTCACCTGTTCTCAGGCCACCCTGCTGCACGCCGGCCGCTGGGTCCCCTCCGGCCACTGGGCACATGTTCCTCCCAGGCAAACACTGCAGAAACATCCCGCCCTGCAGCAGAATGGCACGCTCCTATTTTCAGCTGCGTTGTGTAAGACAGAACAATAACACTTTGTACTCGGGGTGCACCTTTCATCAGAAGAACCCGTGTGTACTCTGCAAACTTTCCCGACACAGCACCCTGAGGGTGGAAGGAGCCTGCCAAGTGTTACCATCTCAGGCTCCGGGCTGGAGAGACTGCAGCCTCCCAGTGGGCAAGGCCAAGGGTTCCCAGGGAATCCAGGTGCTGAAAAGGACCATGACGCTCCCCTGAGGTTCTCATCAGACTCGCCCCTTTCTGAACCATCAGAACCTGCAGTTCCCAGAGCCACCCTCTCCCCCTGGTTCAGGAACATTCCTCTGCTCACACAGTCGTTCTCGTGCTGGGACACACTGGAAACTTGGCTTTAAAACTCACATTCAGCTCCAAAGAGACTCAGATGTCCAATCTGCACTGTGGCCACCTTTGAGTCACTGTGGGCCCTTGGTGCTGGGAGAGACGCTTCCACCCAAACCCTACCATGGCTGCCTTGGGCTGAAAGTGTGACAGAACTGCATCTCTTTTTATAACACGCAGTGGCCAATCAGATGCTCGGATTCAGGAAGGCAGCTGGACAGAACCAGCCCTGAGCTGAGGGAGACAAGGCTGTGGGGCAGGGGACCTCCGGGCCCAAGAAGGATCTATCTTCTCAGAAAGAACAAACCGCATCGTACGTTGGAAGCTCAACATCAATGGTTTTCTTTGCACTCTGTTATCACTGATAATCAACCTCCTTTGCAAAAGATGCCGAGGATGTGGCAAGGGTTCTTGCAGTTTAGTGAAGGCAAAAATGGCAGAAAGCAATGCTAACCAGAATGGGTTTGAAGTATGGAGTGTCTCATGTGGTTGTTGCATGGTTCCATAGCTGAAAATGGAAGCTTTGTGTTTCTGGAGATGCCAATATACACACTCCCCCTATAACTGATAACTGATTCTTCTCTCCTTGGGATGGTGCTTCCCAGTGGAGTAGTTGAGTATGTGCTTTTACACCAGGCTCTGCTTTCTAGGGAAGTCAGGCTAAGACAGAGCTAGCGTTCCTATGGGTCTCTCCTCTCCAACTGGACTTTACCCTTCTCTTCCCCACTTTATCTCAGCCAGCGGACTGAGTACATCCACCCTTGGAATGAGAAAACTATCATTACAGAACAGAAATTAGTCCCTTGGCAGGTGCGAAGGGGTGCTTTATCTAATGTTTTCCAACCTTGTTATCCCCAACAAACTCAACATCTTCGATTTTAAAAGGTTTCTAGTTAAATCGGGTTAGAAAAATAGCTTTGGAAATTAAAAAATGGTTATCTCTAATCAGGGCTTTCCAGGTAGCTCAGTGGTAAAGAATCTGCCTGCCAGTCAGGAGACCTAGGTTCAACCCCTAGGTCAGGAAGATTCCCTGAAGAAGGGAATGGCAACCCACTCCAATATTCTTGCCTGGAGAATCCCAGGGGCAGAGGAGCCCGGCAAGCTACAGCCCATGGTGTCACAAAGAGTCAACACAACTGAGCCACTAACACACATCTCTAATCAAATTCTTTATGGAAACAAAATTTATTTGCATGGCTCCTTTTTGATAGACTGGATTGAATACCTTAAAAAAAAAAGGATAAAATCCAGACAGCTTTCCTAAAAATCTGATTCTTCTTTCCCTGCCCGCCTCATGCATTCAGGGCCCATCGTTTGCGAGGCTCCTTATTTGAGTTCCTATGGTCAGGTCTGGGCTTCTGCACCCGTGACACGGGGTTAATGGCAATGTTCACCACTTTTCACTATGAGCTGATTCTCAACACAACCCCATTTCCCAGGAAGGTAGACAATATTCTTAATTCTTTTAAAAAAATAAACATTGTTTATTATTTTCAGTCAGTCAGTTCAGTCGCTCAGTCGTGTCTGACTCTTTGCGACCCCATGAATCGCAGCACACCAGGCCTCCCTATCCATCACCAACTCCTGGAGTTCACTCAGACTCACGTCCGTCAAGTCAGTGATGCCATCCAGCCATCTCATCCTCTGTCGTCCCCTTCTCCTCCTGCCCTCAATCCCTCCCAGCATCAGAGTCTTTTCCAGTGAGTCAACTCTTCGCATGAGGTGGCCAAAGTACTGGAGTTTCAGCTTTAGCATCATTCCTTCCAAAGAAATCCCAGGGCTAATTTCCTTCCGAATGGACTGGTTGGATCTCCTTGCAGTCCAAGGGACTCTCAAGAGTCTTCTCCAACACCACAGTTCAAAAGCATCAATTCTTCGGCGCTCAGCCTTCTTCACAGTCCAACTCTCGCATCCGTACATGACCACAGGGAAAACCACAGCCTTGACTGCTGCTGCCGCTGCTGCTATGTCACTTCAGTCATGTCCGACTCTGTGGGACCCCATAGACGGAAGCCCACCAGATGCAATGTAATCCCAGAGAATGACCTATTGGTACGAATCAGAATTTTTTTGGATTTCTTTTGACCACCACTGGGGATTTTAGTACCCTGACAAGGAACTGAACTTATATCTCCTGCAATGGAAGTGTGGGGTCTTAACCACCGGACTCCCAGGGAAGTCCAATCGTTGAAGGAGAAAAATCCATAAAAGTGTAGAAATATTAGGCACTGATTCCTTCTCCGCATTCTTGTTTTTCAATCTACTTGTGATGTTGAAGCATTTGGGGGGCATCCGGCAAAAAGAAAATGAATTTAATAACCAAATGGTGGTTATTTTATAGGGATTACACTAAATGAGACCTTTTCTAAAGAGTAGCCCAACCTGAAGGGACTTGAGGTAACAATATCTCTAATCTCTGTGACCCCACCCTCAAGGGGGAGTCCCCCCTGTTTGGAGCCTGGGGAAGTGGCAAAGCAAATTCAGACCTGTTCTGAGCTGGAAGTTCAAAATTCAACTCAACAGTGACGATTTGGTCTGATGTTTTGATCACTCCTCTTTTTTCCTACAAAGTCACCATGGCATCTTACCAAAAAAAAGGTTAAAAGATTTAATGTTGTTTCAAGAATTTTAAAAAAGAAGTTCTTTAAACCCACTGACAACACTGAACCAAGCCTGAGGGCCTCAAAATATGTCCTGGGGATCCTAGAAGTCTGTCTCTAAAAAGTACCACCTTTCTCTAAGTCTTTGAATACCTATCTGATTGATACAGCTCTAATTTCACAATCAAACCATATTGTTATTCTCTCAAAATTTGTTTTCTTTAGTCAGAAATAATCAAATCTGACTCCATCTGTGGTTCTTCAGCTTGTGAATCCATTCCGCCATTCTGTTTAAATTGGCCAATATCAAATTAATTTATTTCTTATGGCAGTGTCCTTGGTTACACTTTGGGGATTTAAGCTGTATTAAAATCTAAAGAAACTGTGAAAACATTGAAGAAAAGCTTGACTTTGCTTCTTCCTTCCTCCAGATCTGAGGCTCCCTGGTTAGCTCCTGAATTATTCCCATCACCCACAGCTGCCACCTACCGATTACTTATCGTCTGAAGCAAGCACAGCTGTTCCATCAAGTCATGAACCAGTCCTGAGCTGCGGCTTTTCTAAAGGTTCCTGATGTCACGGTGACTGTCAGGTTAGAGATTTTTGCTCTCAACCCAGTCCTGCTTGGTCAGTCCTCGGGTATTCGGAGCATGTGTTGAAAACAAAAAGCAACATCACAGCTGCCAGCTGAGGGTGTGTCTCCAGGGCTAGGGCCACCTTTATCTTGGCCACTGGGCATTGAGAACCATCAGGGTAAGTCAGCATCACCAGGGTTCACTGGTGAGCTTCAGCTCTGGCTTTAAATCTTGGCCACTGGGCATTGAGAGCCAGCAGGTAAGTCAGCATCTCCAGGGTTCCCAGGTGAATTTCAGCTCTGACTTTAAAAGTTATTACTGGAGAAAAAAAAAAAAGAAATCTTTTCTCCCTCTTTCCTTGGCTCTTCCAGGCTGGCGTGTTCCCAAACCTGAAAAATGTATTTGCTCTTTATGACGCCCGCCTTCAAAATGTAAGTCTTGCAACTCAGCCAAATTTTCTGCTGAGCCAGCCAGTGGGAACAAACATCAGGCCCATGGCAACCACAGGCGTGTGTGCATGTGTATGTGTGTGTACACACTCTTTCCCTCTAGTCCCCTCCTCCAGATCATCCACCAACCTAACACACTCTTTCTAAAACAGAACCCATGTCCCTCCTCCCCAACCTACCCCATACACGAAGCTAGAGCATAAATAAGCTAGAGCGCCTTGTGCCAAGGCCACTCTCTGCAGGCAGAACCCAAGGACGGGAATTATCAATGTAAACTTGCCGTGCCGGGTCTTCATTCTCCGATCGTGATAGAAGGTCACCTTAATTGAGTATCAGTGTGTGACTCACCTATATCACTTCAGTTCTCCTGCTTTATGGAAGGGAAAATAATAATAATTATTCAACATAATTCTCTATGTTGAATTAGTGTCAAAGATGCCAGATTTCCAGAGAGGTGGTTCTGAATTAGTCAAGCAGGGTTTCCATTGCACAGAAAGCTTGAAAGGAAGCCTGTTGACTAGTCCTGTCTAAGAATCCTGAGACAAAGCAGAGTTTGGAGGTGCAGTCTTGTCACTGGCTCCTGGAGAACCAGAAAAGAAGTTGTGAAACCCGTATAAGATCTGCAAGCAAAACTGACTGTGGTCTGAGTCCTGCCAGCCTCTTACCCCAGCAGCGCTGACTTCTTTGTCTGTAAAAGGAGAACGTTGGACTTGACTGCTAGATCTCCACTGGTTCACAGATGAGGGGCTGCCTTAAAGCTCATCAGTATTTGCTCAGTATAAGAAGTGCCCACTGGAAAGCTGAGCTCATAGACAACTCAGCGGTAGTTTTGAGAAAGTCATGTGGCAAAGCTGAGGAAGATGACAGACAATCCAGAGAGAAGAGGGGAAAATCTACACCCACCCTTCCGCCCCCGTCCATGTGGTGAATATATATATTTTTAAAAGCAAAAATGGTAAGCCCTGGGCAAAATTATGAAATAGCCAGAGTTTATGTCCAGCTCTTATATACTTCTTTTCTCCTAATCAATCTGAGTTTTAAAAAAAGATTTTAAATCAGTGACTCTCAATTTGGATGGGCTTGAGAGTTTTTTCATCAAAGGGGTATGGACCTTTAAGTCTTATTTTTCAATTGTGAAGTTAAAGCCTTTTTTTTTCTTTCTTTTTTTCCTCCTGTAGCAGGAATTCCAGCTTCCCAGATGGCTCAGTGGTAAAGAATATGCCTGCCAAGCAGGAGACGCAGGAGATTTGGGTTCAGTCTCTGGGTCAGGAAGATCCCCTGGAGGAGGAAATGGCAACCCACTCCAGTATTCTGGGAAATCCCATGGACAGAGGAGCCTGGCGGGCTACAGCCCACGAGGTCACAAAGAGTCGGACACGACTGAGTATGCACTTATGCACAGCACAGCAGGAATTGTAGGCTTAAAAGAGAGGCCTGGGGGCAGTTCAGGGGCCTCGAGGTTCTTCTTCCATGAAGACAGGCACCATCAGGGAGCCCTGCTGGGTGGAGGGCAGCTCTCACCAGCCCGGAGTTCTCCCCTGGAACAGCCGAGAGGGAGCGTCAGGAGCAAGCCAGGCTCACCCCTCTCTGTTTGTTTGCGTTCCATCTGATGAGACAGCTGGCAAACCTGCCCAAGTCTCAGCTGCATGGGGAGCATACTGGCTCAAGGCTGTAATGTGCTCAGAGGCGATGGCGTGGAGCTCACTTGCCTCCAGCCAGGAATTCATCCTTCCCAGTGACATCCAGGATGCGAGGGAAGGGTGTGGTCATCCACCCCCAACTACTTCCAAATTAATTTCTTTCTCCCTTTAAGCACAAAAGACATGGCATCACCAGGCACTGGGCATTTTAAGCAGAGAGAAGCGTCTTATAAAATAGGGAACAGAAAGTCTTGGGCTCACTACTGGGAAAAGGAGTCTAGCTTCTAAACCCAGCAGCAGAGGAGCAAGATAGGTCACCAGCAGGGGGCGCTGGACCGCTCTGAGCTCTGGCGGCAAAGGGAGTGAACAGGAGGGTCGGGCTAAGCCCAGGAAGGGCTTTAGCTCTGACTCAGGTGCTGTTGTTGAAAGGTGTTGACTGGAGGCGTGGCTAAGACATCCTGAATCCTGCTGGGGCACTTGGCTGGTGCCCGGATCACGCACTTCGTGAAACTGTGCCGGTGCTCTGAGCCACTTCCTGATAGAAAGCAAATATTTGAGTTTCAAGAGCCGAGCAGAGCTGCAGACCATTTTGTAGATTCTTCGCATTTTCTCTGCTGCCCCTCGAAGCCTCGGAGAGCCTTGTCGGAGGCGCTCAGCACAAGAACCTTCTGTCCATGGGTGGTTTGCCCTCAGAGCTGGTGACTTCATGCTTTAAGCATGTCCTTCCTGGCTGGTTCCCTGCGTCTCCACTTGCCCTCCTGTTTTGTTTGTGCAGTTAGAGCCCAGACAGAATTTTCAAAAGTGTCCTCCCAGAATGCAAGGGCCAGGGAGGGGGTGCCTGGCCCAGGAACTGTCTCCTTCTCCAGCCCCCTGTGCCTATCACCCAGCTCGGCGCCAGGGTGAGCAGAGTCAGGGCTGCTGGCAATTTCAGGCTGTGGTCCTGTCTCTGCCACAGCCAGATACGTGATCTGGGTAGTTCACCTCACCTCTGCAGGTGTCACTTTCCTGACCCGTAAAAAATTATGTCCAAGGTCCCATCCAACTTGAAGATGTCTGGACTAAGGCCCAGGGCATTTGGGGCTTGTGGTATCAGCTCCAAGTGTGATCTGGTGTGTGGGTCTTCTTGGGGGTGGAGGTAGGATGCTGTGTCCTCTCCCTAAGCCCCAGAATGGAGCCTGTCTTCAGAAGCACCTGAACATTTCATGGATCTTTCACGCAGGTTTTCAAGTCATATTCTGGGTCCAATGGCAAAACATCATCAACCACCAGGCACCATCCAGAACTACCCCTAGTGGTACCAGGGGACCAGTATAAATTCCTCAGAGCAGTTGCTTTGCAGAAGTCATCTGACCTTCAGCGTCCATTTCCCCGACGCTCCTATCTCCAAAACACACACGTTTCTCCATTGAGTCAGTGATGCCATCCAACCATCTCATCCTCTGTCGTCCCCTTCTCTTCCTGCCCTCAATCTTTCCCAGCATCAGGGTCTTTTCAAATGAGTCAGCTCTTCCCATCAGGTGGCCAAAGTATTGGAGTTTCAGCTTCAACATCAGTCCTTCCAGGATTGATCTCTTTTAGGATGGACTGATTGGATCTCTTTGCAGTCCAAGGGACTCTTAAGAGTCTTCTCCAACACCATAGTTCAAAAACATCAATTCTTCTGTGCTCAGCTTTCTTTATACTCCAACTCTCACATCCATACATGACCACTGGAAAAACAATAATAGCCTTGACTAGACGGACCTTTGTTGGCAAAGTAATGTCTCTGCTTTTTAATATGCTATCTAAGTTGGTCATAACTTTCTTTCCAAGGAGTAAGCGTCTTTTAATTTCATGGCTGCAATCACCATCTGCAGTGATTTTGGAGCCCAGAAAAATAAAGTCAGCCACTGTTTCCAGTTTCACCGTCTGTTTGCCATGAAGTGATGAGACCGAATGCCATGATCTTAGTTTTCTGAATGTTGAGCTTTAAGCCAAATTTTTCACTCTCCTCTTTCACCTTCATCAAGAGGCTCTTTAGTTCTTTACTTTCTACCATAATATAGTTATTTAGGTGCATAAATTATACATAGTGGTTTAGGTACATAAGTAAAGATGACAAGGAATATGAAAGCATGAAAAATTACTGAATTATAAGTGATTATGTTATTTTGGGGCTTCTGGGTGGCTCAGATGGTAAAGAACCTGCCTGAAATGCGGGAGACCCAGGTTCGATCTTTGGGTTGGGAAGATCCCCTGTAGAAGGGAATGATAACCCCACTCCCGTATTCTTTTCTGGAGAATTCCATTGACACAGGAACCTGGCAGGCTAGTCAATGGAGTCACATAGAGTTGGACACGACTGAGCGACTAACACTTTCACTATATTATTTTGAGTAGAAATAAAGTTCAAATAAATGATTTTCATTTTAGCTAATGGATATTCATTAAAAGATAAATTTTATATCACATGTTGTCTCAGACCAACAAACAGTAAGAAAATTTAGGTGACTCATTCCCCAAATTGGTAAGACTTAATATTTTATGTAAACTTTTTCTTTCCTATTTATATGGTCTTTATTTTTATTTTAAAGAATAGTTATGTTGGTTAGTAATTTTTAAAACCTTCACATTTACACAGGAAGAGCTTTTCAGAATAATTCATGTAAGGGAGAGCTGATGTCTGTGCTAGAGCATTTTGAACAGTTTCAGTTTCTTATAAAATTGTCTAGATTTTAATGAAACCTTTTTTTGTTTCTTTAGCTTGACAGGGCCAATTCTCTGTTAAACCAGACTCAACAACCTTACAGGTATCTCATTGAATCAGTGCGTCAGAGAGATTCTAAGATTGATTCCCTGAAGAAGTATATTACTGAACTCGAAAAAGATGTCAGGTAACCATCTACAAATCTTGTATTTGAGTAATAAAATATGATTATTATTTATTTGGATAATAAAGGCATTGTGAGCATAATACTGCTGTAGTTGAGGTTGGAAATTGGGAAGAAAAAATGTACATGACGAAGGTGATCTTAAATGTGATGTGTTGGATTTCTCTTAGAAAATCTGAATCATATCCCATTAAGGTATTCACATTCCACCTGGTAAATCAGAAGTCTTAGCCTGGAAGTAGCAATGCTACACTGATTGACAAAGCACTGCCCCGACCCCAGGGCACACAATAGCCAACCGGTGCTGTCCTTGTTCCCTAGAATTCTTTAGTGGGATGAGCCACTTGTAGAGTCAGAACGACTTTTTAAACAGATAAAATGTACACATTTGCTTAGATTCCTATTGACTTTGCCAAGGAATTTAGGCTTTTCTGCCTCTGACCTTTTACATGAAGTAAACCATAAATTACTCAATGTAAATAAATCCCTTTCACGTCCTTAGTTGAAATTATTTTCTTACATGACACCTTATCAAAAGACTTACTCCACTGAATAATTATTCAGATTCTTTACCTGTTCATCTAATGAGATCATTTTAATTTTTTTAAATTACAGTGGAATAATGATGCTATGTAAAGAAAGATGTTTTAACTCATGGATGCTGTGTTAATTGGCTTAATTATCATTAGATTTTAGAATAAGTAATTAGATAAATTATTAACCAGTTTATAAAAGTATAAGCAAAGAATTAGATGAGAAAGAAAATTCTTAAATTAAGTGATTAGAAAAGGTAGTTTATTTAAAAATTTAGTTATTGGAGAAGATAGCCATTAAATTTAGCTTACCCAAGATATATAACCAAAAATATAAAACTACTAATAATTAACTGCATATAAGGACCGCATGCTAACTGTTTGCACCAGTGGAGCTCTCTGATAACTAACTCAAAAGTGTAAATGTTGTTTTTGATGAATCAGAATAATCTTTTCCTCTCTTTTCTACCCCACCAAAAAAATTGGCCCAGAATTTTATTCTTGATCATAATTTTTCAATAATGTAATAATTTTAAGTCACATTGATGTTTTAAATGTCAACATAGATAACAGTTTATTTCTAGATTAATTTTAAAGTTAAATATTTAAAATATTCATAACAAGCATTATTAAATTAATTCAATGAATTAACGAAACCGTTCTATAAATAGCTATTGGGAGCAATAGAAATTAGGTCTTATCATTCACTGGACACTTGGTTATCCTAAGGAAATGGAGGAATGAGCCCCAAAGAGAATTTTTTCTTTACATATTATAGAAATTTGTTATATTTGAAATTTTGTATAGAATTTTGTTTTACCTTTGTAATCTTGGAGCTGGGATATATAAAAAGCCCTGTGGGAAATTTGCCTCTTTCAGAATTACCTTCAAGTAAATTTGTTTGAATATTTATTTTACTAAGAATTAGTATAGTTAAAAATGTTTATTATAAAGAAAAATATAGCTAGCTATAGGAGAAAATTATAATGATGAACAAATTCACCCCTGGAGAAAATTAGCCATTTGTCATCTAAGAACGTAATAGTTTTGTGATAGGGCCAAAATTTGAATCCAGATCTGTCTGCTTTCTAATTCCATAATCTTCACCTTTATGTTATACTGCCTCCCTATGTTCTAATCTGAATAAGAGCTAATTTTTTATTAACTAATATAATTAAGAGAAGCAAAAAACCAAAAAAATAATGTAGAATAGTAGTTAAAAGGAGAGCTTTTCATGAGTTGATAATCATTGAAACTATGTGACAGATACATGGGAGCTTATTAAATTTTCTCTCTTGAAATATTTCATAATAAAGTTACTTTTCAAAAAACAGATTTTAAAAGGGAGGACAAGGGCAAATCCAGCTCCATCCTTAGTTTTGAATTAGAGCAAATCAATTAAAGTCTCTGAATTTCATCCAGTACAACTTCCTATCATGATAAAATATTATCTTTCTGCAGTGTCCAATATGGTAGCTACCAGCTAGCTACATGTGGCGATTGAGCATATGGTAAATGTTACTGAGGAACTAAATTTTTAATTTTATTTGAATTAAATTAATGCTAATTTTCATTGCCAGTTTTGGCTAGCTAATGGCTTTAGTATTGGACACTATAGCCAGTTTTCTTATCTGTGAAATGAGAGTGGCACCAACAGCACCTAATTCATATGGTTAACCTGTGCACTAGATGATATAACCTTTGTAACATATATAGCACTGTTCCTACACTTTAAAATGCTCAATTAATGTTTGATATTATTAGTATTGTCTTATTTTTAACATGCTTTTATGTTGAAAATTATCTTTAAAATGAGAAATAACATTTCTCAAAATATGCTGAATCTTGACAAAAATTTGTTTAGTTGCTAAGTCATGTCCGACTGTTTTACCACCCTATGGACTGTAGCCCACCAGGCTCCTCTGTCCGTGAGATTTCCCAGGCAAGAATACTGGAGTGGATTGCCATTTCTTTCTCCATGACAAAAATTAGAACTCCCTTAATAACACCAACAGTAAGTAATCATAAGAACTATGCCAATTATGGAATTAAACAAAAAAAATTTTATGTGCTAAACATCTGAGACCTTTAAAGCTGTCTGTTTCATTAATTTATTATATATTATTTTAGTAGACTCTGAACTAATATTTCACAGGATATGAAGTCTTGCTCTTCATTGAAGCAATTATCTTCTAATGTGAAGAGTTACGGTGCTTTCAGCATTTTAATTATGGCTTTCAAGATGCTGTAGATGTACCCTGATGTCATGGATGAAAAGATGCCATACAATACACAGCCCAGTCAACAAGTCAGACACAGCAGGTTAGGTCACATTCTGCCTACCATCACCCTGACTCTGAGCCAGTGGCATTTCAAATAGAGTAGAATTATCCTGGGCTTCAAGTACATATCAGCCTGGCTTTTTTTCTCATGGTAAATGCATCTGTAAAAATATAGATATTAATGTGACCATCAAAGGGTAATTGTGAAAATTAAATGAAGTAGCATATAAAAAGCAAAAGCTTCCAGCACACAGGAGAAACTCAGTAAATGTTACCTCCCTTCCTCTTGTATTTCATTAATTTGAAATTTAAACATTCGATGACCCATCCAAAAAGATGACTAAGTGACCATGTTCTTTGAAAATCCCTGTTTGTTTTTGCTGGGTGTGGATTTTAATTGTAAAGAATATTTACATAAACTGATTAATTTGTAAATACTTCTCTAGCTTATACAATATAACCTTCTTTAAAGAACTAAATATAATTTTATCATTTTTCTACAAAATAAGGCATTATCACTATATCACACCCACAACTTGCCAGTTTAGCTATTGATACAATTTATTCAGTGCCTAGAAAGGTTAGAGTAAATATGCACTAAAATGAGATTGTGATAAACATGTTAATAGCTAACACTTGAGATATCACCATTCACTGTCATTAAAGAAATAATCTGTTCTAAATGTAGTACTTTTAACAATCCTCCATCAATCCACAAGAGAGTCTGAGTTATATAGGTTTGATCTATAGGTCAGGACTGAAGGAAGCATGGAAAGAGAATAATTAGCATAAAATTTCTTTTTCTGTTGTCAGTTTTCCATTTTTTGTTAACTAGTTATTTAGAAGGAGAAGACTACTTAGGCTTATAAGACTAAGCCAGAGTATATTGATCCAGGAAGTTAAGGAACAGTATATCAGGAATATGTTTTCATACAGCAGGTGAAACAGAGCCATAAACATGAATTTCTGAGTAATAATTAACAGTGAATTGAACAATTAAGGGTGTAATATACCATTCACCGTAGATGTGCTTATAAGGAGATTTGTTTTGTAGTTGCTTTATGAGTCACGCATAGAAGCTTTGTATTTTTAAGGGTAAGTTTCCACTGTTATGAAATGTCCTATGGAGATTAAACTTCCATTGAGTAATTACTGTGTGTGGAAGAACACAGAATATAGTAATCATCATATTCACTTTTAGAGACCCACGTGTTGAAAGTGGTCTCCATTGTGATTTAAGAAAGACAAGGCTAAGACTGAGAATACACCCAAGGGGCTTCCCTGATGACTCAGTGGTAAAGAATCCACCTGCCAAGGCAGGAGACCCAGGTTCAATCCCTGGGTCAAGAAGATCCCCTGGAGAAGGAAATGGCAACCCACTCTCGCATTCTTGGCTGGAAAATCCCATGGACAGAGGAACCTGGCAGACTGCAGTCACAAAAGCAGCAGACACGACTGAGCAACTACGAGTCTGTGGAGCCAGCGTGTCGCAGAGTTGCTTTGTAAGCCAGTTTATCCACTTGCCTTTTATTCCATATTATATGGTTATTTTTGTTACTTAAATATGAAATATTTACTTTATTCTAAAAAAATTAGGCACTACATATGAAGCATTTCTAATGAATTATTCGGTCCAAATCCTTTGATTACATCGACGTTCCATTCCTATTACACTGTACTTTACTTAATGGGCCTGTTGATATTTGAGAGCCTGTCTTTGTGTCTTTGTATGCACACCCATGTGTGTACTGCATGGAGTACATGTCTACATTCTGTGGGGGGTGGGGGGTACATGTATATGAATATGTAAATATATATGAGTATGTATATGAACACATCTGTTCTTTGAAAATTCCCCTTCCTATTTATTGGACATTTATTTTCATTTTGAAAAATATTTTGTCTTCTTAGCTAAAGATAGAATTTTAAAGTTACAGAAATACCCAATCGTTTACCATTCTGGGGGAGACTCAAGCAGAACACGGCACTCCATTTCCTTTATATCTAGTTTTTTTCAACTCCTCGGCTCAGTAGGATCTCTGGCGCCTAAATACAAAAGTCTGTTTGTTTTCCTGTTGAGCTGCTTACCTTTATTGACATTTAATTACCATTTTCCTCTTATGACTCTTATCTAAATCAGTAACACAGTATAACATTTATGTAGAGGTTTGTGTTCAGTGTTTTATATAATCATGCATTAGATAATTCACATGTCCCTTTGACATACATGAGCATCATTTCCACTTTAATAGATGTGAATACTGAGGTTCGGTGGGGTGGTATTTGTGGTGCATTATACTACACAGTTGAATCAGTGACACAGTTGGAAATGGAAGTCAGAATTGCATCTAGTCTTTCGTCTCAGAGGACACACTCTGATGCTTCCTTGGGGAAGTTCTGGTACTAGGAAGAGAATTTGAATTTCTCTATTCTCAAGTCCTTGGAATTAATAGTTCTCCCAGAACACCTACTGCTATTCCTTGAGTTTAAAAAAAACTTCCCCCTAATATTTTAAAAATTGGTGGCATTCCATTTTCTTAAAGTATAACTTAAAACATCCTATTTGTTCAGCAAACAATTCTCATTAACTTTACCGTCTCAGATTCTGTTTTGACATTCAAGGAATTGTGCTTCTTCAATTCATTGTTGCTTTTCTTAATCCTCGTTGCAGTACTGTCTGAATAGACTAACTGAAATGGCTTTCAAAGAATATTTAATGGTTCTAATTAATTCTTATATGTTGAATAATAAAACTCCAGACAGTATAAGATAAGCCTCAGATATTTATCTTTTCAAATAATAATATGTCCTTACAATTAGGCTTGTCACCCTTTCCTAATCAGAAAATAGGTCATTTCAAAGAAAAATCCACAATGCAGACTTAGAAATTAAAGACTGAACTAAGAATATAGAGGCAAAAATTGTTTTCCTGAGTTTACTATAGACCAAATATCTAATTAATTTATCTCGGTTTTATACCTGGTAATTTAGTATGTGGCTTCCCTGGTGGCTCAGAGGGTAAAGCATCTGCTTACAATGCGGGAANCTACTGCCATCTGGTGGGTGGAGGTCAGGATTGCTGTCAATTTTTTTTCAGTGCCAGAACTGCTCCTGGCCCTTTACCTCCACCCACAGAGAAGGCAATGGCACCCCACTCCAGTACTCCTGCCTGGAAAATCCCATGGATGGAGGAGCCTGGTAGGCCGCAGTCCATGTGGTCGCTCACAGTTGGACACGACTGAGTGACTTCACTTTCACTTTTCAATTTCATGCACCGGAGAACGAAATGGCAACCCACTCCAGTGTTCTTGCCTGAAGAATTCCAGGAACCAGGGAGCCTGGTGGGCTCCCGTTTATGGGGTCGCACAGAGTCTGACACGACTGAAGTGACTTAGCAGCAGCAGCAGTTAGGCCCAAATGTCCATGTGAGAAGCTCAAGAACATATATATTAGTGTCTGCATTTCCTCTCCTCCTTTTCTCCCCAACACCAGTGCTAATGTCCTTTACTATTTTTCTTAAACAGGTGGACTTTCCATATGACCACACACAGAGCCATCACGCTATTATTTTAGTGGCTGTATTTCATTCCCTTTAAAGGTGAACAGTAACTTATACACCCTGACACTTTAGTTATTGTGTAGTTTCCCATTTTTGCTGTTGGAAACAGCTTCAGTGGGGGCCCTTCTGCCCAGGTGGGAGTGAATCCACAGGATATGTTCCTAGAAGTGGAGCTGTGGGTCACAGGCTCTGTGCTGCTGCTATTTGGAAAGATATTGCCAGATTGCCCTCTCAGGGGTGGTTCCGATTTTTGTTCCCTTCAGCAATGTAAGGTTCATGCCTCATTTCTCTAATGTGAGTGTGTTTCTTTCTTTCTTTCTCTTTTAATCCCTGGTTTGCATTTCTAGCCTAAGCTCTCTTCCTATCAGCTGAGAAGTTCAAATGTTGACAGCCAGGTTGGATTCTGCAGATATTCCAGATATAGAAGGTCAGAGGTAGAAGGAGTCTTGATAAGCTACTTTTCTGATAAGTCCTGATAAGCTCACGTTTTTCTCTCTGTGGGAGACAGTTGAGTCCATACACAGTTGAAAATTTGAGACCCTTAGCCCCTAAAGGCCCACTCCCAGGCACCCTAGAGAAGTCGCTCCCTGACTTTTGGTGGTTTCTCATTAGGATAAACATTACAATAGCTCATTGACCCCCTATATTGTGAGAAGAAGTGCTTTGTTTTTCATTCCCCTTGATTATGAATATTCAGTTTTTAGGCTAAAATTATGAGACTGCACTTAGTGTAGACACACACAGGGTGGCAACATGCCCTTTAGGCTTTCCCAAGTGGCCTCATGGTGAAGAATCCGCCTGCAAATTCAAGAGACGTGGGTTTGATTGCTGGGTCAAGAAGATCCCCTGGAGAAGGAAATGGCAATCCATTCCAATATTNATAGCAACAGGGGCAGCAGCTGGTGCAGCAGCCCACCCGGTAGCACCTGCAGCTGTTGCAGCTGCCACAGCCACCACCGCAGCCACCGCTGCAGCTACCGCCGCAGCCACCGCCGCCTCCGCCGCAGCCACCACAACTTCCACAACCACAGCAGCCCATGGTGTCAGTAGAGAGGACTCAGGAAAGGTGAGAAGGGAGACTCAGGAGGGCAGGGAGGTCCGATGCCACCTTCCGCTGGCGAGGCCCTTATATACCATCTTGGGAGACGGCAGAGGGAGTGACCCAGGACTCATGACCAGTGGTCACTTCCTCCTTGCTGCCATTGCAGCTTCCAAATAGGGTTGTCTAGGCTTCTTCCTTGTTCACATTCTTATGGACTACATTTAACCCAACACATTTGCTAATTTTAGCTTTCCTCCTTAAAGTCATTTTAGAAACAAGCCAAGAGGTGCCAACCTGTTGGAGCGGATCTTTGCAGAAGTTGAGTTTAAGATCTGAATTAAGAAGACCCTGGATTGCTACAAGCTCCCGTTCTGTTCTCCTTAATGGTTTTCTCTCCAAAGAGTCAGTTGAAATCACCCCGCTTTCACAGAAATTTTGAGAGGCAGGCAAGTCAACATGAATGCCCACACTGAACAAGCCATTCTCTTTCAAAAATTTCCCCTTTGTTAGTACTGTGTACTTTCTGCCTCGTTACATTGGCCATGTTAGTTTTTATGAAGCTACATGTTCACAGCTCTATTTCCAAAAATTGTTTTTGAATAAAATTAACTTCTTTCCTTTTTGTAACCTCAAAAGTTGTCTACTAGAAGCCTTGATCCATGCTCGCCTCTCTCACTCTACACTATCTTCCTGAATGCTCATGTCCACACCCATGGTTTCCATTTCCCCATGTATATGCCTGGATTTGATCCTCAGATGCACACATCCAGCTTGGAATCTTCTTCAGATTCCACACTTAGCCAACTTGCAGTCCACCTTCTCCCTGCAGGCATCTCAGAGGCACTTCCAGTGTCACTTGTCCTATACTCAATTCATAACCTTCCCTGACTCTCCCTCCCCCCAAAATGTAAATTTCTCCACAGTTCTTTACCCATCAGGTTGGCAATCTGTTTTAAAAATCCCCTTTGGCATGTCCCTGGTGGTCCAGTGGCTGAGAGTCCACCTGCCAATGCAAGAGGAGTGGGTTTGATCCCTAGCCTGGGAAGATCCCACATGCCCTGGGCCAACTAAGCCCGTGAGCCAAAGCTACTGAGCCCAAGTGCCCCAGAGCCTGGGTTCCAAACAAAAGAATCCACTGCAATGAGAAGCCCGCGCGCCACAAAGAAGACAGTCCCTGCTTGTTGCAACTGCAGAAACCCTGTACACAGCAACAGGGACCCAGCACAGACATAAAGAAATAACTAAACGAAATTGTTAAGGTTGTCTTTGAGTCTTTCCTTTCTCTCAGCCCATATCTAGTCTTTCACAAAATTCAGTTTATTTTTGCCCCTTTAAAAGCTCTCCCATCTGTTCCCCTATCTCTGTCTGCTCCACTGCCGCCCTCACCCCCGATGAAGCACCGAAATGCTCTTCAGTCCACATACAGAAACAATCTGTGCTGATTGATAACACCACCTATCAGCCCTGGGGCCACAGCATTTCCTTTCACTCAGATTCCCGAAGAACAGTCTCACCAAATTGACAACATGGATTCTGAGCAGCAAGCCTGTTACCAGAGAAGCTCCGGGAGACAGTCAGCCAGCAAACGTGCCCACCAAGGTCTCTGGACTTAGTGATGGCGAGAGATGCTCCTTCATCAGCTTGTGTGATGAAAAGGCCACCAGCACTCTCATTTTTCCTTCCTTATATTTTTACAGCCTCCGTGTTGGTCCCCAGCGCTCACATCCCACCAGGATCCATGGCTACATGCTTCACCTCATTGCCACAGACTCCATTCTTCCCTACTTCTCTGGCCTCTGTACCTGTGCTCCTTGGGTATCCGCCCTGCTCTCAGAATCACCTAAGTCAGCTACTTAGCACAGGGGTGCTTCTCTCAGACATCAACTGATGTCATACCATCGATAACAAAATAAGTCCCTCATCCAAAGCTACACATGCCAAGAACTACACTATCAATATGCAGACTCTTCAGAGGATCTGTTGGGCTGGCCAAAAAGTTCATTTGGGTTTTTTCATGAGAGGGTACAGAAAACCCGAACGAACTTTTTAGCCAACCCAAAAATCATTACAGTCTGGCTGTGAGAAGACAAATCACAATCAGTTCAGTTCAGTTCAGTCACTCAGTCGTGTCTGACTCTTTGCAACACCATGAATTGTAGCACACGAGGTCTCCCTGTCTATCACCAACTCCTGGAGTTCACTCAGACTCATGTCCATCGAGTTGGTGATGCCATCCAGCCATCTCATCCTCTGTCGTCCCCTTTTCTTCCTGCCCCCAATCCCTCCCAGCATCAGAGTCTTTTCCAATGAGTCAACTCTTCACATGAGGTGGCCAAAGTGGTACACTTCAGTTGAAGAGGTGGAGAATGAAAACTTAGAGCCTCAGCAGTTGCCACTGGCCACGGAGCCTGATGACAACATCTGGCCTTGTTTGCAATTTGTGGCCATTTTCACATCCCCAGCTTCTAATGTCACTGTGTTGCAAACTCTTTGAGGTCAGGAATTGTACCTTAAGCTTCACTGTCCCGACTCCCTTGGAAGCTCACAGATCACCTGGCCTGGGGGCTGTCCAGTGGCAGATGTGGGCTGTAGACAATCCCGCCCAGTGCTCACACTCATAGTGATAGTCCCCTGGTATTGCAGGATGATAGAGAAGTCTGCCCATTCCTGTTGACAGCCGGGTTCTCAGCATGCTTCCCTGCAACATTTAAGCCTTTTCAAACTGCACTGGAATAAAGTTGTATGAAAGAAAAAAAAAACATTGAAAATTGGGTAAAGACAAAGATATCTAAAAGGGAAGTAAATAAGAGATGATGCAGTCTTCCATGCCAATCCAGACAAATAGCAACAAGGAAGTGGTCACGTGTCTTCCCTCTCCTGTCCCCAGAGCTGGTATATAAGGGTCCCCTCCAGCAGAAGCTAACATTCAACCTCCCTCACCTCCTGAGACTCCCTCCTCACCTCTGCTGAGTCCTCTCTACTGACACCATGGGCTGCTGTGGTTGTGGAAGTTGTGGTGGCTGCGGCAGTGGCTGCGGCAGTGGCTGCGGTGGTGGCTGCGGTGGTGGCTGCGGTGGTGGCTGCGGCGGTGGCTGCGGCAGCTGCAACAGCTGCAGGTGCTACCGGGTGGGCTGCTGCACCAGCTGCTGCCCCTGCTGCTACGGCTGCTGCGGGGGCTGCTGCAGCGTCCCCGTGGTCTGCTGCCACCGCCGCACCTGCAGCTGCAAGTCGTGTGGGAAGGGCTGTTGCCAGCAGAAGTGCAGCTGCCAGAAGCAATGTTGCCACTAGGCTGCCAGTCTGGCTTCTGGGAAGGTGCTGCAGGGAGCCATGTTCTAGGTAAGACACCCCCTCTCTTTCTGTCTGCTCCTCTTTGACTTTTAAGTCACAAGCATGGCTGGATCCTTATCATCAGTCCATGGAAATCTCACATTTCTGGAGTTTCTGTTTTCCTGCCTGCGTTTAATAAACACCAGCAAAAATAATAAATGTGTAGTCTTCTCTGGCGTGTGTGTGTGTCTGTGTGTGTGTGTGTGTGTGTGTGCATTAATTCACCGGGTCGTGTCTGACTCCTTGTGACCCCACGGACTATAGCTGACAGGCTCCTCTGCCCATGGGATTTGTCAAGCAAAAATACTGCAGTGGGTTGCCTTTTCCTACTCCAGGGGATCTTCCCAACTCAGGGATAAAACCCGGGTCTCCTGCTTTGGCAGACGGATTTGCCACCCGAGAAGCCCCTTCTCTGTCAATTACTGTTCAAACCATGTTCTCAACAAAATTGAGTCAAGATAGTTGATGTTCCACATTCTCGAAATGCTAACTTTGTGTTTATTTGTGTCCTATTTTCACCATTGCATTGACACCCTGTATACACAAAGCAACTGTTGTCTTAATAAACTGCTTTAGTGTTAGTTGTGGCTTCCCTGGTAGCTCAGAGGGTAAAGATTCTGCCTGCAATACAGGAGATCTGGATTTGCATTAGAGCAAGACCCATCTCTTTTCTCTTTCATGCCTCTCAACAGTCTATCAGGAGAACTGTGTTTTGATCCCCAAAGACAAGGCAGATGTTACATAAGTGAAGGCAGTAATGAATCAAAAACCAGATCCATTTTTTGTCATAGATGTAGTCAGTGAATGAGTAATCTGTGTGGGTTTATAAAGAAGCAAGGGATTAGGGGCACATCCTCAGTGTTAGCACTTCAATGTAGTACCCCAGACTCTCCCCAAATCTCTCCCTGGATAGAGTCTTAGCAGCAGAAGTCTTAGGGCATCAGTAAATATCTGTACAGCTCCTGCGTGGTCGTGGGGTCACTCAGGAGCACGGTCACCTTTAGGCTCATGTTTATGATCACTCTTCGTCTCCTCATAGAGTTTCCTTTTCCTGCATTTTGATCATAATTGTCAGGCCTCATTACTAAGAAGAAAATGGCCACCCACTCCAGTATTCTTGCCTGGGAAATCCCATGGACAGAGGAGTCTGACGGGCTACACTCCATGGGGTCTCAAGGAGTTGGACCTGACTTAGCAACTAAATAATAACAACAGCAACAACTTCAGAAAGCAACCTAAATGGAGGTGTTGGGTCCCACATGTTCCTTTACCGCTAGCTCTACAGTTCACGTGTGCTTTCCAACGAGGCATCTCCCTCACTGAGCGTCCACATCCTCCAGCTCAGACCTCCCAGAGCCAGACCACAAAGTTCAGCTCCAGCCAAGACCAGCACCACGGGTGTCTGAGACCAGCCTCTGAAAACAACAAGATCAGCCCTCAGTTTTAACATGAGACTGTGAGCACTGGAATCCAAACAATCAAAAAGGGCAACTTTCAAGCACCCCATTGCCCGAAGAGTCCATATACATGATAAAACGTGTCCCCAGACACCTCTTCCGTCACTCTCCCATATCTTTCCTTGGCCCTTTTCTGTGGACTCCAGCCGTTTAATCCATCATGGTCGGTTGGGGGTTCCCAGCTGGGTTGGACAGGAGAGTCAAGCCTGAGGGAAGCCAAGCACTTAGGCAATGTCTCCCAGAAGGACATTCTGGCCCCAACCCCATGAGGTTCACTGGGCACATTTTCTTGTCCCTCTACACAGAGCCTGACACAAGGCAGATGTTCAAACAGGTTGAACTGACCAAATGGAATGAAATAACCAAAGGAGACATGAGTGAAGTAACCACGTCAGGTAAGACTTCCAAAGGAGGTCTTCCTTCTCAGCTCCTTGAAATTCGCAGACAGCATTTGATGAGAGCGTGTGTCTCCCCCAATTCTAAGTTGACGAGGTAGGCTTTGGCAGCCATCTGGCTATGTTTTCATGTTTTTTCCCACCTCCGAGAGCCCCGATCCTCTAGTGCTCTCTGGTTACCCACCTCCCCTCAGTTAATCTCAGCCTCAAGGATTTATCCCCTGGGACCTCAACCCTCTGATATGTCCTTCTGGTCCCACACTTCACCCTTAGAACCACAATCATCACATGGCTATTCCTAGCCAGGAGGGAGTGGTCAAGATAGAGGCCCCATCCAGCCTTCTTACCCAACTTTTCCTCACTGGGGATCCTTGGGGCAGTTTCCCACAAAGAAAGTTTGAGCAGACAAATTCTGGAGATACGGCCACTCCTCCCATGGAAGATAGAACCCTTTTTAGGCTGTTGGTCCCTTATCCCTCTCATTAGACACGTGCATTTATTTTCAGTCACTGTAAATAAAAGACATGAGGCTCTCAGGATGAACGAGATGTCACATTCATCACTGATACTGATTTGTGAGAAAGGGACCCAGGTGGCCAGTCAACCACTGACAGTTACTGAACGTTTATTTACCAGGCATGGAGCTGGGTCTTACGGGAGGATACCATGAAGACACCATTCCATCAGTTAGATAGGTGGCAGTTTGATATAGAAAAGAAGATATGTGTAAATCCATAAAGGCTATGGAGAAACACAAAGCAAAGCAAATATAGGTCATAAGCAAAATCACAAGAATGAAGGACATGTGATACGACATCTCTAGGCTGTGTTGCTCTTTTGTTACGAGTTGAACTACGTCCCCCACTCATGCTCAAATCAATATGTTGAAGTCCTAACCCTTTGTACCTCCGAACCTGACTATATGTAGAGAGAAAATATTTAAGGAGGTAATTAAGTTAAAAGAAGATCATTAAAGTGGGTCCTAAACAAATACGGTGGGTGCTCTTCTAAGAAGAGGAAGTAAGGACACAGACTTGCCCAGAGGGAAGGACAGGCAAGATGGCAGCCATCTGCAACCAAGAAGAGAGGCTGCAGAAGAAATTTAACCTGCTGACCACAGGAACTTGAATTTGATCTTGGACTTGCAGCCTCCACAACTGTGAGCAAACAAACTCCTGTTTGAGCCACCCAGTTTGCCCTACTTTGTTATGGCAGCCCTTGCAAACATATCCACTCTCTCGGTAATGCCTGATGAGTATCAACCACACCTGTTCCTGTGAGTGTTGTGCTGTAGGCCTAGAGAGATGCTGTGACTTGGGTGAACCTGTGTAATGAATCGTTCTTGATGTTTAAATGAAAGAAACACGCTGCTGTTGTATCCATGATGTGGTCCAGGTGTGCAGCCTGGTTCCTGGCTTTCCTTGACATGCTCTGCTCTCTCCCTCCTTCTGAACATGGTCCACACTAATTCCCATCACATGAATCTGCCATGAACAGACTCTATGCCTGGACAGGGTTGGGAGAGGGTGTGATGGGGCTTGGAGAGTGTAGGAGGAGCACTCTGAGTTCACACATTCTACACCATAACTCAGTTGGTGAATAGTTTGCTTTCTGGAATCGTACTGAGAATTTGGATCTTCACTAGGTTATCTGAATAATTGGCATAAACAGTCTGTGTGCCTTACTGTGGGAAATGGATAAGCAGAGCCTACAGGAATTTGCAAATTAAGTGCAAATAATATCAGATTAAAAAATGAAAAGATTTGCTGAGCTCAGCTGAGCTACAGAAAATATTTTCTTTCTTACATTGTGACCCATCCCTTTCTTCTCAGTACGTGGTCCATCTGAGAAACTCATGTCTGTAGCAAAGGAATGAGGAAACTTATGCAAGAAGAATGATGCTGACCACCCCATCTAGGGACAACAGCCTCTGCCACTCTCTGGCTCTTGTCCAAACTGGACCACATGTGATGGAGAAAACAGACATTGAAAAGGTCACATGGAGCAAGAAGCCACACGGTTCATTGCAATGAACCTGTTCTGTTTGTAAGAATGTTCTTCCTACCTCTGATGGAAACACCTACAAGGCCAGGCATCACACTTAGCCTGGGATTATAATTATTTGTGTGTACATTCAACCCCCACAAACATTCCAAGGCAGAGTCTGCTTCATCTTTGAACTGGCATCATCTCTTTAGACCTATCTTTATACCTAGGAGCCTTTCAATGAACATTTGTCAACAGAAAGCAAACTCTTCTGAAATATTCAAATCCGTCTAAACACTGTCATAGTTTGAATTATAAAATATCACTTGTATTTCAACTGGCATCTTCAAAGTGAATGATGATTATCGAGGATTAACTAAGGTCTAGTTTCCTCTAGGAATGAGAGAGGTAGATCTTACCCATATAATGATTTTCCAACAGGAAAGGACTTCCAACACTCTGGCAAAGGGACACAGATTGGATGACTGCTCAAAGTCCCGATAGGCTTAAAAGTCCAAGAAGTGGAAATAAATACACAAAAGTATAAATTATATCTTAAGCTATTAAGATCTGATATAAATTAGAATGAAATCCTAAGTCTTAACAATAAACCCCAAATGAGGGTAAATTATTTCGTTGGTCAAAACGTTTGTTCATGTTTTTCATACGATCTTACTTTTTGGACAATCCAATAACATAAACAGAAAAGCAAGCAGCAGTTACTTCAAAAGAACCAGTGGGGCCTAAGGCTGGTGTAAGAGAACTAACATAACATAAATACCACATCCACCAGTGCCAACTCATTTAGCACAACCTGATGGTATTGATTTTTGTAGTTGTTTGGTTTGTTTTAGTCATTAAGTCATGACCCACTCCTTGCAACTCCATGGACTATAGCCTGCCAGGCTCCTCTGTCCATGGGATTTCCCAGGCAAGAATACTGGAGTGGGCTGCCATTTCCTTCTCCAGGGGATTTATTCCCAACCCAGGGATCGAACCTGTGGCCCTGCAGTGGCAGCCATATTCTTTACCACTGAGCCACCAGGGGAAGCTAAACTAATAATAGCAAAATTCTAACTATACACTGCTGCCTGAATTTATATGGGGGAAAAAATGAAAGGATCTACACTGCAGGGGTGGATCTCTGCCCTCCAAGCAAAGAGTAAATGGCCCCATTGGATCGAAATCTTAAGGCAATATAGTCACCCATATTTTGGCAGTAGATATATTTATGAAAACTTGTTTAAACTGGTTCTTTGTGAATAATACAGGACTTTTAATAAACTAGGGAAACATCTATCTGTACATAAAACTGTTACCTCAAAACTGAATTCAAACTGTGAACAAGGCCGCACTTTCAAGTATGTTTGTTCTGCCTGTGTTGAAGCTGGAGTTCAAAGACAGTGGAGACAGAAACACTGTTCTCATGGCCCTTCCTGGCTCCACTGTCTCTGCCCCTCCACCAAGAGACTTTTAAGAGATTCAGATCTTCTAGGAGGCGAAATATGATTAAACCAAAACAAAAGCAAAGAGAAACTTATACATGATAAATTGAATTATTTATTAGGAAATTTAGAAAACAGTTGTTGATAAACAGGAATACATGATAGAAAAGGTACAGAGATAAAAGCACATAATTGAGAATTAAATGCGCACCTAAAGGATTTGGGGAATTGTGATCCTATTTAACGGAGCTCAGTGATGTCAACTCTTCTTAGGAGTCAGGTTGTACTTGGGCTTTTATTTTGGATGTTTGCTAATCGATTGGGAACTTTTCAGAGAGAGAAACTGAAAATACGCAAAGCAGAAGAGATAGGAATCCAAATCCAGGAGCAAAGTTGCAGCCCAGAAAGGTAAGTCCTAGAGCCCCAGGTGATGTCAGGTAGGGCAAGTGAACAGGCGAGAGAGACATCCAGAACAGAGATGGAGCTGGTCACCTAGTGGCAGCACTGCTTCTGGCAGCTGCACTTCTGCTGGCAGCAGCACTTATGCTGGCAACAGCCCTTCCCACACGACTTGCAGCTGCAGGTGCGGCGGTGGCAGCAGACCACGGGGACGCTGCAGCAGCCCCCGCAGCAGCCGTAGCAGCAGGGGCAGCAGCTGGTGCAGCAGCCCACCCGGTAGCACCTGCAGCTGTTGCAGCTGCCGCAGCCACCGCCGCCTCCGCCGCAGCCACCACAACTTCCACAACCACAGCAGCCCATGGTGTCGGTAGAGGGAACTCTGAGTAGAGAGGAGAGGTGAGGAGGGAAACTCAGGAGGTGAAGAAGTTCTGATGCCTGCCTCCACCAAGGGCCCCTTAAATACCGTCTCTGGGGAGACAAGTGACCTAAGCCTCGAGGTCACTTCCCTGTTGTTGATGCAGATACCCACGGTGGAATCTCACATGGCCTTGTGCATTTCCTTAGTGGATCCTTCTCACTTAAAAAACTTGCTAAATTTAGCTTTCGCTTGTCTTTTTAAAGCCATCTTGAAAAATAGAACGGGAAACAACTATTAACCCCCTTTCCTCTTTCAGTTCAGTGGCTCAGTAGTGTCCGACTCTTTGCGAGCCCATGAATCCCAGCACGCCAGGCCTCGCTGTCCATTACCAGCTCCCGGAGTTCGCTCAGACTCGCATCCATCGAGTCGGTGATGCCGCCCAGCCGTCTCACCCTCAGTCGGCCCCTTGCCCCTTGCCCCCGGTCCCGGGTGTAAAGGTCTGAACGGACCAGAATTCTCTCGGCTGCTTTTACATCTCTCAGCCCTGTCAGCCCAGGACAGAGACTGTTCATTCCCGATTACCAGGCTGGGAAAACACTGTTTGGGGGAATATTTTGAACTTGAAAGGGAAACGGGATCCCTGGTCACATTATTTCATCCTGGGATAATTCTTCATCCTCTAATGCAGATTAGGACTCTGATTCAGAACAGAACGGTCCTGTGTCATCAGGGGTTACTCCAGGGCATGCTTTCAGTTGTGTCAGATGATAGAAGCACATCCTAAGAAGAACATTCCCAAGTCACCTGCCAAATTTAAGGACACTTCTGCTATCAGCAGCCTGTTCAAAGAGGACAAGCAGCAACAGAGATGCAGACACAGAACAGACTTGCGGACACAGCGGGAGAGGGTTGGACAAGTTGAGAGAGTAGCATTGAAACGTATGCTTTACCATGTTTGGAACAGATAGCCAGTGGGAATTTGCTGCATGGTGCAGGGGTCTCAACCCAGTACTCTGTGACAGGCTGGAGGGCAGGGAGGTTCAAAATGGAGGGGACATGCTTCAGTCTATTCCCTGGTGGCTCAGATGGTGAAGAATCTGCTGGCAATGTGGGAGACCTGGGTTCGATCCCTGGCTTGGGAAGATTCCTGAAGAAGGGCATGGCAACCCACTCCAGTATTCTTGCCTGGAGATTCCCATGGACAGAGGAACCTGGTGGCTTACAGTCCATGGCAGAGTCAGACACAACTGAGTGAGTAACACCCATGGCTGATACATGTTGATGCATGACAAAACCAATACAACACTGTGAAACAATTATCCTCCCATTAAAAATAAATAAATAAATAAAAAGGAGGACAAATCAAAGAGCGGGTTTCTGACATCTCTGTGTTGCTGGGATGGTCAGAGACCATCCACGTGGAATACTTACTTGAAATCATTGCTTTCACATGGCTGTCACTGCACAGACCACTCTTTCCTGTTAGAGGCAATCACTGGAGTCTGCAGATCAGGCTCTGTTAGCCATTCTCAGCAGATGAAAACATTCCTATGGGTCACCCTCAGAGAACTCTGCAGTCAAGGAGGAAAATACTTTTTGCAGCAAATGAAACTTGAACCCATGGGCTCTTCAGCTGCCTTCACATATACCCAGAAGACTAAAAAGTTTCCTTATCCAGTGACTGTACTTTTTTGACTCCAAAGAACATGTAGCTACTTCTGTAGTGTTGGGCTTCAGTTACTTGTGTATCGCTATCAGATTTTACTACAAGATGGCAGAATAGAAGGACATGTGCTCATTTCCTCCTGTGAGAACTCCAAAATTACAACTCACCTGCCACAGGGGCAGAGGCTCTGGGTGCAGCAGACCTGGGTATGACATAAGCCCTCTTGGAGGAGGTCGCCATTAACCCCTCCACAGAGCTGCCAGAACTCACACAGGACTGGGGAAACAGACTCTTGGAGGGTGCAAACAGAACCTTGTGTGCACCAGGACCCAGGAGAAAGGAGCAGTGACCCCACAAGAGACTGACCCAGACTTGCCCGTGAGTGCCCAGGAGTCTCTGGTGGAGGCCTGGGTCAGCAGTGGCCTGCTGCAGGGTTGGGGGCACTGAGTGCAGTATTGTGTGCACTGGACCTTTTGGAGGAGGTCGCCATTATCCTCATTACCTCCACCATAGTTTGGCCTCAGGTCANTGCCCAGGAGTCTCTGGTGGAGGCCTGGGTCAGCAGTGGCCTGCTGCAGGGTTGGGGGCACTGAGTGCAGTATTGTGTGCACTGGACCTTTTGGAGGAGGTCGCCATTATCCTCATTACCTCCACCATAGTTTGGCCTCAGGTCAAACAACTGGGAGGGAACACAGCCCCACCCATCAACAAAAAATTGGATTAAAGATTTACTGAGCATGGCCCTGCCCCACCACTGCTGACCCTTACCTCTGCAGGAGACACTCAAACACAGTTCCAACTCAGTCTCTGTGGGGTCTCTGGGTCCTAGTGCACACAAGGTTTGTTTGAGCCATCTGAGCATCTCTACTGGATACAGGGTTTGATTCTAAATGTGATTTTGCCCCTCCTACCATCTTGCTGGGGCTTCTCCTTTCCCCTTGGATATGAGGTATCTTTTTTTGGTGGGATCCAACATTCTCCTGTCGATGGTTGTTCAGCAGCAAGTTGTAATTTTGGAGTCCTCACAAGAGGAGATGAGTGCACATCCTTCTACTCCACCATCTTGCAGTAAACTCTGATACTACAAGACCCAGACCCAGACTACAAGAACAAGATCCAGTTTGCCCCTCAGTCTCTCCTCTCAGGAAGCTTCCACAAGCCTCTCATCCTTATCCATCAGACGGGAGACAGAATGAAAACCACAATAACAGAAAACTAACCAAACTGATCACACGGACCACAGCCTTGTCTAACTCAATAAAACTATGAGCCGTGCTGTGTAGGTCCACCCAAAATGGATGGGTCATGGTGGAGAGTTCTGATGAAACGTGGTCCACTGGAGAAGGGAATGGCAAACCACTTCAGTATTCNGTACTGTCTGAATAGACTAACTGAAATGGCTTTCAAAGAATATTTAATGGTTCTAATTAATTCTTATATGTTGAATAATAAAACTCCAGACAGTATAAGATAAGCCTCAGATATTTATCTTTTCAAATAATAATATGTCCTTACAATTAGGCTTGTCACCCTTTCCTAATCAGAAAATAGGTCATTTCAAAGAAAAATCCACAATGCAGACTTAGAAATTAAAGACTGAACTAAGAATATAGAGGCAAAAATTGTTTTCCTGAGTTTACTATAGACCAAATATCTAATTAATTTATCTCGGTTTTATACCTGGTAATTTAGTATGTGGCTTCCCTGGTGGCTCAGAGGGTAAAGCATCTGCTTACAATGCGGGAAACCCGGGTTCAATCCCTGGGTCGGGAAGATCCCCTGGAGAAGGAAATGGCAACCCACTCCAGTACTCTTGCCTGGAAAATCCCATGGACTGAGAAGCCTAGTAGGCTACAGTCCCTGGGGTCGCAAAGAGTCGGACATGCCCGAGAGACTTCACTTTCACTTTCTTTCACTTTCAAATTATAAAATATACTTTCAGTTTTAAGGATAAATGTTATAATTTGACTTTCAGTGTCTCAAATTTTAATATGGTGCCATATGTACTTTCTTTTTACCTTTTATATAAGTCCCACTTCATCTTTTTACATTTCAGGAGTAACCAGTCATCTTTAAAAAAAACACTAATTGTATGCCCCCACTAGGCAGAAAAGTATTCTATGAAAATGTCTCAGTCACATTGTCAGACTGAAAAATTATTCTTATAAAATAGGTAGACCGATGATTGAATCAAACATTGTAGTCACTGATCTGATATCTTTATGAACTATAAATTTAATTTTTCTTCAAATCATCAAATTTATCTTTAATCTTCTACAATTTCTTATTTGTTAAATTTGTACTAGTATGACAGTCTTTTTAAACTTGGTGTATTTTTTCCCCCTAGCAATTTAAATAAAGAAAAGTCAGCTTTGCAGCAAATGAAGGATCAAATGGCATTAGATTTGGAACAACTTCTAAATCATCGTGAGGTACTTTTTCCATTTTGTCTTGCTTTTTAACACTTTAGGCTTTTTCGGAATCAAATTGGGTTGAGATTATTGGATCCCAGTTGCCCATATTCATTATGAGTTAATTCTTATTCCTGGAATTCATAATTCGTTATGGCCCCTTATTGCCTTATTCATATCTCTGTCATTGAATTTCCATGTTATTTAGTAATCATCTGTGTTACACCTTTCTCCTTCTAGTCCATAAATTTCTTTAGTGTATCTCGTCTTGTTTATCATTCTGTAGCCAGTGCCTAGTGTACAATATTTGTGTTGAACTTTAAAATCCATAAGTTTTCTTTAATTTCTTCCTCATGAAAAATCTGTTAGATTTAATACAATCCCTATTTTATAAAAGAAGTAAATGAGTTTTAGGGGGTTTGCCTAGAGTCAGATGGTCCCTGGGATAACCTAAGTTTTCTTTCTCATTTTTAAAGTCAGATTTATTGAGATATACAATAAAATTCACCCTTTCTAGCATACAATTCTATGATTTTTTGGCTAATGCGCACAGTTCTGTAACCATTACCACAAGCAATATATAAGATAGTTTCATCATCACAGAAAATTCCCTCTTGAACCCTTTTCCCCAACTCCAGTCTGAGCAACCAGTGATCTGTTTTCTATCCCTGTAGTTTTGCCTTTTCCAACAAAAGGTATTATCCTTTCACAGAATGTCAAATAAATAAAATTATCAGGGAATTTCCTTAACAGTCCAGTGGGGTAGGACTCTGTGCTTTCACTGACAATGGGACAAGTTCCGTTCCTGGTCAAGGAACTTAGATCCCGCAAGCCAAGTAGTACAACCAAAAAAGGAAGTAATAACAATAATAATAAAATTATTGGTCTTTTCAATCTGGGTTTTGTTCAGTTGCCATAAAAAAGATTCATTCATGTTGTTATAAATATTAGTAATTTGTCCTTTTATTGCTGAGTAGTATTCCATTGTATGGATAAACCACAGTTTGTTAATCCATTCACAGTTGAAGGTCATTTGCGTCATTTCCATTTGGGAACACTTAAAAATAAAGCTGCTGTACACTGTTGTATATATGTTTTTATGTAAATAAAATTTTCCTTTTCGCTTGGTAAATATCAGGAGCAGGATTTCCAGGTCATGTGGAAAGTGTATGCTTAACATTGTAAGAAACTGCCAGACTATTTTCCAAAGTGACTATGTCTTTTGCATTCCCACCAGCAACAAGTGTGAGTTCTCACCAACAGTTGGTATCATTAAGCTTAGTTTTTTAATCCATGAATTTTTTCCACTGTACTATCACTGCCTTGTCTTAGCCATGTTTTTACCATTTTGCAGTCCTAACAGAGAAAGAAATGCTCAAAGCAGATCATTGGTTTATAAGTATCCTGAAGACATTGCTTCCTAGTCTGGAAAAGATATATCAGGTATTTGGGAAGAAATTATTGGAAGGAAATTATTGAGAGAGATGAAGCAAGGAATATTCCTAGAAACAACTTAAAGATACATATCCTAGAAATAATGTCAAGGGAATTGGGAGACTGTCTTTATCTTAGAAATGGCCTTTGGAGTGAGTTCTCTTAAAGGTGTATTTTATGTGATGGGTGAAAAGGATAAGAAAGTGTCTCTGGGCTAGATTTTAGAGATGATTTTTAGGTAGATAACCAGACCTGACAACAAGTTACAGAGTAGAGAAATTTCTGAAAATATGTATTCTTTTTTCCGACTTTCAGCATTCCAGGCCTTATCTACTATTAACTTGTGTCCTAGGATTCTGATTTCAAATAGTTGTTGCCTCACTGTGGAAGCCAGATTTATTCAGTATGTGTATCATAACAAAAGTTTTTAAAACTGAATATTTAAGAAGTAGTAGCTACAGAGGTCCGTTAAGTCATACCAAAAGCTTTTTTTTGCCCCCTAAAAAGCTGCATAATAGATAATGTATTTAGAATGGCAAGTCCCATTTGAATTTAGAGAATTATGCTCAACTCTGAAAAATATATGAAAGCCTTCACTAATATATTTTGTATGTCACACTTGGAATCACATTATTCATGAGTCCAAATAAAAACTATAAGTTTTAATAGTGGGTTGAGACTTGAGTAGGTTTAAAGGAAAATATGTCTTAACATAAAAATTAAATACTAACAAGGTGAATTAAGTTGACAGCTACCGCATGGCATCAATGAAGTTTGTAAGGATATACATCTAATTAAATATTTGTCAGTTAATTTGCATGCATTTGAGATTTCTTCATTTTGGTATACAAATAATCCAACATTATGACTTTTCTTTATGCCAAACAGTCAAAGAAAAGTAGCTTTTCTTTCTCCCCAAAGCAAAATAAAAATTCAAGTTTAATGAAACAAATCTAATATAAGCTTGTAATCTTTTCTAAGAAATGGTTTAAGGAATTCCCTGATGGTCCAGTGTTTAGGACTCCGCATCTTCATTGCCAGGGGCCTGAGTTTGATCTGAAGTCCGGGAACTAAGATCCCACAAGCCTCCTGGCCAAAAAAAAAAAAAAAGAAGAAGAAGAAAGAAAGAAACAGCTTAGCACCAACTTGCATCACGTGTACAGCATGCATGCTCAGTCACGTGTGACTCTTTGCAACCCTATGGACTGTGTCTCCCCAGGCTCCTCTATCCATGGGATTTTCCAAGCAAGAGTACTGGAATGGATTGCCATTGCCTACTCCAAGGACCCTTCCCAACCCAGGGTTCAAACCCACATCTCTTGTATCTCCCAAATTGGCAGGCAGATTCTCTACCACTTCATTACCTGGGAAACCCTTATAATGTATGCAGACCCAAATGCAAATGCAGAAGGCTTCTATGGAAAGAAAATAGCCTGTAACCTAGGAATATGCTTGAACATTCCTTTGAACATTTACTTGATGAAACAGAATCTGCAAGATTGATTTATTCATTTTATGACTTTGAGGGTGACGTGTCCAGAACACCCAGTAGATAACAGTTGAATAAGAATAACTCTGATAAATAAGTCAAATTTATTGAAAGTGAAAATCAGGACTGAGACTAAGAGGAGGGCAAGCAGTCACCAAGGGCACAAAATAGTGGAGGTGCCCCCTCTCAGGGGCATGCCCAGTGCAGGGCTGGCAGCTGAGAGCTTGCCTCACCCTTGTCAGGACCCTGTGAAAATGATCTAGCATGAGTCATTGATTCAATCAGGCAGATTTTCTCAGTTTAAATAAGTGATTCATAAAGAGACCAAATGAACATTTAAAGTGTTTCATATTCTTTTTTGCATTGGACAGGTCTTGCTTTAATTTTATAAGTGATGTTACTTAGTTCTGGTAAGACTGTGTGTGTATGGTAATAATACAAAATGAGATCCCCACCTCATTTACATAGTTATCAAATATGTGTTACATGAAAAAAAGAAAATGAGTGGGATAGTCCTGGGTTGACAATGCTAGGATAGGTGAGGCAGGGTTTTTCTTTTCTGTATTGGTCTTAGCTCACAACATCAGCTTAAAACTTCATTCACATTAGTAGTCAGTTGTGGTCTTAAGAATTTCCAGGAAGGATAAAATCGATAGTGGTCTCTTATTCTATAAATTTTTAGAATTGATACATTCAAAAACCGTTGTGTGTATTTGGAAAGTGTATTGGGTGACTTTTATTCTCATCTTTTCTTTAGAGAAAGTGTATTAACCTAATAAAAAAATGTTAAGAAAGGATTGTTGTTTAGTCACTCAGTTGTATCTAACTCTTTGTGACCCCAGGGACTGTAGCCCACCAGGCCTCTTTGTTCATGGCATTTCCCAGGCAAACATGCTGGAGTGGGTTGCCATTTTTTCCTCCAGGGGATCAAACCTGCGTCTCCTGTGTTGCTGGCGAATTCTTTTCCACTTCGCCACCAGGGAAGCCCTACTGAGCCTGCGCTCTAGAGCCTGTGAACCTCAACTACTGAGCCCACGTGCTGTAGCTACAAAAGCCTCTGCCCCCTAGAGCCGGTACTCTGCAGTAAGAGAGGCCTGAGCACCACAGTGAGAGGAGCCCCCACTCCCCGCAACTGGAGAAAACCCACCCACAGCAGTGATGACCCAGAACAGCCAAAAATCAATCAATCTTATTTAAAAAAAAAAAAACACAGTTCCTTTATAGAAGATCAGAACAAAATCTGGTGCCATTTCTCTTTGTTTTGTGAAACTTCAGGGACCTACTAAGTGCTTCCATTTATATTATATAATTTAGTGTTTGCTGCTGTCCCCTGAGATAAGTATCGTTGTCCCTACTTTTACAGATGAAACTGATGCTGAGTAACTCATGGCTAAGTAACCCAACCATGATTACATACTTACTGTTAAAACTTTTTTATTTTTCTGAAACAGAAGCTTATGATCCTTAGTCTCATTTAGACAAAAATCTCATGATGAATTATTGTTTGCGTGAGTTCCAGGAAAATTTTTGCCGCTGTAGATGAAGGTTTTTTTTTTTTTTTTTTTTTTCAGAAAGCTTTTTTTTTTTTTCCAGAAAATGAGAACTGTGTAATTTAACGTGTTTCCTTTTTGTCTTAGTTGACAGAAAACTCAGAGCTAAATATCTTATCCAGGTGCTGCAATCTTCTTCATTTCTTTCACTTTTCGTGCTTCAAAGTAGCTTTTTCTTTATCTTTCAAGTAGAATGAAATCTTTTTTACCCTTCAGTGCCTCCATTTATACTAAGACCTTTTATGTATAAAAATGCAATATATAAATCTTAAATAATTAGGTTTTTAAAAATATAAAGGAAAAGACCAACTAACATGATCTCACTTTTAGTTAACAGTATCAGGGCTTCAAATTCAACATTCAGTTTTGAGTATAAGAAATATGATTCCTTAGAGTGACTTTTCTTATTTCATCATATGTCCTTAGAATCTAAGCTTTCAAGAGCAGGAAAAATATCTTTAATCAGCTAGGTATCTAGTAAAATACTGAGCATAATTTTAAGAAATGGATGTAAAAGCTCTTTTTAAAAATTCTTTAAATTCTAACTGTGTTAGGGACACTGGTAAGAGCTCTTCTTAGGAAACTTTTCAGTGTTTTATTGAGCAATAGTTGGTATCATGAGCTTAAACTGATGATACTCGTGTTCAACAAAAATGAACCAATTTGAAAACTATTTAGAATGCAGAATCTCGGGGCTTGGTGATTGATTGGATTTAGGGAATGATGAGAGAAGGAATGAGAATTGATGCCTGGGGTTTTGGCTTGTGTTCTGGGTTTATGATGATGCTGTGAAAGCCATAAGACAAATAAGTTTGGGAAAGAACTCAAGAAAATATCTAAGTGGATATATTCCGTAGAGAGTTTGAAGTGTAGGTTCCGGACTTCAAGGAAGAGAACTTATCTAGAGCTAGAGATTTGAGAGTCAAAGCATAAACATGGTATGTACACAGAAGCAGAATGAACTAGTGAAGGTGTATAGAGTGAGAACAGAGAGGGGCCTAGGACAGAGTCTTGATGAGTACCAACAGTCTAGGAATAGGCAGAGCAAACAAAGCTCACACTAGAGTGAGGAGTGATCAGCGACATGGCAGGCACATCAGGAAGAGTGGATCCCTAAAGCCAGAACCATTCACTAGGGAGTAGGTTGGCAGCAGTGGCTTCAGCTACCAAAGGGCCAGGTCAAACAAAGATAAAAAAGAAAGTGTCATTTGGATTTTTAAAAATGCTAAAACAAAAAGCAGTTTCAGTGGTGCTAAAAGGCAGGTTTCAGTGAACTGGTAAATGCACAGAGGTTGAAAAATAATAAAAAATAGACAACCCTCTGAATAAGGATTGTGGCCATGAAATTAAAAGATGCCTGCTCTTTGGAAGAAAAGCTATGACAAACCTAGACAGCACATTCAAAAGCAGAGACATCATTTTGCCAACAAAGATCTGTATAGTCAAAGCTGGGGGGTTTCCAGTAATCATGTACAGATATGAGAGTTGGACCATGAAGAAGGCCAAGTGCCGAAGAATTGATGTTTTCAAATTGTGCTACTGGAAAAGACTCTTGTAAGTCCCTTCAACTACTGGAGCAATTTGGCCACATGATGCAGAGAGCCAATTCATTGGAAAAGACTCCAATACTGGGAAAGATTGAAGTCAAAAGGACAAAGCGGATGGCAAAAGATGAGATGGTTAGGTAGCAACACTGACTCAATGGACATGAATTTGAGGAAATTCCAGGAGATAGAGCAAAGTCAAGGAGCTTGGCATGCTGCAGTCTATGGAGCTGCAAAGAGTTGGACACGATCTAATGACTGAACAACTGTTTAAGAGAATATAAGGTGGTCAAGGAGGGAGCATGAGATCAAGGGCTGAGATGGAGAGTATCCAGCCTAAGTGGTGATAGGAAGGAGCCAAACAGAGGGAGACATTGAAAGTTCAAAAGAGGATGATCAATTGAGCAAAAGTGCTGGAAAAGGAAGAGATCCAGGATGAAATGATGGGATTTAACTTTAGATAGGAGGGGACATCTTTTCCATTTTGAAGAGGAAAAATAAAAATTATGTTAAAAGTAACTTAGTAGGTTTAGTGGCAAGAATTTAGGAAGTTCCCATCTATTGGCTATTTTCTAATGGCAAGACAGGTGATAGGATCAGAATTTGGTTTTTTATTTTATTTATTTTTGACGGTGCTGCGTCTTCTTTGCTGCATGCAGACTTTCTCTAGTTGCATTGAGCAGGGGCTTTTCTTCATTGTGGTATGCAGGCTTCTCATTGTGGTGGCTTCTCTTGTTGCAGAGCACAGGCTCTGGGTAAATGGGCTTCAGTAGTTGCAGCTTGGAGGCTCACTAGTTGTGGTACACAAGCTTTAGTTGTTCCACAACGTGTGGAATCTTCCCAGGCCAGGGGTCAGACCTGTGTCCCCTACATTATCAGACAGACTCCTATCCACTGTACCACCAGGGAAGTCTCTGTTGATTTTTTTTTAGCCATACCAAGCAGCGGTATGTGGGATCTTAGTTCCTCAAACAGGGATCAAACCCTTTCCCCCTGTAGTACAAGCACAGAGTCTTAATCACCAGACCACCATGAAAGTCCTAGGATCAGAATTTTGAGAAAAATAGAAGTTCGAAATAGCTGTATAGTAAATGAGTGATGTGTTTTACAGACATAACAATTAATTGCCAAGGTGAGATATCATATGTTCATTGTAGTACCATTCTGTGTAATTTTTCTCTAGCAGCTAACACTCAGCATGCTAGGTGCAAACATGGAGAAGGTAGGCAGTTGGTCTGATCCAGAATTACAAATGTATATGTTCAGCTCTCATTAACTTGTAAGGCTGGAATTACCTTTATATTCTTTACGTCACATATTTTGAAATACTGTGGAAAAATATAGCAATCAAACAGACAAGATAGCTCTGCTACTTAGTAACTGTAGATTCTTAAGACAATAATTTAACCCCTCTAAACTCAGAATTGTATGAGAATTAAACAATGTAGTACTTTTCTGACATATGACAGTAAGTCCGTAAATGTAGGTCCTTTCCCTCTTTTCCTTCCTTTTCAAGAATAAATTCAAATGTTATCTATTCTTTGAAGCCCTTCATAACTCAGTAAAGAAAAACTTAAGCTTTTTAAAATCTCTTTCCCACAACTCTAAAAATGTTTGTATTAATATTCCTACCACTATATATCATAATTACACATGTGTCTTGCCAATGAAGTGCCTAGTTTTTCTTTGCGTACTAGCCTTTATTTAGCACAGTATTTAGCACATAGTAAGTATTCAGTTGGGCTTCCCAGATTCAGTGGCTCAGTGGTAAAGAATCTTCCTGCCAATGCAGAAGATACGTTCAGTCCCTGGATAGAGAAGATCCCTTGGAGGAGGAAATGGCAACCCATCCCAGTATTCTTGCCTGGAGAATTCCATGGACAGGGGAGCCTGGTGGGCTGTAGTGCATGGGGTCGCAAAGAGTCAGGCACGACTGCGCAACTGAACATACACACACACATGTCCAAGTACTCAATTAAATGTTTGTTAAACTGTGATCTTTTTCAGTCTTCAATAATAATTTCACTGAGTGAGTGTGAGTGAAAGTCGCTCGGTCATGTCCGACTCTTTGTCCATGGAATTCTCCAGGCCAGAATACTGGAGTGGGTAGCCTTTCCCTTCTTCAGGAATAATTTCACTAGAAGCTGTCAAATTGAGGGCTTTAGAAACCAACCTTTAATATATTCATGTGTTCCCCCCTCATACATATATATTTGTGGAATATAATACATCTGTTTCTAAAACCTGAACTTCGGACTTCCCTGGTGGCCCAGTGGTTAGGAATATGGCTGTCAAGACAGAGGATGTGGGTTCGATGATGCATAGTGTGTTAAGATTCCATATACCGTGGAGCAGCTGGACCCTTGCGCCACAACTGCTGAGCCCAAATGCCCTAAAGTTTGTGCTCCACAACATGAGAAGCCCATCCACCACCACTAGAGAGTAGCCCCCATGAGCCACAACTAGAGAAAGCCCACCAGCACCAGTGAAGACCAAGCACAGCCAAAAATAAATAAAATTTAAAAAAAAATAAAACGAGCTGCTTCTACCCTTTCACCCAGTGCTTCTGTCAATAATCTCTCTCAAGGTCCACAAGCATTTCAGTTAGTATTTAACCAGAACTTAACCAACCACTTCTTAGTAAGTGCCTAGAATGTGCAAGGCCTCACACTTGCCTGAGTGTTGGCCTGACTCCCACGGTTCCAGATACCTCGCCTGTTACTGCGATGTGTGTCACTTAAAAAAAAAAAAAAATCCCTGCAGTTAGCCAGGTTTCTGCAAAATGAAGTCACAGTATAATTATCATTCTTTTATGGTATGTTTATGTTCCAGGACTAACTCCTATGTTCTTTGTGATTTCTCGGAAAGTTTCAGGGACGTTTCGGCATCACAAGTGCCCCTGAGGCAATCCACTTCATAAAGGGCTCAAACAAATTACATACTTCTATATGTGTGTCATTCTTTTGGGTTCATACTTAACTATTTTGAAATTTCCTTAAGAATACCTTTTTACATGTTTTTCTTAGACACCTATGTAGTTAAATTTTACAGTCAGAACAGTCATCATGACTTAAAAAAAATACTGTGTGGGTAAGTTAATTTTTCTTTAAATGAAGATGTAATTATTTCTCAGACTGGTACACTTCTCATCATAGTGTGCTCTTCAAGTTCAAATTTGTTTTTTATTTCCTAGATGTAAAAGAGTGTTTTAAAGGTAATTATTATAGTGGAAAGCTAAAACATATATAGTATAAGTCATATTTTCCCTATAAAATTTGAGAATGCTTATTTTTTCCACATAAGGGTATGTGAATTTAGGTCTGAGGAAATTCAGAGAGTAAAGTATTGCAAAAAACAGTCATTGCAAGTGTTAGATTTAAATATACTTGAAGTATGACTAAACTAAGCCTACTATGTAAAAGTGTAATAATATAACTTCTTCCTACCAAAATATTTTAATTGTTTTCAGCCCAGTTATGTTATAACTAAAATATCCAAAGAGCCCTGTGATGGCATTATACCCACTTAACAGAAGCAGCAACTGAATGTTTTTTGTCCTCAATTTTGAATTGCCTAAAGACACACCGTTTTTGTCTAAGATTATACTCTGTAGACCTCCATGTTTATGTGGACTTGCACTAAACTTAACAGAACTAGGTCAGATTATTTTGATTTTCATAAGTACCTTGGCTTCTTTTTTAATCTTTTNCCAGATACCTCGCCTCTTACTGCGATGTGTGTCACTTAAAAAAAAAAAAAAATCCCTGCAGTTAGCCAGGTTTCTGCAAAATGAAGTCACAGTATAATTATCATTCTTTTATGGTATGTTTATGTTCCAGGACTAACTCCTATGTTCTTTGTGATTTCTCGGAAAGTTTCAGGGACGTTTCGGCATCACAAGTGCCCCTGAGGCAATCCACTTCATAAAGGGCTCAAACAAATTACATACTTCTATATGTGTGTCATTCTTTTGGGTTCATACTTAACTATTTTGAAATTTCCTTAAGAATACCTTTTTACATGTTTTTCTTAGACACCTATGTAGTTAAATTTTACAGTCAGAACAGTCATCATGACTTAAAAAAAATACTGTGTGGGTAAGTTAATTTTTCTTTAAATGAAGATGTAATTATTTCTCAGACTGGTACACTTCTCATCATAGTGTGCTCTTCAAGTTCAAATTTGTTTTTTATTTCCTAGATGTAAAAGAGTGTTTTAAAGGTAATTATTATAGTGGAAAGCTAAAACATATATAGTATAAGTCATATTTTCCCTATAAAATTTGAGAATGCTTATTTTTTCCACATAAGGGTATGTGAATTTAGGTCTGAGGAAATTCAGAGAGTAAAGTATTGCAAAAAACAGTCATTGCAAGTGTTAGATTTAAATATACTTGAAGTATGACTAAACTAAGCCTACTATGTAAAAGTGTAATAATATAACTTCTTCCTACCAAAATATTTTAATTGTTTTCAGCCCAGTTATGTTATAACTAAAATATCCAAAGAGCCCTGTGATGGCATTATACCCACTTAACAGAAGCAGCAACTGAATGTTTTTTGTCCTCAATTTTGAATTGCCTAAAGACACACCGTTTTTGTCTAAGATTATACTCTGTAGACCTCCATGTTTATGTGGACTTGCACTAAACTTAACAGAACTAGGTCAGATTATTTTGATTTTCATAAGTACCTTGGCTTCTTTTTTAATCTTTTCATCATCAGGTTTAAAATTACAAACACCCCTATTGTGTCCTGCAGGTAAAATTCTGTCTTGGGTGAAACATTCTATCTCATCATAGAAATACCTTATTTGTGTACATATGCCCTTTTAACAGTTTTTTGCATCACACTTTCACATCTATTATGTATCACATAGACCTTTCATTTTCTAGTTTTAGGTTTGTTTTTTTTTTAAAGAATGAAATGTGTATTTTTCCCACTACATTTTAGAAGTTTGGTATGTTTCCTTTTAAACAGTAAGTACACTTCTCTGACCTTTTTTTATCAGTAAGGAACAAGTAAATGACCTCTTGCTATCATTTCTAACCCTGTGTTTTTATGACTTTTAGGATAGCAGCCGTTTATAACAAACTAAACAATTCTTGGGTATAAGGACACGCGTAAAACAAACTGCAAAGCTATTAAAATAAGTCTCTGGAAATATGTGTTGGCCAAGAGAGAACATTAACAGTGAAATGAGATGATTATGGTCTTCTTTGGCAGTATTTTGATTTAAACTGAGGACATCTATATCCTGTATCAAGTTGCTGACACTGAAGGAAGACTGGGAATATAACATGGAGAAGNAATATGTGTTGGCCAAGAGAGAACATTAACAGTGAAATGAGATGATTATGGTCTTCTTTGGCAGTATTTTGATTTAAACTGAGGACATCTATATCCTGTATCAAGTTGCTGACACTGAAGGAAGACTGGGAATATAACATGGAGAAGTTCGGGCACTAGAGTGAGGCACGCTCCAGACACCGAAGAGTCTCAAAGAGCCTGGAGTCTGAAATTAATGATGAAAATCAACAAGAATTTGCATCAGAACCTACCAGATTATACTGAAATGATAAAAGCCAGAAAACAGACAACAGCTAGATGAATATTGGTACAGAAGGAAAAGCCAGGTACAAGACGACATGTATACCAGAGGCAAGGCCGTTAAAAGCCCAAGGTGAAATTCTGTAATCAGATGAATGAAGGTATCTGCACAAACCAATCAGAACAAAACTGAGGTGCCCACACTTCTGTTTTCAGTCATCAGGGGCAGTAGCCTACTTCAGTGTGTAATAATGCTTCCTCTACCTAACTTCCTCTTCCTCACTGTTGAGGATGACCTTAAGATTATATCCAAGCTCAGGAAAGAATGTTGTTAGTGATTAGTTATGTCCCCTAGGCTATGACAACACAATTGTGTCTCATTTACTAAATCCTTGAGCTCTCACTAAGCTTTCCATGGTAGATAAAGTATTACTCCAAAAATATTTATCATCTGAAATGCATTAGAATAAGGAGTAGATAAGCCTTATTCTTCTCTGCTCTGGCCAGAACTTCATTCTGTTCTAGATTTAAAACTTTGAATACCTATTAGGAGGTAATCAGAGGAAAATAATCAAGATGATAAAAGAATTCCATTCAGCCAAGAGAGATTAATGGATTTGGGGGTGTTTCGAGAAGAAAACTGAAGCTCCAATACTTTGGCCAGCTGATGTGAAGAGCCACCTTATGGGAAAAGACCCTGATGCTGGGAAAGTTTGAGGGCAGGAGAAGGGGATGACAGATGGCCACATGGACAGATGGTTGGATGGGCATTATTGACTCAATGGATATGAGTTTGAGCAAACTCCGGGAGATAGTGAAGAACAAGGAAGCCTGGCGTGCTGCAGTCCATGGGATCACAAAAAGTTGGTCCTTACTGAGCAACTGAACAACAGGGTAGAAAAGATTTAGAGAGATACAAGAAATTCAAAGTAGGCATGTGAAAGAAGCAGAAATAGACTTGCGCTACATCTCTCCAAAGGCTGGAATTAAAACCTAAGGGTAGACATTATATGAAGACATGTTTGGTTTGCTTTGTGTGGTTGCTATTGTTGCTTTGTTTTGTTATGTATAGAGGTTAAATAACTTGAAGGTCCCTTCCAAACCTGAAATTGTGACTGTCAGAGGCCTTGATAGAGAGCATCTGCATTATTATGTAAATAATGAATTCATTTGAATTCTAATTTGAATTGCTTTGAATTCATTTGAATCCTGATTTCATTTCTTAATAGCTAATGAATTTGGCTGTATTTCTTAAAATCTTCTAAACCTCAGTTTGTCTTGAGAATTGCAGTAATATCTACCTCTTGGTATTTAACAGAGGATTAAGTTTTTTTTTTTCCTATTTATTGGGTGTGTGCTGGGTCTTAGCTGCAGCACCTGGGTTCTTTGATCTTTGTTTGGTATGCAGGATCTTTACTGGCAGCAGTGAACTTTAGTTGCAGCATGTGAGATCTAGTTCCCTGACCAGGGATCAAACCCAGGCCCCCTGAATTGGGCACACAGAGTCTTAGCCACTGGACTACCAGGGAAATCCTGAAGATTACATTTTTGTGTAAAATACATAGTGCAAAGCCTGGAACATAGTAAATACTGCATGAATATTAATATGCCAGACAAAAATATGTTTTGTCTATTCTTTAGAGTGTAGTGATATTAGCATTAGGTATATTTTACCTTCTTCAAAAATTATATATTGAGTGAATTGAGAGAGTAGCATCGACACATATACAGTACCATGTGGAAAATGGATAGCTTGTGGAAAGCTGCTGTGTAACACAGGAAACTCAGCTCCATGTTCTATGAAGACTTAGAGGAGTGGGATGGGGGGGACAGGAGGGAAGGGAGGCTCACGAGGGAGGGGATATATATGTGTACTTACATACACACTGATTCACATTATACAGCAGAAGCTAACACAACATTGTAAAACAATTATACTCCAATAATAATCAACTTTTTAAATCATACATTGTGATGTGCTAAAAATTTGCTTTGATAATGACTTTAAATTATCTTTGGACACTTAGAGTATCAATAGATAACTTTATAATAATTTTGCATTTTCTTTTAAACTATTTTGTTAGATGTGATAATGATATTTTGGGGTTTTTTTAATCCTTATCTGATAAAAATCTCTACTGAAATATTTACAAGTGAAATGATCTGAAGTCTGAAATCTGCTTTCAAATATTTCAAAATAACTGGAAAGGAAGTAGATAAAAACAATGTTGACAGAACATTATGGCAGTTCTTTAGATGTTTAAACATGGAGTTACCATATGGCCCAGCAATTCCACAACTAGTTTTATACTCAAGAAATGAAAACATGTCTACACAGAAACTTGTACATGAATGTTAGATGTTAACAGCATTATTCACAGCAACCAAAATGTGTAAACAACCTAAATGTCCACCAGCTGATGAATGGATTAAACAAAATGTGGGATAGCTGTACAATGAAATATTACTCAGTCATAAAAATAAATGAATTACTGGTAGATATATAACATCATGCACCTTGAAAACGCCATGCTAAGTGAAAGAAGCTGGTCACACTGGACACACATGTTCCATTCTTTTGAAATGCCTTGAACAAAGAAATCCCCAGAAATAGAAAGCCGATTCGTGGTTGCTTGTGGCTGGTAAATTGAGGGCAGGATGAGATAGTGGAATGATTCCTAAAGGACTCAGGTTTCCTTCTGAGGTGATGGAAAATTTTTTTTTTTCATTTATACTTTAAATGGATGACTATACTGGCAAGTGAATTATATCTCAATAAAGCTGTTTTTAAGAAAAAGCAATTTATTGCCCAAATGTTGATAATGGTTAAAGTTGAGCAGTAGAATATGGAGACTAAAAGTTTCCAAAATAAAATGTTTAAATGCTCTTTCAGATGAAGTTTAAACCTCCAATATAGGTATGTACTTGGTTTAGAACAGTTCAGTTCAGTTCAGTCGCTCAGTCGTGCCCGACTCTTTGCGACCCAATGGACTACAGCACGCCAGGCTACCCTGTCCATCATCAACTCCCAGAGTTTACTCAAACTCATGTCCACTGAGTCAGTGATGCCATCCAACCATCTCATCCTCTGNGTTATTGATATTTCTCCCGGCGATCTTGATTCCACCTTGTGCTTCCTCCAACCAGTGTTTGTCATAATGTATTATGCATATAAGTTAAATAAGCAGAGTGACAATATACAGCCTTGACATATTCCTTTCCTGATTTGGAACCAGTCTGTTGTTCCATGTCCAGTTCTAACTTGCTTCCCGACCTTCATACAGTTTTCTCAAGAGGCAGGTCGGGTGGTCTGGTATTCCCATCTTTTACAGAATTTTCCACAGTTTATTGTGATCCACACAGTCAAAGCTCTGGCATAGTCAATAAAGCAGAAATAAATATTTTTCTGGAATTATTTTGCTTTTTTGATGATCCAGTGGATGTTCGCAATTTGATCTAGTTTACTCTCCCTTTTCTAAAACTGGCTTGAACATCTGGAAGTTCACAGTTCACATACTGTTGAAGCCTGGCTTGGAGAACTTTGAGCATTACTTTACTAGCATGTGAGATGAGTGCAGTTGTGCAGTAGTTTGAGCATTCTTTGGCATTCCCTTTCTTTGGAATGGAATGAAAACTGACCAATCCTGTGGCCGCTGCTGAGTTTTCCAAATTTGCTGGCATATTGAGTGCAGCACTTTCACAGCATCAACTTTTAGGATTTGAAATAGCTCCACTGGAATTCCATCACCTCCACTAGCTTTGTTCNATTGGAATGAAAACTGACCTTTTCCAGTCCTGTGGCCACTGCTGAGTTTTCCAAATTTGCTGGCATATTGAGTGCAGCACTTTCACAGCATCAACTTTTAGGATTTGAAATAGCTCCACTGGAATTCCATCACCTCCACTAGCTTTGTTCATAGTGATGCTTCCTAAGGCCCAGGTTTTCTGGCTCTAGGTGAGTGATCACACCATCGTGATTATCTGGGTCATGAAGATCTTTTCTGTATAGTTCTTCTCTGTATTCTTGCCACCTCCCTCTTAATATCTCTGCTTCTGTTAGGTCCATACCATTTCTGTCCTTTTTTGTGCCCATCTTTGCATGAAATATTCCTTTGGTATCTCTAATTTTCTTGAAGAAATCGCTAGTCTTTCCCATTCTATTGTTTTCCTCTATTTATTTGCATTGATCACTGAAGAAGGCTTTCTTATCTCTCTTTGCTGTTCTTTGGAACTGTGCATTCAAGTGGATATATCTTTCCTTTTCTCCTTTGCTTTTCACTTCTCTTCTTTTTTTCTCTCTTTTTTTTTTTTTCCACTTCTCTTCTTTTCACAGCTATTTATCAGACCTCCTCAGACAGCCATATTGCTTTTTTTGCATTTCTTCTCCATGGGGATGGTCTTGATCCCTGTCTCCTGTACAATGTCATGAGACTCCATCCATAGTTCATCAGGCACTCTGTCTATCAGATCTAGTCCCTTAAATCTTTTTCTCACTTCCACTGTATAATCATAAGGGATTTGATTTAGGTCATACCTGAATGGTCTAGTGGTTTTTCCTACTTTCTTCAATTTAAGTCTGAATTTGGCAATAAGGAGTTCATGATCTGAGCCACAGTCAGCTCCCGGTCTTGTTTGTGTTGACTGTATAGAGCTATTCCATCTTTGGCTGCAAAGAATATAATCAATCTGATTTCGGTATTGACCATCTGGTGAAGTCCATGTGTAGAGTGTTCTCTTGTTTTGTTGGAAGAGGGTATTTGCTATGACCAGTGCACTCTCTTGGCAAAATTCTATTAGCCTTTGCTCTGCTTCATTCTGTACTCCAAGGCCAAATTTACCTGTTACTCCAGGTGTTTCTTGACTTCCTACTTTTGCATGTCAGTCCCCTATAATGAAAAGACATCTTTNTTGTTGGAAGAGGGTATTTGCTATGACCAGTGCACTCTCTTGGCAAAATTCTATTAGCCTTTGCTCTGCTTCATTCTGTACTCCAAGGCCAAATTTACCTGTTACTCCAGGTGTTTCTTGACTTCCTACTTTTGCATGTCAGTCCCCTATAATGAAAAGACATCTTTTGGGGGTGTTAGTTCTAAAAGGTCTTGTAGGTCTTCACAGAACCGTTCAGCTTCTTCAGCATTACTGGTCGGGGCATAGACTTGGATTACCATGATATTGAATTGTTTGCCTTGGAAATGAACAGAGATCATTCTGTCATTTTTGAGATTGCTACTGCATTTCAGACTGTTTTGTTTTGGTTTAAAACCAGGTTGGTTTTTACCTCGGGTTAGCTCAGGTAAGAAGGATGCACAGAATGCTGACTTGACTGCCAGATACATCGTTATTCCTCTAAAGAGCACTTCAGTGTAACCTCCAGTGGAGCACATGTTTGCATTATACTTCTTAGAGCTATTTTCATCAAGAAATGCCATCTATGTGTCCCTTTGCCAACATCTTTGCAGAGTTCACAACTTTCAGCCATTTATTGGCATCAACCATGCAATACTCTTAAGCAGCTGCTCTGCAGTGGAACTCTTTTAATATACCACCCTCTATGCAAATAGTTTATACTAAATGACCAGGGTATGTGCATTCACATTCAAGAGAGTAGTTTATCTCTTTTATAGAGTTTTTGTACAGTCATCATCTTCAACATCATCATCATCTGGAAGCGTCTTAAGAATGTCCTTAACTCCTCCAGTTTGAGGAGTAGAGTACTGCAATGTGGTTTTTATTGTTTTGTTTTATTCTTATTTTATCTTAAGTTACAATCATATAATTGGATGCAGTTCTACATTTGTTCATTTTAATGAATGGCTCCTTCATTCCTGAAGTTACAGTAATTTTCTTATGTATTTGATGTACTAGAATTACAAGATATATCCTATTGGGTTTTTGTAGATCACTAGAAAACGTATCAGAACTAATCAATATTATTATCAGTCAGACAGTTATAGAAGAATGTTTAAAGGTCTCAAACAAGTGGTATAAGGAAAAGAGAATTGAGGCATGGTACTTTTGCTGTACTTGAATTTTATAATGAATGAGTAATGATTCTATGATTTTTAAAAAGCAGAAATTGAAAGAAATATTTTGAGAAATGGCTTTCTAAATTAATGGAGCATTTGTTGGGAATTGACTAGGACTGCCAAAAAGAAGGGTCCCTGAATAAGATATTCCACATTTTGTAATTTTGGATAAGAGAGCCTACTTTCCATCTGAGGACCCTAGAGTGAAACCTGCTTGACAGATTTTCTTGTCCGCATATCCAGCTATCTCATTCAGACGAATGGCCCATAGCAGCAAAAAGAAAACATTTAGTCTGCTTCTTCATTCATAAATTGGGACACACAACCAAAGACTGTCAGAAACTGGAAGAAAATTAATAGCACAGAGGAAAAAAAAAAGCACAATAAACAAGGACTGACTCCTCTCCAGAGAAAACAAAAAAATTCTGTGACAGAAAAGAACTTGGCAAGGTTTTGTAACTAGTTTCTTCAGAAAGATTTGAGAAATTAATATTTATNATAAACAGGGACTGACTCCTCTCCAGAGAAAACAAAAAAATTCTGTGACAGAAAAGAACTTGGCAAGGTTTTGTAACTAGTTTCTTCAGAAAGATTTGAGAAATTAATATTTATAGAAAATAAGCAGTATATAGAAAAAGTTTCTGGTGTTTTCAAAAATTGCTGAAATCAAAATCATGAAGTTACTGTAAGTAAGTTAAAATGCCAGTAGAAGGATGTCAGGAAAAGTGAACAAACTCTCCTAAAACTTTGAAAAAGGTAAAAAGACAGAAATTTACAAGGAAAAGGTAAACAATATTGACAGTTCCGAGAGAAAGAAAATACTTAGAGAGAAATCAGCATTAGCTTGGCATCCTAGTTCCCAGAAATTTGACTTTAGAAAACAGAGAAGTAATACTAGCAGGGTTCTGAGGCTGAGTATAGTACTTTAGCAGAGTACCCCCTTATGAAATTGCTAGATTGTTTGCCATCAAATGACAAAAAGAGAGAGAGACGAGAAATAATGGAACATGCCAAGATGTGCAATAAAAGGAAATTTCAGAGCAACAGCTTTGCATCAGTCTTAAGATCAGTCAGTACAAAATTGATCCCAGCAAACAGTATGATTAAGCTAGATAATCTTAAGTAATGTGGGAAAAAAGGCATTTCCATCAATGAGGAGAAAAAAGGCAGAAACTCTTTAAGAAGAAGGGGAAAGATCACTGTAAGAAAGTCAAGATTGCTATATCTAAATTGGATAACCAACAAAGACCTGCTGTATAGCACGTGGAACTCTGCTCAGTGTTGTGTGGCAGCCTGGATGGGAGGGATGTCTGGGGGGAGATGGATGCATGTATATGTATGGCAGCTGAGCCCCTTTGCTTTCACCTGAAACTATTACAACATTGTTTGTTAATTACCTATGTGTGTGTGCTAAGTTGCCTCAGTCGTGTCGGACTCTTTGCGACCCTATGGGCTGCAGCCTGCCAGGCTTCCCTGTCCTTCACCATCTCCCAGAGTTGGCTCAAACTCATATCCGTTGAGTTGGTGATACCCTTAGACTCAGGAAAACTGCCCACCTTCACAATAGAAGAAATGCAAAATAAACATACCCAAACACATATGAGACTGGCAAAGATCCGAAAAGGTAAGACAAGCATACACTTGATCAGTTTGGAAGCTGAAGCTTATTGAATCAGAGTAGACTTCCTAAGTTTACACAGTTAATAATCCTGTCCGGAGTAGGGGAGTCTTTGACTTCTAACCGAATACTGAAATATTTTCACTACCTGTGCCTGCCTTTCTGTGTGCTCAGTCTCCAGTGGTGGTGTCAATACTATTTGACGTTAAGTGGAATTTTCTTTGTTCAAATTTACCACTGATATAAAAGAGATCATCTGTATGAAAACATAATAAAACTGCATCTTATTTTGGTGTCCATTGTAGCTGTGTATTATCCTAATAGGAATTTTGTAGAATTCTGTTGCTTTTTCAGTGTTCTTTACTTAGATTTCAGAAGCGGTACTAACATTTAATACTATCAGATGAACAGCAGTAGTCCTATGACAGCACCCTCCATTGGGGTCATCCTAGTCTAAAAGTAAAAACCTGTGAATTTCCCTTCTGTCTCCGGACCAGCATCAGAAGTGATCTGTTACCTGTAGCTGTTCCTATATGAGCAGCAGGTGAGGCCAAAGAAAAACAAAAGCAAGACTTTCTCTTGGACTCTCAGGAGCCAAAGCCCTCTGCCTGGTACCCCCTCATCCCCTTTGTTTTCTCCCTCCTTATCCTTACCGTCTCCCCCTTCCCTCCCCTCAGAAGGTATGATTCCCTGGACCCTATTTATCTATAGAATAGTGTTAGGTTGTATTGGAGGACATTTTTTTCTTAATATTTTATCTCCATGCCAAGGTACAAAAAGTATGACTAGTAAAAAGAGGTTCTTTCAGATAAAAAATGCTCCTTTGATAGGTTGAGAGACCATTATCTCCCCTCTCACTTCTATTTACCATGTGGTAACTAGAACAGGAGCTGAAATCTACCGTAACACCAGACATGTTTTACATTAAATCAATGGTACACACTCCACTATAGGGAAGCATATAAATGAAGTAGCATAGTCTCAAAAGCAATGAGTCCTCAAAAGGCTCAAATATCAGGGACTTCCCTGATGGTTCAATGGTCAAGAATCCAGGGATCAATCCTTGGTCAGGGAACTAAGATCTCACATGCTGCAGAGCACCTAAGACAGGACACAGCCAAATAAATAATTTTTTAAATAGTATATCAGACTGGCAGTTTCTGAAGGTAGACACATCCTCATGTGCAATGGCCACGCCAGCCCCATTCCTGCAGAAAGGAGAGGATTCTGGCATCGTTTCTTCTAGCTCCTCTCTTGGCCCTGTGAGTTATTAAGGCTTTGTGGCTTAAACTCAACAGCTCTGTTTTTAAAATACCCACTCAAGCTAGATGGTTCTAAATAGAACTAATGACAGCCAGAAAAAAAAAGGCCTGTAGGAACTTGCTCTGACACAGAGCTGATGTCTATAAACAGATTAGTAGAAGGAAGCAGAACATTTTCTATCGCTGTAACTTTTGTGTCTTGGCACGAAGATGAAATAAAATCATAGGAGAAAATTACCTCCAACAAAGCCTACCACTGTTCTACAGAGAATAAGGTAAAGAAAAGTTTAGTCTGCCCTCTCTCCATATACTTGTGTTTGACCAAATCAATTTATTAATGAAGCATAAATATCCACTAGTTAGTGTGCGGTGCTAAAGGTTTGACTATGGGGAAAAGAAACAACAAAATAGATGTAGAAGAGAGAATGAGGGAAATTTTTGATCTGGGTTTTTCAAGTTCAGCATAACTAATCCTTAGTTCAAACAATGACTGATAAACCTAACTCAGGTTTTCATTTGTAGAAGAGGGAGTAATATGTTTTGTTGTGTCTTCACTGAAGTATAGTCGATTTACGATGTTTCAGGTGCACAGCAGAATGATTCTGATTCCCTGTGCTGTACAAGTTGGTCCTTGATGTTGATCTGTTTTATATATAGTAGTCTGTATCTGTTAATCCCAAATTCCTGATTTATCCCTCCCCCCACTTTCCCTTTTGGTAACCATAAATTTGTTTTCTGTCTTTTAGTCCAGGAATAACATGGTTAAAGAAATCCTGAAGCTATATTAAACTTATTGTTTGAACTGCTGATTAATAGACAAGAAAAAATTTTCAGACTTTTTCCCTTGCATCTTCATGCAAGATTTCAAAAAAGGCTGGTAGGATAGTTTAAGAGGTAGAAGAGAAAAAGTTAAATGCCTAAATAATCTGTTTATCAAGTATGTGTAAAAAAGCTACAGGGGGACATAGCTATGCCCATGACTCCCAAATTTGTTAAAATCACCTGGGGATCTTTAAAAATTTCAGAGCGAAGGCTACACCCCAGTTCAATTATCTCTCAATCTCTGAGAGTGGAACACAGACATCAGGGTTTGTTTTTTTTAAGCTCCACAGGTGATTCCAATGTGCTGAAAAATTTGGGAAACACTAGACTATGGAATTGGAGAAGGCAATGGCAACCCACTCCAGTACTCTTGCCTGGAAAATCCCATGGACGGAGGAGCCTGGTAGGCTATAGTCCATGGGGTCACTAGGAGTCAGACACGACTGAGCGACTTCATTTTCACTTTTCACTTTGATGCATTGGAGAAGGAAATGGCAACCCACTGCAGTGTTCTTGCCTGGAGAATCCCAGGGACAGGGGAGCCTGGTGGGCTGCCGACTCTGAGGTCGTACAGAGTCGGGCACGACTGAAGCGACTTACCAGCAGCAGCAGCAACAGACTGTGGAATTTTTNGAAATGGCAACCCACTGCAGTGTTCTTGCCTGGAGAATCCCAGGGACAGGGGAGCCTGGTGGGCTGCCGACTCTGAGGTCGTACAGAGTCGGGCACGACTGAAGCGACTTACCAGCAGCAGCAGCAACAGACTGTGGAATAATTTTTTTTTTAAGTACAGTTGATTTATAATACTGTGTTTGTTCCAGTTGTACAGTAAAGTGATTCAGTTATACGTGTATATTTTTTCAGAGTATATTCCATCATAGGTTATTATAAGATATTGAATATAGTTCTCTGTGCTATACAGTAAGTCCTTGTTGCTGATCTCCTTTATATATAACAGGATAATACTATTGTATGTGTCTCTTAATCCCATACTCCCTATTTCTCGCTCCCCCTCTTTCCCCTTTGGGATGATATATTTACCTTTTAACAGTATTAACAACTATGAGATTTTTGTGCATCATTATTGAACATTAATATGTAGTTACTTTCACAACTTTCCTCGTTTATGTAATTGTTTCAACGTTTTTTCTACTTCAAGAATAAAAATAAATGTTTTAACATCAACATCATGAGTTCTGCTTGCTAAAATCATACTTGCCTTCCTCTTCTATTTTCGTGTATCAACAGGAATTGGCAGCAATGAAACAGATTATCACTCACATGCGTAGTAAGCGTTCCGAGGACAACTTACTTTTCACTAAAATGGAATCGAAAAATGTGACAGAAAATCAGAAATCAAAGACTTTGAATGCACCTAAAGAACCTGAAGACAATGTATTTATACCCAAACCAACACTGTTTGTAAGTACAACAAAAATTAATTTAGAATGTTAGTCTTTAGTTTTCACTAAATGTATTTGACTTAAATATCCTTCCTCTCACTCATATTGGTTCCAGACTAACTATAATCATTTTATGAAAGGACCTTGAAAGATNCAAACCAACACTGTTTGTAAGTACAACAAAAATTAATTTAGAATGTTAGTCTTTAGTTTTCACTAAATATATTTGACTTAAATATCCTTCCTCTCACTCATATTGGTTCCAGACTAACTATAATCATTTTATGAAAGGACCTTGAAAGATCTGTGTTAGTCCCTTTTCTAGTTAGCATATTGAACTTGCCCAGTAATTAGCATTAATATAGCACCTTCCATTCTCCAGGGACAAATTTTAAACAAATCAGAAACTCTTGATTTGACTGGTTTACAGCATGATCTCTCAGTTTTCATTAGGATATAGCTGAGATCATACCTCTTTCGAAAGATTTTCTCTTGTATATAAAATAAAGTTTATTATAGAAAAAAGAGAAAATGCAGATAAACAAAAAGAAGTTTGTTTAGGGGGGTTTTGTTTGTTTGTTGTTTTGGCCGTGCCTCTCGGCTTACAGGATCTTAGTTCCCTGACCAGGGACTGAATTCCAGCCCTCAGTAGTGAAAGCGCTGAGTCCTAACCGCTGGACAGCCAGGGAATTCCCTGTTTGCATCATTTATAAATTTACATAAGAATAAAAGGGGTGTAAAATATCACCTATCCCCTCTTATTTGTAAAATAACATATTTTGCTGTAAGGAGTTTCTTATAAAGTATAAAACCAATCATATTAACATAAACCAAAAATCTGAAATGCATTATTAGGTAAAAATGTATGTGCACAGAAAGTAGTAAAAAAAAAAAAAAAAAAACCAAGAAATTAGAAATATTTGGATTAAAAGTAGAGAAAATAAATTGTGAAATATTGAAAATGATATTTTAATAATAATGAAAATTTAACAAAATCAAACTAGGAGTAACTTTATTAAATAGTTCACTTTACTTCAACACAGTTACCCCTCCATGCCTTAATTTCTCAGAAGAGGCATGATTTTTACCATCTGAGCATAGAGACTCAAAGCCAGAAAGATTTTCTGTATGATATTCTGAGTCAGTGAGTCCTCAGAATCTTAAACTTTTTTCAACTCCCTAGATGATTATAATAATCGGTCAAGTATGGGAACTTCTGATCTAAGCTGTTTCATTATACATTCAGAACATGCTACTCAAGATCAATGAGATGTGAGAGATTGCTTGGTGATTACATAGTTCAACCTCCTTTTTCAAAAAAATGACAGAGTTACAATCTAAATGAAATAAGAGATAATTATCATAAGGATCTATGTGGCAATAGACTGAGCTAACAGAGTGGAGAAAACAGGAAATCTAGATTGACCAGCCTGGGAACAAGGCAGCCCTGTGGATTTCCACAGCTGAGTCTATGGATCTTTTCCTCTAGTGGTACCTTGGTTTCTCGCTGTTTCTCTCCTAGTGTCTGCTCACTCATGGTTTCCACTTCCTTATCCACTTGCTCACAGTTCCTTGTCTTGAGACATGTTTCTCTGCATCCTTTGCCTACCCTGCTCTCTTCTAACTAGTTCTCTCTGTATTTTCCAAAGGCAAGAACTGAATCAGNAGTGATGCCATCCAGCCATCTCATCCTCGGTCGTCCCCTTCTCCTCCTGCCCCCAATCCCTCCCAGCATCAGAGACTTTTTCCAATGAGTCAACTCGTCACATGAGGTGGCCAAAGTTACTTCATGGCAAATAGAAGGGAAAAAAATGGAAGCAGTGGCAGATTTTCTTTTCTTGGAGTCCAAAATCACTGTGGATGGAGACTGGTGCTATGAAATTAAAAGACACTTCTCCTTGGAAGGAAAGCTATGGCAAACCTAGACAGCATATTCAAAAGCAGAGACATCACTTTGCAACAAATGTCCTTACAGTCAAAGCTACCAGTAGTTGTGTATAATTGTGAGCCATAAAGAAGGCTGGGCACCGAAGAGTTAATTTTTTCGAATTGTGGTGCTTGAGAAGATTCCTGAGAGTCCCTTGGACAGCAAGAAGATGAAACCAGTCAATCCTAAAGGAAATCAACCCTGAGTATATATTGGAAGGACTTGGGCTGAAACTCCAATACTTGGGCCACCTAATATGAAGAGCTGACTCTGGAAAAGACCCTGATGCTGGGAAACATTGAAAGCAAAAGGAGAAAAGGGCAGCAGAGGATAAGATGGTTAGTTAGTATCGCTTACTCAGGGGGCATGAATCTGAGGACAGTGGAAGACACAGGAGCATGGCATGCTACAGTCCATAAGGTTGCAAAGAGTCAGACAAGGCTCAGCGACTGAACAGCCGCAACCATACATGCGTAACGGACTTCCCTGATGGCTCAGTGGTAAAGAGCCCACCTGCAAATGCAGGAGACGTGGGTTTGATTCCTGGTGCAGTAAGATCCTCTGGAGAAGGAAATTGCAACCCACTCCAGTTTTCTTGCATGGGAAATACCATGGGCAGAGGAGCCTGACGGGTTTACAGTCCATGGGGTCGCAAAAGGGTCGGACATAACTCAGCAACTAAACATACACACACACATACATAATACTAAAAGAACTTTTAGTCTCAGTTGATTGAGAAAAGGTAGATGACAAATTCTATGCCTTTTTCTTGGTCTATACAATTTGCTTTCACATTTTTTTACTCTCGAGCCACAGTTAAAACCAGTTTATGTCATGACTTACTGAAGAGCATAGTTTCTCAGAATGGAACCTACTCCTCCTCTGGCAGATCAGCTAGCATTCTGGTTTGTACTTTGGTTTCTTTTAGATTTGGTTAGCCCCTGTCACCTTTGAATTCTCTTGGAAGATAAAGCCTGGCTTTTCCCTGTTTCACCCTGAAGGCTTCTTTCACCTTTAATACTAAGGACTTTGGACTTTCTATTAAAGAAAAACAACTAAAGTGTTTTAATGCAGGTTTGCATTTTAGAAAGATAAGCTTGGAAGGATTGTGGGTGATGAACAGAAGAGATAGTCAAATCAGAATTAGGAAATTCTTGCAGGAATGAAGCAGAAATAAAGGCCCAAGGTAAGCCTTTTGGAGTCAAGATAGAGAATAAGGAATGTAAAAGATATTTCTGTAAATGTTAAGGACTGTTTAGAATGAAGACAGCAAGTGGGAAAAAAAAAAGAAGAAAGCTAAGATGAAGAGGAATCAAACATTTTTGGTTTAGATGACTGAACAAAATATGGTACCATTCACCAAGACAAAATATGAAGGATTGGGGGAGTTCCTTTTGACATACTGAATTTTAGTTCCCTTTAGGCATTATGTACAAGTATCTGTAGCATACAGATGGGGTCTGAGGAAGGAGATGGAGGGACTACTGGTGTATATGGTGGTAACCGAAGGTGGCCAACAGCATGGCTATGGTCAAGAGGAGCTGACCATTGATGTCACTTCTGATATTTTGTGCATTCAGCTATGGTATGGCATATGAGAAAGATAAAATTATAAGTTATCATACTCACCTGTATGCCAGTGTACATATATTTTTATGTATTTAGGAATGTGGTTCTTCATAATCTTAAGGAGCTATAAGTGGGAAAGGAGTAATTGCATATGTGATTTATTACATAAAATAAGATGTTTTGATTGGAATCAGTACCTTATATAGATTTCTGAGTTTGACCACAGCCCACCTTCCCTGCTTCTTTGTTACCACTCTGTATAGCCAAGCTCTTTTGGACTGAAATGATTGAGCAGTGAACCCAAGAAGTACTCTGGTTGGTCAACATAACATCACAGAGTCAAAACGAACAAACTTTTTGGCCAACCGTATACTTAATAATTCAGAATACCCAAAACACAATGATTTAGATCTAGAAAAATTCTTCACTAAGTAACCACTGAGTGAATGAGTATCTATATAGATAGATAAGACAACTAGAAAGAAACTGTGGCCTTGTGGGTTTTTTTTTAAATAATTTTCTTTGAAAAATAGAATAAATTCATAAAATGCTCACCTCTGTGCTGCTGCTGCTGCTGCTGCTGCTGCTAAGTCGCTTCAGTCGTGTCTGACTCTGTGCATCCCCATAGATGGCAGCCAACCGGGCTCCCTCATCCCTGGGATTCTCCAGCCGAGAGTGCTGGAGTGGGGTGCCATTGCCTTCTCCCACTCACCTCTGTAGAATATGTTAAATGCAGACTTTAAGCCAGAAAACACAGCTGTGTATTTTTTTAATAGACATTCCAGTGGGAGATTATTTCTGACAAAAGACAAAATCTTTGCCCTTAAGTATCCTTCTGAATTATAGAAAGCAATTATTGACTATAATTTTACAGAAAAATTCCCAGTGTGTATATAGTTGCTTAGTTCTTTGAATTGCTTCTCTTGTACTCTTGTCCTTCTTATAAGCATTTTACTTACTTTTATTTTATTCTTTTATTTTTTTCACAGACCAAGAAAGAAGCACCTGAGTGGTCTAAGATACAAAAAATGAAGACCTAGTGATTTGGACAGATTCCCGAAGTTCTTTTTCTGATGAGCAGAAAGTTTATCTTAATTATGTACTTGACATTTTTTCAATAGCTAATTTAAAGCTTATTTTAACTAAATGTTAAATTAACAAATTTTATCATAATAATCAAAATACATAAAATGTAAATATTTGGTTTATCTATTTTGTTAATAAATATTGTGTACTCTATTATGATTTAAATTTTGGAACTTTCATAATTCTTTGAGTCATTTTAAACATGTGGCTTATAAATATTTTGGTTAGCTGTTATATTGGTGAATATTTTCCTAACTACATAAATTTTTAATTTAAATGTCATAACACAAATACCAAGACACTTTACAATTTTTAAATTAATAGTCATTTGTGAAGAATACTAGAAAACATTTCAAGTGCCCGATAATGGTAGTCAGATATCATGTTAGTGTATATGAATTGCTGATTCTTTCTTGGAATCTGTTTTTTTCTTACATTTCATATTATTGCTCACCAATACAATCCTTTACAAAGTCTGTATTCCATTGGTCAAGTAAAAATTTGATGAAAAGTGTCTTGTTACTTTGGTTGAAACAGTGCTGATTCAGATGCAGTATGGACCAAATACCTAGTCAATGAGAAAAAATCAGTAGCATTTTCTCTTTTTCTTGTCATAAATATGCTCCATTTCTTATTCAAGAGTTACAATTTAGAAGAAAGAAGAGGAGTGAAAGAGAAAGAAAAAGAAATACATTTTTATGTATCAGATTTTCTTAACCACTGTTGGCATAAAGTGTAAAGGTGAAGTCGCTCAGTCGTGTCTGACTCTTTGCA